>CM033643.1:29785923-29849138 GCA_019512145.1 Engystomops pustulosus | reverse complement strand
AGAACATACAAACTCTTTGCAGATGTTGACCCTGAGACTTGAACCCATTCCCCAGCGCTGCAAGGCCATAGTGCTAACCACTAAGCCACCGTGCTGCTCTAATACATGGCAGCTTAGATACAGCAGCTCTCCTCTTTGTATGGTAGCTGCCACTTTAGATACCAGTTACACACATTGAGAAGTGGCAACAGAAAATCTGTATCCAATGTTGTCTTCTCTGATTGTAATGGTGAGGATGGAGTAAAATCTCTTGTGTAGCTCATACAGACATGTCCTAAGAGAATACTGGATCCTTGCAGCTGCATTTCCCTTCGCAACGTCCGCTGAAAACAGTCTTATTGCTACTTTTGGCAATTAATGTAACTAAACTTTTAACAAAATTAACATAAATCACTAGTGCAGCTGACAATAGTAAACTTTGTAATATACTTTATTAAAGAAATCTGTTCTTCTGTCCTTTTTCCTTTCTTCCTTATCTAAGCAGTTTTTGTAAATCAGCTTTGTGTCCTGTTCTCCACTGACAGCTGAGAGATAAAGGAACTTAATAAAAGGTCTAATAACTTCAATCTTTACAGACAGTCCCTGGATAGGCTGATCTTCTCACAGAGCTGAATCATCAAATATGCTCTAGATATGGAAAGAGTTAATCTTTAGCCTCCTCATCTGTCCGAATTTATGCTTGCTATGCACAAGACTACTCCCTATCAGAAGATCCTTAAAGGGAACCTACCACCACAAAGGTAGATCGGGTGGTAGGTGGATCAATGGGACGTGAGGATAGCCCTTTTAAGGGCTAATCCTCACGTCCCCGCACTTTTTTAGTAACTTTTATTAGACTTTTATGCTAATTTTATGATGCGGCTACTGGGGTGTGGAGTAGCCACATCTGAGGTTACATGGCGCGGCTACTCCACGCCCCGGTAGCCTCTTTTCTCCTCCTACTCACCATCTTCGGCGCGCAGCTCCGCGTACCTTCCTAACCCCCCCCCCCCTCTTCATACCAATGTACAGTCTGCTCAAATGGAGAAGAAGAGAACTAAGATTTAAGGCTGTGTTCACCATTGCGTTTTGTTTGCTTTTAACACATGTATTTTCAAACTCATCACAACAGCTGACAAGAGGTTGGCCTAATTACATTGTTGTCAACATTGTGTTTACATAACGCAAGCATTAACAAATGTTTGGGAAACAAAATGTTAACACGTGTGTTGACATCACGTTAACATGTGCATTTTGTAAACATAATGTTGACAACAATGTAATTAGTCAAATCCCCTCTTCATTTCAAACTCGGCTACATAGGCTCACCACATGCAAGTTTTAAAGCTGGCGTTGGAAACTAAAATGTCACAAATATTCAAACAGTTTTGGACGTTGTGCATATAGACTTTTCCAAGGCATTTGATACAGAGTCACATAAAAGGGTGGTACATAGAATGAGATGGGAAAAACCTTTGTGTTTGGGTTAGTAAATGGTCAAGTGGTGGTCTAAAGAGGGGTATCACTAATGGCACATTCTCAGATTGGGTTGTAGTTACCAGTGAGGTCCACAAGGGGGGGGGGGTGTCAGTAATGGGGACACTAGCTTTTAATATTTTTAGTAACGACCTCATAGTGGGTTTACACAGTAAAGTTTCAATATTTGTAGATGATACTAAGCTGTGTAAAGTAACTAATACAAAGAATTAAATTTCAGAGGGATTTGTAGAAATTGGAGGCCTGAGCTGACAAATGGCTGAAGAGTTTTAATGTAAATAAATATAAGGTTATTCACTTGGGTCGAAGAAACAAAAAGTTACTGCTGTGCAGGTGAAATAAATTGGCTGGCATTATTACCATGGTGTGGGTTCCCATTATGTGGATAGTGCATAATCTCATTTTTGCGATTTTTCACTGTGACTTGCTGTCCCTTTCAAGTACACCTTGGTCTGCACCTTGTGCAGTGCCTTATGTAACTTTGTTTGCCAGATGTTCTGTACAACTTTTCAATTATGTATCACTTATTTTGCTTACTTTTGCAACTTTTTAGGTGAATATCTGCACCAGGTCCAAGTAAGCTGCAAAAGAAGTATTTTTTTTTTCATGGACCCTGTTGTAAAATGTAAATTGTAATTATTTCACATGCTACAAATGTTTAAGATTGTGCACATGCACCTGTTGAGCAATTGAACTTTTGGACTTTTTTTTTTCTTCTTACCTTCATTAATTTCTGCATTTACATTTTTTTAAAATATATTGGTTATTTCTAAGGGTGAGGTCACATGTGGCATTTACACCTGCGGTTTCAAGTGCATCACAACAGTTGAGAAGAGCAGATTTGCCTAATTAGACTGCTGTTAACGTGCCAAAATCCGATCGGGAAACCCAGTGAAAATGCGTCCGACGGACACTTAGTAAATGAGCCCCAGATGTTAACATTGTGTTAACAAACACTTTTATTAACGCTATGTTAGTGTGTATGTTAATATCTTGTTAACACATGTATTTTGTAAACGCAATGTTGACAGAAATAGAATTTGGCAAGTCTCCTCTTCGTAGCTGTTGTCATGCGTATGAAAACGCACATGTTAACACAATCTGTGACCGCAGCCTCATATGTCATCTCCCTGGGGTGTGACTACAGTGCTTAAAAAAATGCAGGCCTCAAATCCAAAATTTACAGTAGTGTCCACTCCTGTATATAATTCCCTCACGTGGCTCCTGTTCATGTGGATTTGAGACATTTGCAACAAAAAGTTTCAAAAGGAAGCCAAAAGTTGCGCCTGTCAAAATAGGAAAAACTGAACATATATCACAAGAAAAAAAGACAGGATCATACATGAGGCGCAAAAAAAGGCCTTTCAAATGTCTCAATTGTACACCAAAGGGGAAAAAAACAAAGATATATGTCCCCCATTGTGTTTTATATCCTTCTCATGGATCTCATCATCTCTGATCTGCCTCTTCGCTCTTTTTCTGTGTCAGATCCTAGTGGACTGATCAGAATCTAAATAAAAGCATAGATAAACCTGTACCCTGATAATATAAGCACATTGTCAGCACACAGCATCTCATAGCACTAGAGGAATCATGAAGTGTCTGCTTAGAGAGTCCCCGTCCTCACACTCTGAAATTTTACACTGACCATCACTGAGTTATAAATGATAAAACAGCAATAAAACTGAGTAAACATGTAAAGTAAGGAGTTAAAAATTATCTTTATTCCGTAAAGATCACAAGGGGATGAAAATTTGAGAACTTTCTTTCATAGGCGAACCCCTTTAAGGTCTATTTACTAGGGGTTGTTGGATAATGGGGCCCAGAATCATTTTATCTAGTGGATCCAAGGACTCCAGTCTGGGAATGCTGAGACTGGATGACAGTGTAAGAAGTAATTTCTGGTTACAAATAAATACATTTTTTATTTCATGAAATTCTTCCACCCACATTAAATCAACATGACCCAATTATTTTATTCACTGGGTGGGATGTGTGAGAGAAGCTTTCCATTCAGTCAGACTGTAGGAGGGATGTTCTGTCACAGACACTACAAGGGGGCTGCGCCCGGGTCACATCGGGAGAGGAGTGCTCCGAATACTAGCTGTGCACCTTACTGAACCTCCTCAATGACAGCTCTATCATTTATTCATTTCACATGTATCATTATCTTCCAAGAATTACATTACCATGGAGACTGTTAAACATTAGCAAGTTAACTGTTTCCAATATTCTGTGGATAATGCTCTCTAGATGTGAGTATAAAGAACATACATTAGTATTACCTTTCCAGATTCTATGGCAAATTCATGTCCAATAGCAACTTGTAGCAGACGTGTAACTACATAAAGAGGGAAAAGGACCATAATAGGGCATTGTGACTTTTCAGGATTTCCACAGTATCATAGTAAATAAGGTAAGAAGCTTACGGCACCTCTTCTCCAGGTGTAGAGGATAACCCCTGTCTATGGTAATGATAGATTCACCTCTTCTCCAGGTGTAGAGGATGCCCCCTGTGTATGGTGATGGTAGAACCTCCTCTCCTCTAGGTGTAGAGGATGCCCCCTGTCTATGGTGATGGTAGAACCTCCTCTCCTCTAGGTGTAATGGATGCCCCCTGTCTATGGTGATGGTAGAACCTCCTCTCCTCTAGGTGTAGAGGATGCCCCCTGTCTATGGTGATGGTAGAACCACCTCTCATCTAGGTGTAGAAGATGCCTCCTGTCTATGGTGATGGTAGAACCTCCTCTCCTCCAGGTGTAATGGATGCCCCCTGTCTATGGTGATGGTAGAACCTCGTCTCCTCTAGGTGTAGAGGATGCCCCCTGTCTATGGTGATGGTAGAACCGCCTCTCCTCTAGGTGTAGAGGATGTCCCCTGTCTATGGTGATGGTAGAACCACATCTCCTCTAGGTGTAGAGGATGCCCCCTGTCTATAGTGATGGTAGAACAGCCTCTCCTCTAGGTGTAGAGGATGCCCCCTGTCTATGGTGATAGTAGAACCTCCTCTCCTCTAGGTGTAGAGGATGTCTCCTATCTATGGTGATGGTAGAACTGCCTCTCCTCTAGGTGTAGAGGATGCCCCCTGTCTATGGTGACGGAAGAACAACGTCTCTTCTAGGTGTAATCTGGGAAAAATGCAAATAAGTTTTCCAAGGTGTTAAATGGAAAACAATACCTCCTGTTGCTACCTTGAAAGGCAGCCCCCTTAACATCAAGTATGACCTACAATTGGTGGCCTTAATTGGCATTGTCTCCTTAAGGAGAACACCTACTGTCTGATCCTAGGTGTAATCTGTAATCATGCCCCCTTTGTCTGCTTTTCGTGTTTACACAGTATTATTCATTCTAATGTCAAAGATCACTTTATTCTAATTAGTTGTCAAAATTATTTTTTCTCTCCTCTCTTATTGTTTCTGACACCGGACTTTTATATAACCCGTGTCTTTTCCTCAACTAAATGTTGGAAAGCATCTAAAACTGATACTCTGGTTTAAAAGCCGGGATTATAAAGAACAAACTTTACTTGGTTGTCAACCTCGTTACTATTACGGAAATCCTGTAAAGTAGAGAGAACAAATTGATCACAAAAATCATACCCTGCAAACACATTCCTATTTGTGTTCTGAAGTATATCTCTATCTATTACTTTACCTGGATCACAAATCGTATAAAAAAAATCTTTTCAAAGTTAAGAGGCCCACAAACGTATTCACATCCATGTACTGATCACTTGGCATAAAGTTCAAAGCTTTCGACAATATTTGCTGCTTTTTGAAAAGGTGCGCCTGCGACCTGAGACAGGGGTCGCAGGGGCACCCCTGTCAGGAACCTTTTAGAGACAAAGTGCCCAAACTACAACCAAAATCCACTTATTTACCATGAAGTGCCAACGTGGCATTTTAAGCAGTAACATACTGTTACCTGTTCTTCCACTTCTTTCGATTGTATCGGCCCCCTGAGGTCACCAATACAGTTGAAAGAAGGAGGGCAAATTCAGACATCATTGTAGCTTCTCTCCAGGGTCTCTCTGTACAGGAAGAAAGGTGGGTCCAGCAGGAGGAGCTACAAAGATAATGCACTTCTTTCAACACCTTCTCAATTTTCAAGCATTTCCAAACAGTCAATGAAGTGTCAATGTGAGTTCCCACAGAAAGGGCTCTGAGTGCCACCATTGGCACCCGTGCAATAGGTTCGCCACCACTGATATAGTGGGTGACAATATTAATACATAACTGAGCTCTTAAATTATTTCAGTTTCGCGTTTTCCCTCGTAGGATATCAGGTTTTTCCTCCATTTCCTCACCCTTTTTTGGGGGGGATTTTTCCCCCCAATTTTCAAACTTTTTCCCTTATTATTTGGAGGTGAATATTCTTATTCCAAGAAATCTATATTTGAATCAGTAGATGGGCCGTTATAATGTTTCTACAACAGTGTCCCTGTGCAGAGGATTCTCAGCAGTGGCGGAACTAGGAGATGCTAGTTTTTGGATGCTTGGGGAGGGAGGTCCTAGTTGTGGGAACAGCCGCCTTAATCCGCCACTGATCCCTGCATCTCAGTACTGGCTGTTCAGATTCATGGGCTGTTATAATGAGCAGAACATGTCTCACCCTGCTTTTTCCCTCCTCCCTCTGCCTTGAGGGGAGACCTGTTCTGCTCATTGTAACAGCCTGTGGAGCTACGGCTCTCTGGACCTCTGAAAACACCCAATGTTTATGCTCATAAAAGTTGATTTTAAAGGAAGGAGGACATAGATAGGAGGATCTATGTGTAAGTATCCCTGGTTTATCATGCTTGATTTTGATGGTCGATTTCCTTTAAAGGAAACCTACCACTTAAAAGTGGTAGGTTTATACACATATATACTCACCGGCCACTTTATTAGGTACACCTGTCCAACTGCTCGTTAACACTTAATTTCTAATCAGCCAATCACATGGCGGCAACACACGGGGAAACAGGCCGTGCTAAGTTGCGCAGGCGCGCGTGTGCCGGAGAGCTCGGTGACGTCACCGGCTCTCCTGCACTTCAGAATCCGGCGCACGCACGGGCGCGCGCATGGTGCGCCGAGCCCAAGTGCGGTGCGCCGAGTTATAAGTTAATATAACTTATAATTCTGTGATAGGGGCTTTGTTCCCCTAACAAAAATATGCTCATGTATATGTGTATAAACCTACCACTTTTAAGTGGTAGGTTTCCTTTAAACACTGTCACTAGGAAGTACAATTTGTTACACAGAAAACAAACCCTCATACAGCTCTGGACATGGAAAAATAAAACAATTTATGGATTTTTAAAAGTAGGAGCAAAACATGGAAATGCAAAAACCAAAAAGGGCCTCAGTGTGAAGGGGTTAAGACACCTATTGGGCAGAGCTGGTTGTTCTTACTATTACAGTAGACTATTTTATATCAAGCAGCTTCCAGGTTCAGCAGCCGATGCTGCATATTCCTCACATCCACTTTATATATAGAGCTCTCCTCCGGGTATATTCTATTGAAATGCATCTTCCACATAAATAGCATTTTCCTTTTATGTAAACTGTGACTATAGGAAAATGATGTTTGAGGAAGGTAGATAAGGAGCGCACTGCACTATATATTACTGTCAGCAAATTTTATATTATATTATATTTTATAGTAAATCTACCTCATAATATTCCACTGCTGAATTCCACCCATAACTGTAGAAGCCTGTAGTACTACATTTTAAAGGGAATGAATGGGATGTAGTAGATATAGTGTAAAGGTTAAATGTGAGATTTGAAAACATCTGCGGCACCACTCTGGTCTGTGGGCTGGGTCTGGTATTGCAGAACGACTTATTGTATAGCCAATGGCCAAGAGTGATGTTAAAAGACAGACCCAAACATGAATGTGAGTAGTAGGAAGTCTCAACTCAGATTTCAATGGCAAAGTTCATGGCAAGGAAGGATCAGGAAATGTTTTGTCATGGAATTAACTTTATAGTGGTAGATTTTTTTCCCACTCTCTTCCCCTAGCCAAGGGCTGAAAGGGCAATTGTCCAGCATTAGACCACAATATGTGTTTTAGATTTAGAAAATTCTTATTGCACAAAAGATCAATTGAAATTCAAATCAATGAAAAAGTCATCACAGCTGGCTGTTACATAAGGTCAGTATATCAGGGGTGGATTAAGACCACCATGGGCCCTGGGATGTATGAATATTATAGCCCCTAAAAGTCTAGAATCACTTCCTGCATATGGAACTAGAATCAGCTTCTTGGGGAATGTAGGAGGTGTCCCTTCTGCCTGCTTTCAATCTGCTGTATCTGGACCATTGGGGGACCTTCAAAGATCCTAAAATGGCTCTTGTGTACATGTGTATTGATAACAGAAACAGCTGTACAAGGATTCATGGGCGACGGCTCTTCTCAGTATAAACTTTGGTGGTGGTTTGGGTGGCCATGGCACCCCAGGAGACTTTGGCCCAAACGGCCTATATTATAATTTACTATTGAATTATTCAGGATGACACAATTTGCTGCACAACCACATACCATCCAAGTTTCCATGTAGTCCACCATCAAAAAAATCCTACAATTCACAGATAAGCATCTGAAATAGACTGTAGAATAAGAAAAGAGAAGAAGGTGGGCAACCTCAGGTTCTGTTATTTATGCGGACATCACAGACATTACATCTTCCTGTATATTGTACTGTTTGAAACAGGCTCTACACAGAAGGATAGAAAGTACTTATGGTAATTATTAGATTATTGTGTTATTTGTTACCACCAAGGGTGGAATATTACGGTAAGTAGGAAATCCCCGGTGAATGTTCGGTGATTTTCAAAAATTGCACAGGCACGGGGCAGGAACTCCCCCACTCCAAACACTCCGCCGGTGGCTGTGCCCCTCCACACCCCCTTCACGTCCGCCATGGTGTGGAGATGGTGTAGTAACTGGAATGATAATGCTGTGTGCAGGAAATTGCATTTGTTTCAGTGCTCCTACACCTAAAAACTGATGTAGAAAAAAAAAGAGATAAATCTTCCACATTGGGGGTCATTTATTAAGGGCCCGATTCGTGTTTTCCCGATGTGTTACCCAAATATTTCCGATTTGCACCGATTTCCCCTGAATTGCCCCGGGATTTTGGCGCACGTGATCGGATTGTGGCGCATCGGCGCTGGCATGCACGCGACGGAAATCGGGGGGTGTGGCCGAACGAAAACCCGACGGATTCGGAAAAACCGCCGCATTTAAAATCCCGTCCGGACCCGAATCCAGCGCAGAGAACGCGCCGCTGGATCGCGAATGGGCCGGGTAAGTAAATCTGCCCCATTATGTCTATGTCCAACTGAAATCCATGTAACAATTTACTAGCCACAGACCACCCGGAAGGATATTCGTTGCTAGAAGTGAATATACATGAAGAAGTCGTCTTCTGCACAAACCATTTTACCACCCACCATCCAGCAAAAGCAAATCCTTCCACTGTTCTTCAGTTTAACCTAACGAAATCAGAAATAATGACCGTCCTGTAGGTGTAATAAATAAACATGGCAGTGAGTAATTCACTTATTAAGCTAGTAAATTACAAACTAATAAATGTTGACCCTGGAGGCCGGGCTCTTCCGGCAATTGAGTGCTGACTAGTTTTGTGGAAACTTGTTAGATTTATCATTCTGTCCGGAGGAAGAGTTAAGTGCAGTAATAACATGAAAATGAATAGCGCCTAGAGAAGAAAAACCAAGCAGAAGGGGCTTGTGCTCACTTCAGGTTATCAGAGATACTGGGGCTTATTTACTAATATATATCGGGTGCAGGATCTACGTGGATCGGGGCACAGTGCATCATGGTCGGGGAACGCACCTCGGGGATCGCGACTCGGACAGGTAAGTAAATGTGACTTCTCAGGATGCTTTCCTCAAATACCCTAAGACGCATCTTTTGAAGGGCCAATCATTTTACAACAAATTTGACATAATTTAGTAGTATGGGGGAATATAGAAAATTTTGTAATATACGTATCTTATAATAGGCTGCCATGTAAGGATGTGGATATATAGCCATTGATGCTGGGAATTATGCAAATACTTTTTTCCTTGCTTGATCTTGCGACACAATTTGAAAGTTAATCGTTCACGTGTGACACAACCCCCAGTTATATACCTGTCACAACGGCGCAAATCCCGAAAACGTCAGAAAAAACGATGAAAGTGCGGCCACGGACCCTTAGTAAATAAGCCCCAATTTTTTTGTTATGCACAACAGCTATGTCTCCAACCACCAGCCATAAGGCACACAGAATGGAAGAGGTTAACACTCTTGGTTTATCTATAACACTAAACCAAACACCAAGGTCAAATACGTGTTTCTGTCTGTAAGTGGTCGGCTTTGATTTATAAATACAGGTTTATCCAGAAAGCATCCAGCGCTTACACGGAAGTGACAAATCTGAAAGATTAGAGCAATCATATAGAGGAGATAACGTCTGAGGCAGCGGGGACCAGAGGAGCAACCTGCAAGATCCTATTAGAAGGAGCGCTAAAGGCTCACGTTAATATCTTTGTTCTCAGAAAGTGGGGCAGAGAGCGAACGTTGTTCTAAGCCTTATCTAATGCAGATCAGAGCGGCGGCAGATGATCTCGCTGAATGTGCTCGGATTTACTAACATTTTCTGTCACACAAGTCAATTCCAGAAGGTCTGTGATGGGAATAATAAGCAGAATATCATAGAAATGTGAAAGCTCCCGGGTCTGATTCAAGTGTTAAAAAAGATTGTGATCAGGTTTATTACCTATGAAATGTGGTGGAAATTTTAGAAAGTGTCTGGCTGAATTCACAAAAGCTTCATAGCTCCACTTTCGTCTGTTTGGTACTATTTTATAGGGAATGGAGAGCCATTAGAAAGATTGGGGGTTATTTATCATACACGGGCTCCGGCCTCTTGAAGTATCCGGCGGGGTCCTGCGCAGCGTCTATCTCCACATCGGGCCCTGCTTGGCATAGAAATAAACGCAAACGGCGAATTTTCACATATGAAAATATAGTGGTGAGTGCGCAGGCGCCCGGACAGGAACGATGCACACTCCCCGCCAGCTCCGTCCCCCTTTTATGCCCCCTGGCATGAAGGTTGCGGATTGGGGAGAATAATCACAAGTGCTAGCATTAAGCTAGCATTGCGATTATTTCAGTGATGTGGCGCAGAAGCCCTGATAAATGTCCCCCATATTGCCTATCATTCTGGAGGACTAATACATCGAGCCATTATGCAGACAGTTTATTTATCCCAGTGTTTATCATGTAATACTTCATTTTCCCTGTGGAGGCACTGCAGAAAAATTAGTTTCAACTTAGTTTTTATAAAATATTTCAACTTTTAACAAGGTAAAAGGTAATATTGTCCCATGAACAATGCATAATGTACATATAAATGAAGCAAACAATCAAAGATCCTTTTATGAGGGGGCGTTAGACTTCAATGTTCTGTCCAATCAGAAAAAAAAAGAAACCTTAAAAATTTTAAATCTAAATAAATTATAAGAAGGCACACACAAAAAGACATGGGGAGCGACCTTTTTGAGGCACAGCTGCAAAAGGCAACATGCGACAAAAATTAGGGGGCGTTCAAGTGGTGCCAGATTCATGAAGAAGGTGCGCCACAAATCCTAAATCTGGCGCCCTCTGCACACTACACAGGTAAACCGCATTTAGTGGAGTTTGCACTGTTGTTAGTAAATGCACCCCATTGGGTCCCTCTATGCACTGGAGGGATATGCATTGCGGAGGTTATTTATCATTTGGTGACTCATTAGGACAGTTTTATGTCTATTTTTGGAGCTCTGCTGCTCATCAGATTTATTAAAGTGGCTTTGGCTCTTTAGTAAATGTTCTTATGGTGTATTTTCTGTCTGGGATTTCTAAAAAAAAAGTCCCAACAAGGGGTCAAAATGCATAAAAAGCCTCATCACATAGACCAGCAGGGGACTGGAGTAAGTTTAAGACTTTTATGAGACTTTTTGCAAAAGTCTCAAGTCATGAATGTGCTTTGCACAGTGTTGCAGTTATATGTTTAGGCCAGATAAATGAGACTTTTTAGCAGTGAAAAGTCTCAAAGACTTGTGATTATTTTAAGACTTTTTTAAGCCAAAACAGGCGTAAGGAAAACCGATGATAAATAACCCCCTGCAACTCTATGCTGACTCTTCCCCAAAGTTTAGTAACTTCAGGAAGTCGATGTCCAAATACAAGATTCTGGCATAGTGATACCCCTTGTAACCCAAACCCAACATGGCCTAACTGTGTAATGGTCCTCTCTGGCTCCTGCAGCTCACCTTTCATTGGTGATCAGTAGTGACATACTATATCATTATATACAGGATTTTTTGTGAACTTTGAGCAAAATGATACTGAAATTTGTTTGTACATGATCTGGGATTCGATATATAGGGAAAATTTGCAACAAGACAAGAAGTGTTGATGTGCATGATCAATTGATTTTAAATAACTGTTTAATGACCACTGGTGACTAACATGCCCATAGCGCTGAGTGCCCTCTATTGTCGCCACGCGTGGTTTAGCCATTTAAAGAGTTAACACCCGAGATCGGTGCTTTCAGTTTGCTTCTCTAAGGATATATTCATACGACCGTATGGGGGAAGTATGAATGGACGACGTGTATACGCTGTATATACATCCCCCACAGATGGCAATGGACGTGTGGCACTGTACCGTAGCCAGGAGAAAGATGGGACATGCCCTATCTTTCTCCAGAATACGGTGCCGTGCGCCATACATTGCTATGGAGAGGGGCGGGAGTGAGCAAGGCTCACCACCTCCTCCTCTCCACAGCGCCGAAGCGTGCGTGTGAATGTAGACTAACATGTGAAAAATGTTACAAAATATCAAAAATATACATGTGCACTTTACTACAATGGACTAGAGCCTGTGAAAGCATTTCTACACATCCTGCATTATTATGTGCCATGCAAACATCATGTCATGTAATTTATTGATACACCCAGGGCTATAAACCTGGAGAGAACTGCTACAAGTCTTTCAAGAGAGTCTCTGCAAAAACCATACAATGGCAGGTAGTCTTTGTTGTGGCATCTGTCACGTGTAGTAGAATATACTGCTGCATTGCTCAGTTTTACTATACAAAAATGGTACTGGCTACAAACCTAAAAACCAGATATTAAAAATTTTATATCTTGCTGTTTTCTCTTTTTTTTTTTAATTTATGCTGCTCATCAGATTTATTAAAGTGGCTTTGGCTCTTTAGTAAATGTTCTTATGGTGTATTTTCTGTCTGGGATTTCTAAAAAAAAAGTCCCAACAAGGGGTCAAAATGCATAAAAAGTCTCATCACATAGACCAGCAGGGGACTGGAGTAAGTTTAAGACTTTTATAAGACTTTTTGCAAAAGTCTCAAGTCATGAATGTGCTTTGCACAGTGTTGCAGTTATATGTTTAGGCCAGATAAATGAGACTTTTTAGCAGTGAAAAGTCTCAAAGACTTGTGATTATTTTAAGACTTTTTTAAGCCAAAACAGGCATAAGGAAAACCGATGATAAATAACCCCCTGCAACTCTATGCTGACTCTTCCCCAAAGTTTAGTAACTTCAGGAAGTCGATGTCCAAATACAAGATTCTGGCTCCTGCAGCTCACCTTTCATTGGTGAAATCATTATATACAGGATTTTTTGTGAACTTTGAGCAAAATGATACTGAAATTTGTTTGTACATGATCTGGGATTCGATATATAGGGAAAATTTGCAACAAGACAAGAAGAGGTTGATGTGCATGATCAATTGATTTTAAATAACTGTTTAATGACCACTGGTGACTAACATGCCCATAGCGCTGAGTGCCCTCTATTGCCGCCTCGTGTGGTTTAGCCATTTAAAGAGTTAACACCCGAGATCGGTGCTTTCAGTTTGCTTCTCTAAGGATATATTCATACGACCGTATGGGGGAAGTATGAATGGACGACGTGTATACGCTGTATATACATCCCCCACAGATGGCAATGGACGTGTGGCACTGTACCGTAGCCAGGAGAAAGATGGGACATGCCCTATCTTTCTCCAGAATACGGTGCCGTGCGCCATACATTGCTATGGAGAGGGGCGGGAGTGAGCAAGGCTCACCACCTCCTCCTCTCCACAGCGCCGAAGCGTGCGTGTGAATGTAGACTAACATGTGAAAAATGTTACAAAATATCAAAAATATACATGTGCACTTTACTACAATGGCCTAGAGCCTGTGAAAGCATTTCTACACATCCTGCATTATTATGTGCCATGCAAACATCATGTCATGTAATTTATTGATACACCCAGGGCTATAAACCTGGAGAGAACTGCAACAAGTCTTTCAAGAGAGTCGCTGCAAAAACCATACAATGGCAGGTAGTCTTTGTTGTGGCATCTGTCACGTGTAGTAGAATATACTGCTGCATTGCTCAGTTTTACTATACAAAAATGGTACTGGCTACAAACCTAAAAACCAGATATTAAAAATTTAATATTTTGCTGTTTTCTCTTTTTTTTTTAAATTTTTTGAATAGAGGAGCCAGGGATAGTTGAAGAGGCGTTGAATTATAGTGTTTATACAAGCAATGGAGCAAGAGACTTGCGAGTGGTTGTAATTAAACAGCAAAAGAAAGGATTCCTTTCTCAATTTAGAACAGGGCAACCAATTTAGGGAGAGTTCATATATTTAGGGTTTTTTATTGCAGGTGTGGATCAGAACTTGATAGAAGATATTTCTTCTCATTTATTTATTTATCTACATCACATTTACAAATTAACACCATCATTCAGGGTCGGCTCCAGGTATCAGTAGACCTCTGGGTGACAGACCCTCAGTGGGCCCCTTTGCAGTAAACTCATATGGTGGAATTAAAATTTAAGAAACTAAAACAGCCCTCTGTTTCCTAAATTATTCCCTAGTTTATCATAGCAAATTTCCCCCTCATGGTTATTTTATATAAAGCCCCCCTCACCCACTATGGATTTATTAGATACAGGCTTATGTGGGCCCCACCATCAGCTCTGGGCCTCGGCACCTTGGTACGCCCAGTGCTGGCTTCCGTCATCGGGGTACAAGTTCTGCTCAACTGACAATGACAGTAGAAAAAACTGCCAAAAACACAGCCAGGAATTGGGCCTGCTCTAAAATTTGAGGCTCGGGTAGTAGGCTATACCGGGCACATTAATCTTGCGCCCCCTGCACTGTTCTGTCTGAGTTACAATTGTAAGAGTGTGGCAAAAAAAAAAAGTATGGCGCAATGTAGACGAGAGTAACTCAGCATAACAATTAGCATTTTAGAGGTTTAAATTGTGAAATATGGGCGGATTCTGGAGATGTTTCTGAGATGCATGCAGTAAGGGTGAGCAAGAGATTGAATACATGGTGCAAAGAGGTCCAGCACATCCCCAAGACAAGGAGACGGCTGCCTCGGTGCTATAGTGATCCCACAGAATGAGGAGGAGAGGTCAGGTTTGGGTTGGTTAGTAGATCATGAAACAATAAGAAGCTCTTAGCCCACATTCATGCAACCACGGCCGCACGGAGCGATACAGTGCCACTCCACACACGGGAAAAAGATAGGACATGTCCTATCTTTTCCCATGTTACGCCCCGTACACCGTGCATTTCAAATGAGAGGGGAGCGGTAACCCCTCCTTCTCTCCATCAAGGAGGCCGTATGCACATCTGGCGGTAGCAGTGCGGGCTTACATCAGTGTGAATGCAGCCTAAGAATTATTCATTTTCAAGAAGAGAGAGGACATGATGTTAGAGACAGCAGAGAGACAGTCACTAGTGTTCTGGATTAAGGCAGGGGTGATGTTACCGACAGAAGTATAAAGAAAAATAAAAAAAAAAACCCTATCTTATTTTAGCAATGGATCGGGGTAGCAGTTATAATCATAATTTTTTTTTAAAACAACTATTTTTAGTAAAACTATCCTCTAGAATTTGTACTTTATTTCAGAGGGAAATTCTAGTTTTTAGTTTATGACAATTTACAGAAACAGAGCTTGTCTAGTTCCTTGCTGGGAGTAATTTTCTGAGCGCTCTGTCATTGGGAAGTATCTGTGTGGAGCAAACACATCGTATTACACAGTGTATTTGAAGTATATTACAATGTACTGTGGTGGAGCCAGAGGCCTGTAATCATTTGCTGGTAGATCTGTGAGGTACAGGATTTCCATTTCTTCTTGCTTCTGGACATTTTTTAATATATATTTTTGTTTTCTCGGTACATTAGAAGAATGGCTATACAGCCTATAGAAATGATTGTACACGGGAGAAAAGAGAAAATGTTCTCATCTGTCATGTCATCTCAAGCAGAGACAAAAGCAATAGAAACAGCAGTATCCCAGATATGTAATGGACATCCCATAGTGTCTTTCCATGTAGATGTTGTAGCTTTGCTCCTGTGTGTTGTAGTGGACAGAAATGTTGAAAGCCAAGATGTATAGATGGGGCAGTTCTTTGTTTTTTTAATACAATGACAAGAGAAGTGTTTTACTTTTTTAAGGGTATGTTTTTTCATTTTTCACAAATACAGCCAATGACAGGTTCCCAAAGAGCCCCATTAACTAACTGACACCCTTCATTTAGCTAAAAATTGTTTCCCTCAGATCCCAATATAATCAACTTTATAATTTTACCTGGTATCCAGGGATGTGTATAGTGAGTCAAGGTGGGCGTGGTCTCCTATGGCTGAATCCAGCAGCTCCTCCCTATGCTTTCTCTGCATGCAGCAGTAATGTCATGTGACAAGAGTGACATCATCTCAGGTCTCCTTGGGCTGACATCATAACAGGTCCTTTAACCTCCTAATATTAGCAAACTGTACACCATGCATATATCTCATTAAATCACAGCATATTATATCACATGAAATAACAGCATACCTCCATCTACTCCTTTCCATGCCCCATGCGGGTATGCTGTGATTTCATTGATCAGATATATATATGGTGTACAGTTTGCTAATGTTAGGGAGTTAAAGGACCTGTTATGATGTCAGCCCAAGGAGGCCACACCCCACTTGACTCGCTATAGATATCCCTGGTTATCAGGTAAAATTATAAAGATGATTTATGTGGATGTAAGGGCAACAATTTTTAGCTAAAAGAAGGGTGTCAGCTAGTTAATAGGGTTCTATGGGAACCTGTCACTAGCTGTAGTTGTAAAAATGAAATATGTCTCAAAGTGTGGTATATAAAAAGGATGCAGTTTGAATATATCCTATATTTGAATAACAGAAGTGAACAAAATCAAATATTTCCACCAAGACAAAAAGATTGTATTTTTGTTTTGGAAATTGATTGATCTTCTGTGACACATATACAGGCAGTCCTGCACTTACAGGGGTTTACCAATGAAATGAAATTCTCAAATTGTAATCCCCTAGTAATGTTTACACAATAAAGATAATTTTTAACCCCGTACTTTACAATTTTACTCAGTTTTATGACTGTTTTAGCTCCTATCACTCCCTAGGCTGCTCAGTGCAAAATTCCATGGTGTGGGTGGGAACTCTCTAAGCTTCATGTTTCTTCTAGTGCTGTGAGATGCTATGAGCTGACAATGTGCTTAGATTATTAGGGTACAGGTTTATATACACTTTCATTTAGCTTCTGAACATTCTATTAATATCTGATACATAGAAAAAGAGATGAGACAGATCAGGGATGATGAGATCCATGAGATGCATATTACACATGATTACTATCGCAGCCATAAATTACAGTGCTCTGGTATGTCTGGCCGACATACTGTCAGATCTGCTGTGCCTCCCCTGGATAAAGATCTTACCTGTACCTTCATTCTCCTCACGAGCTGCCGGCAGCAAGCTAGTTTGTGTCTGTGTGAGCATGTCCTGGAATGCAAGGGTGGGGACGAGAGGGAGAGAGCAGAGAACAACTCAGTGTTAGACAGAAGAGCAAGATGTCTACCTAAACCTAAAGTTAGAAGATACAGGGTTGGGTCAGGGGATCCAAAATTGTGCACACCAGGACACACAGGTTGGTATTATATCTGTGAAATGCTGTATTTTTGCTAATAACATTGAATGTGTTATTTTGCTTTGCTGAGTACATTTAAGAAATGTGTATTTGTGGGATTACCCATTTAAGGACACCTGACTTACAGACGACCCCTAGTTACAGACAGACCTCCGTGCACACTGTGACCTCTGTGACCTGTGGTGAAACTCTCTGTATGTCTCTTTAGTCCCAGACTGCAATGATCAGCTGTAAGGTGTCTGTAATGAAGCTTTATTGATAATCCTTGTTCCTATGACAACACAAAATGTTTAAAATCCAATTGTCACGGGGACAATAGACGTATTTTGTCTGGAGTTACACTTATACAATATACCTGTTCAGACTTACATACAAATTCAACCTAAGAATAAACCTTAAAAACCTATCCTGCACATAACCTGTGGACTGCATGTATACAGTAAATATTCTTTATATTGTATATATCAGTTTTTATTGCGGTGTTAGACAAACGAAATAATAAAGTAAAGGAGAAAATTCAAGGGGTTGTGACCAACTTCATCCAAAGAATAATTGCAGCAGTTACAAGTCCATTATATGAAATATATAGTAATATAGGACCACATTACACCTGTCTAAAGGAAGCCTTAAAATCAGAGGTCCTGGGCACTTCCTGTACGGATCCCGTACTTAATGTCGATTGCTTTTATATATAAATAGCTTGGGGGTGTTATTTTGCCGGATGGGCTGTTCGACATCCAATCTGGCATTATATCTGGGTCATGTGAGGCGCTTTAGTGAGGAAGTTTAGGTACGTTCCTCACTATACATAAAAATATTTGGATAACTTTTTTTTTAATTTACTGTGACTTATGTTGCCATTGTTTAATATAAATGTAATCTTTATTTAAACATGCAAAAATGCAAAAAGTAAAGTGTTAATTTGTTCTTATTTTCCCCTCCCTTTCTATTTGTTTTTAGCAATTTGTATAATTCAGCTTCCCCTCCTGTACAGCTGCTAGATAGAAAGATAAAGTTTTAACTCTTTACAGACAATCATTGGATAGTTTTTTCTCATTATAGAGCCAAATCAACAAGGGAGATATTCTCCAGGTTGAAAAGAGCTAATCTTTAGCCATCTCTACTCATCTATCTGATGTTTACTGAGGCTTTCAGATACTTTGCTCACTAAAGGAGAAGAAAGGAGAAAAATGGGAGAGTGAAGATTTTCTTCTTAATGAAACATAATACAAAGTTTAATATTATCACATGCTTCATTAATTTCTGAAATTAAAGGTTTAGTTATACACTTTAAATATTTTAACACAAAATACAGCATACTAGTGTAGTGTGTTAAAGGGAATCTACCAGCTCCCAAATTACCCCACTAGCAAAACTAACATTGTCTGGGGCACTTCACACATAGCGCTTTTTTGGATGCATTTTTAAACACATGCATCAGAACACATGTGTTTTACAAGTTTCCATGTGTTTGGCTGCTTTGAAAGCATTTTTCTTCATTGCTGGAAGTGTAAGCAGCTGGGAAATTGTTAACACAGCTGCTTACACTTCCATCAATGAAGAAAAACTATTTAAAAGTTGCCAAACGCATGGGAACATGTAAAAAGCATGCAATCTGAAAATGCAACGAAAACACGCCATGTGTGAACACACACTTGCAGTTCTCCAGACACACCTTTATTGTTTCTAGTGATCTGTCATTGTAGAGAAAATTCTGTTTCTGTCTTTAAGAAAATTAGCTTCTTGGTGCTGGTGTATCCATGACATGACTTCATCTTAAAACAACACAAGCCGGAGGAAGCAAAGCTTCTGGAATAAATACACAAAACACTTTCTTTTACGGTGTCAAAATGGCCACAGCTTTATTTAAAGGAGGAGGAGTCAGTTGAAATGCATGGGGACTAAACTGAGAGATCCACAGCTGCCTGACATACAGCACCCAGCCAGTCAGCAATAAAGGAGTGGCACGCTCTGGCTGCCATTCTAGCAGAGCCAGGACACTCCTGTGCTTCACCACCGTGCCCGCCCCTGAATGACATTACCATTAAGACATCCTTCAGACGGCCACTCCAAAGCTCAGCCTGATCACCACCATGAGGTTTTACATCCTCTATTAGTTAAAAAAAAGGCCACATGCAACTTCCACCGACTCCTCCACCGCCAACTCGAAGCTGTGACAGATAGCAAAACCTGCTATTCTTTATTACATAAGGGCAGCACAGTTTAGTGGTGGGTGCAACAGCCGTAGATCCCTTGGCCAGGATCCCAGTAGTAAATTCAGAGAAGCCGCTGCTGGAATGCGAATGGACCGAGTAAGTAAATATGCCCCAATGTCTGGATCCAACAAATAATTTACAATAAAGTTGACATAATTCTAAGTAAAATAATTAAACAAATGTAAAGTAGTGATGGCACAGGTCGGGAGGGACGGACATGTTTCTTCATGGTCTTCTGGTGAGAGAAAGAGGAAGAGAGATACAGGACAGGAAGTGACATCTACTGCTGGGCCCCGCCTCTCACAGTACCACATTATACATGCCATATTCTGTCTCCTAATAGGCCTGCACTACACACCATGTATTTGGTCCCCTTAAAGCAGACCCACACCTATTAATTCAATACAACTACATAAATATGCAGGGGTTATAGGTCCCCCATAACATACTCATGTTCCCCTTTGCTTATGGCTCCGGGTTTTTCTTTTTCTTCATGGGGACCTCTTAATTTGTGAAGAGAAGTGTTAGGTAGTGATGGGCAACATAATAAGGAAGCAGGTGGAACAGCAGGCATGGCCCCGCCTCTGCTGCACCGAAAGCTAATTTGCATAAGAATGATAAACTGATATCAAACCAAAATGTTACTTCTATGCAACCAAAAACTGTGTCACATAAGAGTAAAGCCCCTCGATGTCTGTCAGGCCAAACTCAGACAAAGGCAAAGGCAGTCTCTTTACTAAACCTAATACATTTCTCAGCGCAAGTCTCTATTGTTCCCTATTATGACTTCTCATGTCATTACAGGCACAATACACATTATTATTCTGTAAGTAAAAACTAGATTAGTAAATGCAAAACAGTCTCCGCATTGTTCTGAATGCAAACAGACAGCATTATCCCACCTGCTGTGTCAGTCATAGAAAACCAGCGAGCCCAAATCTGCAGCGCTCTGCCAAAGACTGTATGCAGAATCCGAAAAGCAAGCTAAAAATATCCACGTTACACTGAGCCGTATAGCTTCAGGTGATGTGTAGTCACAAATATAGGTCTGGGATGCTCTTGTACGTGAGTCACTGGAAGATGAAGTGGTGTGTAATATATGGTGCAGCTCACACATCGGGGTTGGACCAAAATATGTTACCCAGTATTAATCAATGAGAAAAAACAACGGCAGGGGAATAATACAGTGGGATGGTACAGCAGAGGGTGATAATATAACAGGGGGTAATGATAAAGAGGGATGTTACAGGCTGTGATAATATAACAGGGGGTGCACTTCAATAGGGGGTTGATGATACAGTGGGAGACAATGATACTGCAGGTGGTGCAAGAAGTATTAAGGAGTGATGAAACAACAAGGGGTGATGATAGAGCAGGTGGGGATAATACAACCGGAGTTGATGATATAGTATTTGGAAATTATATAAAAAGGGACTTATGATACAACAGGGGGTGATGATAATACAATAGGGGGAGATGATATAACAGGGTGTGATGATACAGCAGGGGTATATACAGCAGGGGAGTGAAGATAAATCAGAGGGGTACTACAATAGGGGATTGATGACACAGAATGGAGAAATGATACAATAGTGTGTGATGATACATTATGGATAGATCATACAACAGGGATGATGATAAAGTATGGAGAGATGGTACAATAGTGAGTGATGATACAGTAAGGGGGGGAGGGGGAGGGCTGGTGATTCAACAGGGGCGACAAAACAATCAGTGGTAATGACACAACAGAGGTTGATGATACAATTTGATAAGTAGGAACCCACTTCATTACATGCTGCTATATAAGATACCTCACTTTCTTTACCCACGATCTCTTGTCCAAAATTACTTTTTAGTGTATACAGAGCAAAGCAGGATCCTACCTGTTATTACATTATGTAAGTAACTCATAGTTCATTGGGGGTCCCAGTGGCTGGTGCACTTCCCTGTATAGTCATACAGCTATGAACTATGCCCCTTGCGCCGGCCTCCTGATGTATCAGATAGCAGGACTGTATAGTGTATAAATCTTCTCCAGGTCGCTAATAGTAGCAAGTGTCCAGATGTGGGACAGGAATGTCCATAGATGATACAAAACACCATTAGCCTTCGTCAGTGAGTCATACTGTTTAGTGTAAGTGCAACACCCCTGCCAATGCATAGGCAAGGTGGTAGTTGCAATAGCGCCCTCTCCATGCCAGGAGCTGTTAGAGAGACTGATCACCTCTCTAGGAGGTCTCTAAGTACTGGAGAACTTTGTAATTGCAGCTGTAGCCACTGCCTGGTAATGCAAGAGATAACACTGTGAAATGTAATTGTCCAATGGTGTTTCTTGTAAAAGTGTAAAGCAAGGTGGAAGCTGATTGGAGAGTGCTACTATCTGACCAAGGGAGTATATAAACCCCTGCTGGGCAGGAGCACATGGTCTGTCTGTCTGTCTTAGTCTGCAGAGAGCAGTCAGTAGAGTGTAAGACTCCATCTTGTCAGCTCTAGTAATAATAATAATAATCTTTATTTATATAGCGCCACAGAAGAGAGAACAGCACATGTCAGTTCTGTAACAGCCAGCGTCCTAATACCAGGAACCACATGTGCCTCAGGCCACTGCCTAGCACCCAGGGCAAGTCCGAAGACTTCAGCCCCAGAGCAAAGATCACCATCTGGTCTCAGCTACATGTCTACCAGCCCAGCCTGAAGCTACTACCAGGCTGTGTACAACCTTCCTGTGGACCAGCTCTCCATCACTCTTCCAGCCTCCACTGAATCTGCTGTTACCGTTTGGCCGTTGCCACCATGGGCTGTTTACCACCATGGGCTTCCCATCCATCACCCAGGGATTCATCCTACAGACAGCTCAGTGGTTACCCCAGGAAGAAACCACTGCATCAGCCTCTCCCTCCATATTTCTTGCACACACCACCTGCTGGAGACCTGCCAGGCTGTAGGTTAGGCCTCCAGTCCCCATACCAAGCACCATGACACAGCGTGCCCAAGGCCGCTCTAGCCAACCAATCCGGTATTCTGAGCCCTGGCTGCCTCCAGGCCACCAAGAGAAGGCTAGGCCCCAGTGGGGGATTTTGCACATGGATACATCAGAGTGAGGTTATCCTGTTGTAGCAGATGGGCTCCTACATATAACTTATACCATGAGTGAATAGCAACCAACACAAGATTCAGCAGCCGCCACTGTAGCTCCTGTACAGCTGAGGAGTTCATAGATATGACCCACTGTTGTTATGGGGAGCGTTTTATGCCCCCTTTATACACATTACTTCAGACTAACATCTGCAGGCACATGATATATTAGCTAAATATAGTTTGATAAGATTCAGATTTAATAACAGAGATCTTCATGTAGAATAAATCGGATGCCTGAGTAATATGAATGAAAAATCGCTTTTCTCCGGTGCCATAAGTAAAATATATTTCCTAGACAGATGAGCGCTTTGGATGTGAGTTTTATTGGATCTTACAATCAGAGCCGTTAAACAGTGATGGCCGGGGACAGTGGGATGATTATACCGGAGCGTGATGTGAGATGGGAATACAGGAGCCATTCTGTATGATCCCGGACAGGGCACGTTCCTAGCAAGTGGATAATAATTGGGTGACCTTCTGTAGGAGGTAATAATAATGGAGTTATGTCTTCTTCACAGTATAAAAGAAACAAGTCAAATTAATCATCATAATGACAGGAAATGGCTGGATTATATGGCTTGTTCTTTTAGCTTGAAATAACACAAAGAGACCTGCAATATTCTACTACAGGGAGATCTCATTTATCGCGCTGATCACCCAGGTGAACTGTGACTGCGGGCAGGGTTATGCATTCATCATTAAGGATCCTAGATACAAATACCTTCATATTACTCTTCAAATTGGCCATTATGTATAAAAGAATGCATATGGTAACTATCTCCAGAGATAGGGCCTTTTCTATCTTCTATTTCCAGAGTTAGTCCTATCTGGCTCAGACAGGGCCCTGGCCACCAAACCGGGCCGTGGGCCTCTTGTAGAGAACTTACATATACACATATGTAAATAAATTTGCAGTACATATATATATATATATATACAGGCAGTCCCCGGGTTACATACAAGATAGGTTTTGTAGGTTTGTTCTGAAGTTGAATTTGTATGTAAGTCGGAACTGTATATTTTATTATTGTAACCCCAGACAGAACTAAAGCTTCATTACAGACACATTTGATAACTGTTATAGCTGTTTATTGTAGCCTAGGGCTAAAGTACAGTAAATTGGCAACATCCAGAGGACCGTTTGTAAATAGGGGTCGTCTGTAAGTCGGGTGTTCTTAAGTAGGGGACCGCCTGTATATATATATATATATGATCTTATTTGCATAATCTTTTTTATATTAGTCAGCCTAACATTAAATAGTCGTCATCATCATGCTGTTCTTGAGACTACAAACACTGGTTGGAAAGTGTGTGCATGAGTCTTGTGTGGTAGGTGTGCCATGCCTTTAAGAAATGGCTCTTCTAGTTAGTACCTAGCTTGCAACTTTGAAACACAAGAGAGTAGAAACCAATGGGAGGAGTGTGTAGAGAATATCATGCTAAGAGCCATAGACAAACTGTGCTACCACTCACCATGAGCCTAGAAAGGAATAAGGTGCTATTGTGACATCACTTGTGTCACAATGTGTTCTGTTGTGACACGATCTAAACTCTCCAATTGCCGAGAAGTGTACTTCTGCCTCGATAGGTCACTGCCAGGCTTTTGTCTTCATTGAAAGACTTTTTTTTACTATTTTTTTAAATTATGTAGTTTGTGGTCTGAGGTCTTAGTAAATCCACAGTTTCTTAAAAGAATCCACCATCAAAATCCATCATGATCAACCAGGGACACTTACTCATAGATCCAGGCCCCATGGCTGTGGTAATCTTCTTATATTTGGTATGCATGGACTCCTTCCTTCTAAAATCAACTTTTATAAATATTCTATTGAGCCTGATGGTCTTTGGTGGGTTTCCACATCACCTCTGTACTGTAGCTTCACAAACTGTAGCAATGAGCAGAGTAGATCTTCCTTCCCCTGCACTTCCTAATGCTGCTAGATTACCCAGGTAGAGGGAGAAGGAAAAGAGCAGGGGGTTGGATGATACATGTGGAGCTCATTGTAACAACCTATGAATCTGCAGCCCTGAGGAGCTCTGGTAATGCCCCCTAAGAGCCCATCAGGCTCATTAGCATAATTCTAAAAGTTGTTTCAAGAAGGATGGAGTCCATAGATATCAATATATAAATATGAGAAGATTACCAAGGTCATGGTGGCTGGTTGGCCCTGGTTTATCATATTTGATTGTGATGATAGATTTCCTTTATGACAAACCAATCTCAAAGTTTTGGTAAGGAAGGACTTTCTGATCCGCACCCAACTGATATCGATGATGTAAATCTAGTTGCATTTGGCCTGACTACGTAGCAGAACTAATTGTGATTGACCTTAACACAGATTGATATTTGCCACAGACTTCAAACGAATTTTTAAGATGTAATTCTTCCCAGACACAATAAGAGACATCACGTCACATTTTTGGAGAGTCGACCGCTGCTAAACTATAAATGAATCAGAGCTATTGAGCGGCGCAGGGATTTCACGCTAAAGTCCTTTACGCACCACAGCAATTAGCATGCAAATAAAATATGCAAATGTGTCCTTGTAGACGATGTGTTGTCTATGAAGAAGAGGAGGAAACTTTGCCAAGTTACTCAGTAATTTTCATTGTGTTCCTTTACTGCCAGTTACTAATTTTGGATGAATTTTTGGTGCCGGATTGTGCTGATGGATTTTCACATGATATCGGCACCATTATTATTTTTCCCTATTTCTTTATTATCCTTGAGGTGCTCCTGGGTTCATCGCCGGTGTCTATGGTTACATTGGCTCTATAACTCATCCGAAAAAACATTGTGGCCTCCATATCTTGTGTGCACATAAATGAATCACTGGAAGATATGTCTTCTGCTGCTGAATAAACCATGATAGATGCGGCCATAGGTACACAGCACATATCAAAAAAAGATGCCCAACCTTGGTGTCCTCAAGGCTTAAGGGTTTAATAGAATTATAGAAGAGATGATGATCTAGACCTGAGATGTGCCGGTATTATAACTCCTATAATCCTGCAGGCCAGTACAGTATGCTATGGGTTTTTCTTCCAAGTCCCCTTTTCCAACATGTTTTTCTAGTGAATTCTAAAATCTGGCCAAGTCCATCAGATTAAATACATAAATCTAAAAACTTTTATTCAGTATAAAAGAGGCTTTAACTAATATTACATTGCGTCTTTAGTCTCAGAATGGATATGAAAGAGGCTATGAATGTCATAACGGTATTAAACAGATTCTCTATATAAATGATCATACACTCCTTGGTTTATGTGTTCTAATACGGTGAAGGGAACATTGTGATAAATGCTTCAATATCGGATCTGATTAGTTTTTTCATATTACGGCCGTAGACTTTAGAAGTTAGTTTTCAGATTGTGAGCAGAGAACAACTATTTTAGACTTTCACCATTTCCCATCGCTGCTTTGACACATATTAATTTTTATACCTTTGAGAAAAAAAAGAAGATAAAAAGTCAATAAATATCCCCCAATACTGATACTGGAGCCCCCTCTCTGTGAATAAGCAATAATGCTTAATTACCCCATAAATAAGCCGACCCAAGTATAAGCCGAGGCCCCTAATTTTACCACTAAAACACGGGAAAACCTATTGACTCGAGTATAAGCCAATGGTGGGAACTGCATTGGTCACAGCCTCCCCAGTATATAGCCTACCAGACTCTGCCCCATAGTATATAGCCAGCACCTGATCCCCAATATATAGCAGCCAGCCCGTATCCCCAGCATATAGAAAGCCCCCTGCCCCAGTATATAGCCAGCAGCGGGGGAAGCCAGAAAGGTGAGTTTTGATATATATTTTTTTACTCGAGTATAAGACGAGTTTGGGGTTTTAGCGCATTTTATTGTGCTAAAAAAAATAGGCTTATACTCGAGCATATATGGTACTTTTTTCCCATGTAAGAAAAAAACAAAAAATTGGTGAGATTTTTAAAGCTATGGATCTCAGAAAATGGTAACAAATTATATATTTTTATTAGTTTCGCAAAAGTAGTAAGGAAGTAAAAACCTACATGTATTTGGCATTGTCACTGCTGGTTTGGAGCCACAAAATCTCTCTGAAAAGAGTTTTTTAATTGCCCCGAAAAGAGTTCGAAAAGTTAAACCATTAGATGTGTGTAGCCTAAAATGTCTCTTTAAATGTGGCAATAATAAAAAAAATAAAAGAAACAATGTTTGGACATTAAAAGCTTGGCAAGTATTGCTCAAATAGTCCTGGATATAAAGTTGGAGAGACAAAGCTGGTTGATGACAAAGGGTCTATGTATTCAGCAGAATTAATATGGACAGGCTAAAAGCTATATGGCCCTAGACAAAAAATATCTGATCACTCACTGGGTGCAAGTGCAGAAGCCCAGATTTTGCTACATCTCCATGATGGATGTAGCAGAAATCTAGTCTTAGCCATAGTCATTACTGCATTCTGGGTGACCTCCTACTAGATAACAGTGCATTCAACCACTGCAAACTCCACCTGGAAATGGTTGACGCTTGCATTGATATTTCTTCTGTAATTGAACAAGGTTCCCCACTGATTTTACCCCTTGCATTACACGATTTCTGGTTAATTCAAGCTGTGGTGCTCTTTTGTATTATGTGAATGCGATTAACCACCAGTTGGCCCATTGCAGCTGATCCACAGTAACTACATTACATGGGAACACCACCTGACAAATACAAGGAATATCATAGCAATAGCAATCAGGACCTAAAATCATAAAAAAAAACACAAATGTGGTGGTGGTCATGATAATAACAGTGCAGAATATAGTCTATCATGTAAAGTGCTGTAGAATCATATGTCATATTACCAGTAATCGGAGCAAGTACTCCCCCACAATGTCTATACAAAGTAAAAATTCCACTAATAGGAGGGTCACAACCCAAACATTACACTGTAGAGAGCTATCCGAAATGTACGGAGTGTGTACGGAGCTGTGTAAGACGAAATATTTTGCGATATGAGCTGACATTTTCATTGCTACCATTATGAGGACTGTGTAATCTTTTGATCACTTTTTAATTACATTTTTTATGTGATCTAAAATGGTGTTAAATTAGCATTTCATATAGGTGGGCACTATTTTCCGTTATGGGGTTCACAGCAGGGAATAACAGTTTTTATATTTTGTTAGTGCAGGCATTTTGAGGCACAGCAATACCTAACATGTTTGTGATTTTTACTGTTTATTGCGTTATATATCAGTTTTTGGGAAAGGGGGTGATAAGAATTTTTAGGCTTTTTTTATTTATTATTATTTTTTTAACTTTTATTTTACTAGTGTATAGACCCTCTAGAGTACTTTAACCCTAAATGGTCTGGTTGTTTCTACCATATACTGCAATACTACTGCTTAGTGTAGAGATGTTTACTGATGGCAGACTAGTCCTACTTACAAGCTTGTGCAGAATCATTCAATCATTCTCAGAAGTTATTTTATTATAACCCTATACGCCGCAATTTTGACAATATGGAGTTTTAAGAATTATGCTAATCAGTTTGGGAACTCCCACTTATATCACTCCCCCATTACTCTTCCAGTCCCGCCTGGTCCCTTCTAAGTGGCCATCACAAAGCCCTGATCTCAATCCTTTTAGAAAATTTATGGGCAAAGCTTTAATCCAGGTGCAAGCAAGGTGACTACAAACATGGCTCAGTTACACCAGTTCTGTCTGGAGGAATGGACCGAAATTCCTACCAACTATTGTGAGAAGCTTGTGGAAAGATATCCAAAACGTCCTACAGTTTAAGGGCAATGGTACCAAATGCTATTACTTAGCAAAAATAGGCCTTAATAGGCCTCATTATTCTGGCATTTGGCAAATATGAATAATTTTGGTATTCCTAATTGACCTAAAACGGGAAAGGTTTATGTCAGATGCATCATGGGGCTTATTTACTAAGGGTCCCGTGGCCACATTTTTGTCAGGTTTTCTGAAGTTTTGGGGGTTCGCACCACTGGGACAGGCATTTAGAAGGGGATTTTGTCGCATGTGATCAGATTTTGGCGCATTGGCGCCGGCTTTCATGGAACAGAAATCGGGGGGAGGGCCATGGGACGATCTGACGGATTCTAAATGAGCGCGGGATTTAACATTTAAATTGTGTCACAAGACATACACTTACATGCACCAGGAAGAAGAAGGTGAATTCCGATGGATCTGAGACACATGCAGGAAATCAGGCACACAATCTTAGTGAATGGCGCCAGAGTCCATGATCATCGGACAACGCACAGTGGGGATGGTGACAGGACCGGGTAAGTAAATGTGCCCCCATATGTGTCTTTTTATTTAGTGTATGTGTGTTTAGTGTTTTTTTTTATAATTTACATAAACCTACAATAAAACCTAAATGTTTTCTAATTATTTAGGTGATTTTTAAGTTCTCTCAATGCAGGTTGCTTATGTGCTGGGTGTAGATGAAATATCATCCATCTCGCCCCATCCTCCTGCACATGACAGCAGTGGACACGCTGCACAGCCAAGAGAGCATTCTCTTTACTGTACGCCAGTCTGTGGTTGCACACGTTATTGATTACCCGAGAAATCAAATGCTGTATATTATTACAAGTCAGCCACCCCATTTATCACAATGGATGTATTAAATCGCCATTCACTTGCTAAGGGAAGAAATATTTCACTCTGAATGTTTTCAATAAATCTTTCCACTCATTCTGCAAAGGATATTCCAATAATTATACATGCCCCTTCTCATGGTATAATCAGAATGAACAATCTTAGTAATGTGAAATCAACAGGAGGTCCCATAACAAACTAATTGTAACAATTAATCTAGCACCAGAAGATGGGCGCTTTAATAATGAATATGCCCGCAACGCCTGCCTTGCGTCCAGCTGCAATAGCTATATTAGAATTATTTCAACAAGAACAAACATATGGATATGTACAGTTTATTTTTGCAAATTCTTTCAGCAGCTGCTCATGTTATCAGGTGTAGAGTGCTACAGAGGAATACTGTACCAGAAGTTCTTATATCTGCAGCCTTGTATGTAGGGTCAGTAAGAGTTATCCTTATGGAGACTTTGCCAATTAAGGCCGCCTTACAGGCGTGTGGAGATTTATAGCCATTGATGCTCCACTAGGTAATTCTGGGAAATAGGCAAATATGTTTTCCAAAACTTGTAAGGCAGCTTCCTTGACATCAGGCATGACTTACAAGAAGCCTTAATAAAAGGGTGTGGGATCAAGCCAAACCAGTATATCTAATCCAAAAGGAACAGATTCCCAACTGTAGCCTGCACTGTTTTGATCTGATTGGGTCTCAGTACAGCATAGGGAACCGGTTTAGCTGAGTTAATGCGATGTAATGCGATGAACTTGCATCAGACTCGCAACGCGTGCTGTTCGGATCGCACAGCCCGAACGCTGCAAACCGGAACTGAACTCAGCATGTCAGTTCAGTTCCAGTTTGCAGAGTTCGGGCCTTGCGATCCGAGTAACACGCGTTGTGAGTCTAACTTGCTGATCAGTGGGGGTCTTAGTGCTGAGACCCCCACAGATCGCGAAAACCTGGGGTCCGTCAGACCCCTCATCACTCTGTCAGACTAATGGAGCAGATGGCTGCGCATGACCGTTCTGCTCCATTAATCTATATGGATCTGATGGAAATTATGGAGCGCTGCGCTCACCGATCTCTACCAGCTCCATAGAGATTAACGGTCATGCGTGGCCGCCTGCTCCGTTAGTCTGACAGAGCAAGGAGGAGACCAACGGACCCCTCGTTTTCGCAATCTGTGGGGGTCTTAGCATTGAGACCCTAACTGATCGGCAAGTTAGGCCCTATCCTGTGGATAGGACCCAACTTTAGCTTGTGGGACAACCCCTTTGATATCACCCCAAAGAAGTTCTGTACAACACAGCATTTACATTGCTACTCTGTAATGTTTTATTCTTTGCATTTTGCGGAATAAAAAAAGATAAGTAAGGAAGTACCGGAGTGAAAAAAGGAAACGCAAAAACCTGTGAATAATCCTGGTCCTGAAGGAATTAAAAGAGTTCACCAATTATACTTAACTTTAACAGGATACTTATAAGACCCTATAATATATATATTATCACAAGATATAGACGCAGCTCTGTAAGGAAGCAGAAAAGATTTCTAGAACTTTTTCCCGTCTTGGCTAAGTGGTGAGTGGGTTTAGGTCCTCAAGTGGTAAAGGCTCATACATTCCTGCCATACACTGATCTGCACAAATTGTAGGCCTGTCTATGTAATGATTCTAAGTGTAGCGCAAATGGATTAAATTGCAGAAAAGTTATTCTAAATGGCAAATGAGAATACGTGTTTATAGAGGAACTAAAAAGAAGAAAATTGTCATTGTGGATGATTGTATGTAGCTCTGATTACCCAAAGATAACAGACTACCCAGATTAACCCATGAGATTGCAAGATACAGATGACAGGTAGGTACAATACGAAGGATGTTTACAGAAAAATAGCATCCTGCAAGATTCTGTGAGATTGGAGCTTAAATATAGATATCATAGGATATAGATACCATAGGATATGTCCTTGATATCAAGGACACCTAGTATCCGCACAGAGCAGCTTTTCTCAGTATCTTATATTAAGAGTGAATGGAATAAGCAGCAGATAGCTCCACTCTCCTTTTAGTGGCCAGGCCGGGTTACTGCAGATCGGATCCCATTAATGTGAATGAAAGCAGCTAACATATTCATTCTATAGAGGGAAGAGCTAATCAGATTGTACACAGTGGGGGCAGATTTACTTACCCGGTCCTGTCGCGATCCCACAGTGCGTTGTCCGATGAAGATTCGGGTCCGGCACGATTCACTAAGCTTGCGCGCCCGAGTTCCTGCTTCCGTTGCTTCTGCGCCGAGGTCTGCCGGAGTTCACCTTCTTCTTCCCAGTGCATGTAAGTGTGTGTCTTACGACACATTTCTAATTGTTAAATCCTGCGTGTTGTCCGAATTGGTCGGGTTGTCCGACGGCCTGCCCCCGATTTCTGTCGTGTGCAAGCCGATGCCGATGCACCAAAATCCGATCGTGTGCGCCAAAATCCCGGGGAAATTCGGCGCAAAACGGAAATCGTTGGAAAACCCGGCGAATATGCGTCCACAGTATCCTATCCTAAAATGAGCCACAGTATCCTATAGAGCAGGAGGAGCTAAATATATTTTTCACTGTTTTATATCTACATGCAGAATTATATAGAGCAGGAGGAGATGATTAAATGTTACATAGTGTCCTAGCTGTAAGTCAGCATGTTATACAGCAGAATAAGCTGAGCAGATTCTACATAGTGATCTATCTGCAGGGAGAATATTATAGAACAGAAGGAGCTGATCAGATTGTACATAGTGTGTAATTTACAGACAGCATTTTATAGAGCAGGAGGAGCTGAGCAGAGTTTCATAGGGGCAGATTTACTTACCCAGTCCATTCGAGATCCATCGGCGCGTTCTCTGCGGTGGATTCGGGTCTTCCGGGGATTCACTAAGGCAGTTCCTCCGACGTTCACCAGGTGTTGCTGCTGCGCTAAAGTCCGCCGAGGCCCGCAGGAGTTCACAATCCTATACTTGGTGAAGTATATTTTTTGGTGAATTTTTTTAAATGCGGCGGTTTCTCCGTATCCATTGCGTGCATGCCGGCGCCGATGCGCCACATTCCGATCGCGTGCGCCACAATCCCGTCTGCAGGTAGCATGTTATAGAGCTGTGGGAGCATTACAGAAGATTCATAGGGTCATATCTGCAGGCAGCATGTTATACAGCAGGAGAAGCTGATCCGGTTGTACACAATGAGGCACATTTACCAAGGTGCGTGCACCAGTTTTTTTGTCAGACTTTTCACGTTCTTCTCAGTGCAAACTGCTTGCACATGTAAGTGCCTGTGCCACATTTGTCGCATGCGTCCATTTTGTGGCGATTCTTCATGCAACATACATTTCTGCACTGAAGGGGGCATTCCGGTGTTCAGTCGAACACCACATTTGGTGTGCGCCACATTTATCAAGCAAAGTCTGTGCATGTGTCGCACATCAAAAAAAAGTGCTGTCGGAGCAGTGTAGGGGGCGCCAGATGAAGAATGTGCTCCACAATACACTAATCTGGTGCCCCCTGCACATTACACAGCCAAACTGCACATAGTGCAGACTGCACTGTTCTTAGTAAATGTGGGCCACATGTCCTATCTACAGGTAGAGTATTATAAAGCAGACAATGCGGAACAGATTGTATATATTTTTATAAAAGTAGGCAGTGTATTATAAAGCAGGATGAGATAAGCCAAATGTTCATAGTGTCCTATCCAGCTATCCATGTATGTACTAGCTGAGAATCATTTAGTGAGAATCAATAGTGGATCATAATACAGGCAGTTTGGGCGGCCCAGACCTCTAAGGGGACAATGGACAAGCAAACCAGCCCCTAAATTTAATACAGAGAAGGGCCTTCACATATGATATCTGTTCATGCCCTCAATGCACATTCACGCATGTCACACAAAAGACAATTTAGACTACCCCCCACATGGACGTTTGTAGGGACGTTTGCTTGCTGTTGTTTCTGGAGCCTGGATGTGTCCACAGTCTCTTCTATGGGCTCATGTACAGGGTGCTGTTTCCACGGCCCTGTGTATAATCTGCTTCTCCTACTGAAAAACTCAGAGCAAGTCCTATTCCTATCTGAGTTTACGGCTCAAGTGCTAAGGACAATAATAATGGACTGCTCACACGTCGATGACTGTTGGGCCATAAAACAATGGACCATGGGACTGTTGTTTGCGGTCCAAGACCTACACACACTCATGTGAGGTTATTCCTAGAGTGTTTAATCAAAATAATGGGGCACATGTACTAAGAACAGTACTTTAACCCTAGGTTGTCTGATCGATCCCATCATATACTGCCATACTATATGGGGATTTTCCTCCTCATTCATTACAATGTGTAATTAGCACATTGTAATGAATAGGTTAAAACGAGACAGCCTCGGATCTTTGGAAGACTCGAGGCTGTCATGGTGACGGATGGTCGTTCCCCGATGATGACACAGGGAGTAACGATCCGCGGCAAGATGGCCATCTTCTGCCGGCGGTGATCGGCAGAAAAACACCCGCGATCGGTGCTAGCAGGGGTTAACATAGAGCACGCTACACAATTCTGTCAGACTTTGCATGATAAATCAGGCGCACAGTCCGAGTGAGCACCAGAACGCCCCATTTGGTGCAGAATTTTGTGTTGCAAGGAGAATAGTGTAGCTGTAAAACAAAACAGTCGCGTGCAACACAAATGTGGTGCAGACACTTCTTACATACCTGTCCGACAGAAAACTAGTGCAGGGCCCTTCGTAAATGTGCCCCAATCAGTCAATCAAACTCTGGCCGGTTGAATCTGTTGTGTCTTAGTTGTGTTGTCGACTCAGTATGTAAATCTTAAGCAATGCTCCATTAAAACATCAAAAACTCTGAACTCTCAATGTACTCAGCATCTAAGGATTTATCTAGAAGCAAAGCTAAGACTGATATCCTGCAGCTACATCTACTCTGGCTTCATGCATAGAAAATCTAATTACATACATCTACAGTAATTAGGTCCATCAGGCCCACAATTGATTATTAAAAAAAATAAAATTTAAAAATAAATGAGAAAAAAGGAGAATTAAGAAAATGTTGTCAATCCTCAAGCCCCTGGAGCAAGACGTCTTGTAGTCTGGCAGAGTGGTCCTTCGTCTCCAGGTTTTCCCTGTGCTCATCAATATATTGGAAGGGAGGGGGCTTAGTACACAGGTGGGTATTTCAGGTTGGAGAGTAAAGTTGGCTTTTGTTACCTCTCATTGCCTGAAGAGGCAGCGCCTTCGCCTGATTTCCCAATATACATTGTAACTTGGCTTGAGTGAGCGTGCATGTAATGCAAAATGCTGTAATGCTGTAATTTTTTGTAATGATTTTTGGGAACAGGAGAGGTATGTCTAGAAAGCTTTTAACATGACAATATTGACATATGCACAAAGGGTGTTAAGCATCTCCCAAGTCACCTTACATATAAAAACAGCATGGTGTAAGGTACTTTATTAGATTTCCTATCAGAACTCTCTGAATGGGTTCGGGCAGCAGCTTTCGGGCTTTTGAAACATGTTCTGTAGAAAGTTGGGTGATATCATCTTGTTTCTGAGCTGGTGATGTCTCCAGGAACTCCATTTTAGTCAGCTACTTCCTACCAGCTTTCCAGCCTGCTGAACCTCCTGCTGATGTTAGGCTTGTTCAAATTCAAACGTGCCTCCATGTGATCCCTGGATCAGGCTGCTTCACCATCACCCAGGGATCCCCATATACATCTCAGGGGTTTCCCCAGGGAGAAACCTCCTCATCAGCCTCTCCCTGCATTATTCTTGCACACACCCTCTTCTGGAGACTTGTCAGGCTTTAGGCCTGTCCTCCAGTCCCAATAACAAGAACTGGGACCATAGCGTGCCCAAGGCTGCATAAGCCAGCCACTCCGGTATTCTGGGCCCCAGTTGTCTACAGCCAGCAAAAAAAGGCCAGGCCCCAGTGGCGGGGTGTTGCAATAGCTCAAGGCCAGTAACTTTTTCTTGTCTTGAAAGAATAACCAGCACATACTACTCTACTCTGGTATGGAGGCCATGGCTACTGTGGTTATCTAGGGTCAGAGTCTGGTTCAGAGCCTGGATGAATGTGTGCAGCTTCAGGAACAGCTTTTTCCTCACACTTGTCAGAACTCAAAATTAAGTTAAAGAGGTATTCCCATTTCATCTCTAGCTTTCTCTAGATTTCTAGAAAAGGACAGCAAGCAGACATCTAGAAAACCACAATGAATTGATACAGAAAGTATATTGGAAAATAATATTTACTTTTTATCATAAAAACAATAACATTCATTTGCTTAAATAGAAATACCCCTTTAAGTTACCAGATTTTTTCAGTGGAGATGTTCTCCTTATTTTTAGACAAAGCTGTCCTCTGGGAATGAAATCCAAAAAGTGGGCATCATTATTTCTCTATTTTGTGGGAATCCTCAAGTGGGGGCATTTTCTCAGGCTAATAAATTGTCCTTTTCCCTGTTTTGGGGCTGTTGTATGAATAATCTGTCCTAAACAGAAGTTCTAATGCTGGTATGCTAGAAGATGCTATCTCCCTGGCTTATAATATGGATAGGTGGAGGAGGGAAAATTCATCCTCTCTTATTTCTGTCTCTCATCTGTTCTGTGCACATGCTCAGAATAGGGACTGTCACCCAGTGCGGGCAAGTAGGCAGGGACAGGGGTTATGTGTTAGCTAAGGATCTTCAACTCTTTCTCTTGTGAGATTTCTAGACATATATTTTTGTTCTGCAGTGATCTTTCAATTTAGTGAAGATTAAGTATTGATCTTTTATGGAAATGAGCTTCTTGGTGCACTAAGGGCAAGGTCATGTTTGCTGTTGCCCCTTTTTCTATTCTGTCCAGCACTATTTATCAAAATTTTGCATAAATATATGAAAAAGTGAGATTTGTGGAAAACAGGAAATAAATGCCTGAAAAGCTTATAAGTACCTTACGCAGTGCTGGTTTCACTGGTAGGAAAATTTGTGAGATGGTATATTTGCTTTAGGTCAGAATTTGAATAATTGCTTTAGATTTGAAAAGTTTACTTTCAATCATTTACAATCAATTCTTTACATTGGTTGTGAAGCAATAATGCCACGTCTTCATACTATCATAAAACACTCTCACATACATCCTAAGCAGTGTCTATCCATATATTATCACTCAGTGTTATCCCAGTGGATAGGTGGATTCCATTAGCAATAGAGAAACATGCGGAAAAGCCCCTTGAAGAAAGATTGACCTTGTCTTTTTTAACCCCATGGGCATGAAGGCCCTTGATGTAGACTAAAAGTTGTGTCACTATGATTACAGGCCTCATTTATCACAGCTGTCACCTCTGTGTATGGAAAGTCAGGTATGTGCAGAAACCTTATCTGACTGTACAAACAAGGCATCTTTACCTCCCGACTATATCATCCAACTACCTGAAGTTGTGACTGGCAAGGAATTGCTATCACTTCAAGGCTGTTCGCCAAAAAACTGCCTTGCTAAATGTCCCCACTGATTATATGTTAAGGCCTTTAAAACATATATTATAAAAAAAAATTACATATCAGTTTAAACAAGAGTAAACCCTACCATAGAGGTAACCCAGTCAAGCCTCAAATTGTAAGAATTTTGTTATGTGTAATCTACATGACTTTTTTGGAGTAGTGGGTCGGATGACAGTTCTATTAACTCCCTAAATAATAAAACAATAATAATAATAATAATGATAATTCTTTATTTATATAGTGCACACAGATTACGCAGCGCTGCACAGAGCTTGACAAATCAGTCCCTGCCCCCATGGGGCTCACAATTGGATCAACCTACCAGTATGTTTTGGAGTGTGGGAGGAAACCGGGAGACCCGGAGGAAACCCACGCAAACACAGAGAGAACATAAAAACCCTTTGGGGCAGATTTATCAAGTAGTCAGAATATTTCCAGCTGCCCATGGCAACCAATCACAGCTCAGATTTCATTTCACCAGTGCTCATGAATATTTTAAAGGGGAGCTGTGATTGGTTGCCATGGGCAACTGGAAATATTCTGACTTTCAGACTGCTTGATAAATCTGCCCCTTTGACTCAGATGGGACTTGAACCCAGGACCCCAAGGCTGTAATGCTAACCACTGAACCACCATGCTGCCCCATGTGTAAGATGACTAGTTATTGGTTTCAATATTTAAAATATTTTCGGGCCTATTAGAGAGGTACATATGGTACTGTGTCCGGTGGCTGCGCCATAAAATATAAGATATGTCCTGTCTTTGGTAGCTTTGTGGCACGGCCACTTGTCTGCCTTGGAATATTATTGTAGCTTCCCTTCAGGGTCCCCTGAACAGGAAGAATTGCAGGGTCCAGAGCAGGAGCTCCAATAATAATCACTCCTCCTCTTGTCCCAGGCAGCCATTGATATCTCACTTTAAAATAGCACTGAGCATGTCCTGGACTACCTTGAACTGCAGAAGGAGGCCTCGAAATTTCCATGGCATAGGTTATCCACCACTTCAATAGAGCATTGCTGTATTGCACTGTGCCTTTGTTGAGAAGTGTAATGCAGACATTCCAGCTTAAATCTGCCTCCTCCTACCAGTAAAATTGTTCCCTAAACTTTTTCTACCTTTGTCTATTTTGACTCCACCCACCGCCAGTTGGCTCTACCTATTGCTGGGTGTGTGAGATGCTGACAAGATCTGCAGTTTCCCATACAGTGCTCACTGCTAAATACATCATGCAGTGAGAGGGACAGCATTCTGATTAGGGCATGAAATGGACAGAGACAGGGCTTCCTGTCTGCTTAGGCTGAGATTTGAAGTGAAGCTGTCAATCAAAGAAAGTAGGCAGGGTTCACTGGAAGTCTAGAGAAAACATGACTCTTTTCTTCAGAAGTTGACTCTTCCCTACTCATTTGCATATCAGAAAAATGCCTGTAATTTGGCAGATAACATTAGGTGATATGGGGAGGACTTTTAACCCTTTAGCAACAGGTATTACTGGTCTGAGGGGTAAAAGTCTAGTGACAGGTCTTCTTTAAATGACCTGTACTGTAATATCACAATAATCTGTGTACACACAGAACTACAAATACTCATAGGAATATCCACATAATAGCCAAACTGCATACTCTGGCCCAGCAATGTAGCACAAACATCTAATAATATTCTAAAATATTCAATATTTAATTAACAAAGTAATTATTTTGCTTCTGAGGCACAACTTAACATGAAATATTGAATAGATAACTAGAAATGTGTTTTAAATAAGTAATACTAGTAATAATAAATGTCACATCTGACAAGAGTTCTGCAGTATAATGATAAATGTTAGTAATATGTCTCTGTGGCCATATCTGTAAAATCGCCCTTGTCACGGTGACCTTGAGAGCACACTGTACAGCATGTTCCATTGCCCTGGGAAATCCATACTGGCTGAACCGGGGTTATTCTGAAGGGTCAATGTTCCACATATGAAACTGCACTAAGAAAGTGATGTACGAAGTGAGAAAGTGACATATTCATGTCAGTGACTTGATCTTTGGAGTTTTAGGTTACATAGTTATGACCATCTTGCTGTGATTGTATTATTTTTTATAAAGCCTTTCTTTTCCTTTCGGAAGGGGGGGGGGGCGGTGACACAGTGTGATTCTTTTTTTTGAATACTGTATAATAAAGCATTGTTTTGACCCATAATTGAATTTTCTTCATTTGGAACGTGCACTACATTTATTTGTTGCCTCTTTTTCTAAAGAATTCTCTCTAAAGATCGGCTCCTGTAGTTGTAGAGACAGAAGCTACAGCATGGCACCCTAACAATGCCAAATTCATACCTTCATCGGAATGTGACTTCCACAAGACGGAACTAGCACTGTTTAATGTCTTCAACTTCTCTGTGACAAAATTGAACCAATGGGGAAGGGAACCAATGTACCAAATCTATTTACTGCAGATGGCTGAGGTTCTGTTTGTTGATCCCAAAACATGGGATTTACTGGATATTCCTGGATGAGTTTGGGACAAGCTGTTTCCTACAGATAAATACCACCAAAATAAAAGGCTTGCTATGGGTGTAATGGATCAATCGGGGCATTGTGATAGCCACACATGGACAAGCATGGTTAGCCCTAAAAAAAACCAAACAGATGAAGACGCCAGCACAGATGCAACAGGTATATAATTGGTTAGTCGGATACTTTCATTTTTTAAAATTAAATGGCAAATACTTGCGCCCCAATCTGCCTGCATTGTGCACAATGGTGGGGCTGCAGTAAACTTTTAAGAATACTTTTAGCATTTTAAGAAAATGTTTTAACGCCTAGGGGACTCAGCCTATTTTGGCCTAAAGGACGCGGCCCCATTTTTCAAATCTGTCCTGTGTCACTATAAGTGGTTATAGCTTTGGAACGCTATGAGATATCCAGGGGATTTTGAGATTGTTTTCTCGTGACACATTGTACTTCAAATTAGTTTAAAAATTTGGATGAAATCTTTTGCGTTTAGTTATGAAAAAAAATTTTTTATCATAACTAAACGCAAAGAGTCTTCATCAATTTAAACATATTTGATCAGTACAATGTGTCAAAGAAAACAATCTCAATCCCCTCCTGATATCCATAGCTGTCCAAGCCTATAACCACTTATAGTATACAGGACAGCTTTGAAAAATGGCGGCCGCGTCCTTTAGGCCACAATAGGCTGAGATCCCCTAGGAGTTTAAAACATTTTCTTAAATGCTTAAAAGTATTCTTAAAAAGTTTACGCAGCACCCACCCATGTTGGCACAATGCAGTCAGATGGGGCGTCAGTATTTTGCATTTAATTTATTTAAAAAATGAAAAGTATCGGACATCAATTATATACCTGTGGCATCTGTGTTGTGCGTCTTCATCTGTTTGGTTTTTGTAGGGCTAGAACCATTGTTGTCAATGTGTGGCTATCACCAATGCCCCGTATTGATTCAGTTACACCATACGCAACCCTTTCCAAATGAAGAAAATTCAATTATGGGTCAAAACAATCTTATTATACGTATTCAAAAAAAGAATCACACTGTGTCACCGCCCCCCCCCCCCCCCCCAAAAGGAAAAGAGGCTTTATAAAAAATAATACAATCACAGCAATAGGTCATAACTATGTAACCTAAACTCCAAAGATCAAGTCACTGACATGAACATGTCACTTTCTCACTTCGTACATCACTTTCTTAGTGCAGTGTCATAGTGTGGACATTGACCCTTCAGAATACCCCGGTTCAGCCAGTATGGATTTCCCCGGGCAATGGAACATTCTGTACAGTGTGCTCTCAAGGTCACCGTGACAAGGGCGATTTACAGAATAGGCCACAGAGACATATTACTAACATGTATCATTATCTGCAGAACTCTTGTCAGATGTGACTTTTATTTTACTAGTATTACTTATTTAAAACACTTTCTAGTTATCTATTCAATAGTTCATGTTAAGTTGTGCCTCAGAAGCACAATAATTCTTTGTTAATTAAATATGAATATTTTAGAATATTAGTAGATGTTGTGCACATTCTGGGCCAGGAGTTTGCAGTTTGGCTATTAGTGGATATTCCTATGAGTATTTGTGTTCTGTGTGTACAACAGATTATTGTGATATTACAGTCAGGTTATTTAAAGAAGACCTGTCACAGAATTTTACCCCTCAGACCAGTATATCACCTGTTGCTAAAGGGTTTAAAATCCTCCCCACATCACCTAATGTTTCTGCCACTGAGCACTGTAACCTATTAAGGCATTTTTCTGATATGCAAATGAGTAGGGAAGTAGCAACTTCTGAAGAAAAGAGTCGTTTCTCTATCTTCCAGTGAACCCTGCCTACTTCCTTTGATTGACAGCTTTCACTTCAAATCTCAACCTAGCAGCAGGAAGCCCTCTCTCTGTCCATTTCATGCCCTAATCAGAATGCTGTCCCTCCCCCTGCATGATGTATTTCACTGAGCACTGTATGGGAAAACTGCAGATCTTGTCAGCATCTCACACACCCACAATAGGTTAGAGCCAACTGGCGGGGGTGTGTAGTCAACATGAGACAAAGGTAAAAAATTAGGGAACAATTTTACTGGTAGGAGGAGGCAGATTTAAGCTGGAATGTCTGCATTACACTCTCAACAAACACAGTGTGCAATACAGCAATGCTCTATGAAGTGGTGGATAACCTATGCCATGGAATTTTGGAGGCCTCCTTCTGCAGTTCATGGTAGTCCAGGACCTGGTCAGTGCTATTTTAAAGGTGAGATATCATGGCTGCCTGGGACAAGAGGAGGAGTGTTATTGGAGCTCCTGCTCTGACCTGCCATTCTCCTGTTCAGGGGACCCTGAAGGGAAGCTACATAATATTCCAAGGCAGACAAGTGGCCGTGCCACAAAGCTACCAAAGACAGGACATATCTTATATTTATGGCACAGCCACCCACCAGTACCAATATGTACCTCTCTATAGGCCCGAAACTATTTTAAATATTGAAACCAATAACTAGTCATCTTACACATGGGGCAGAGGATGGGTGGTTAGCATACGCCTTGGGGTCCTGGGTTCAAGTCCCATCTGAGTCAAGGGTTTTTATGGTTCTCTCTGTGTTTGCGTGGGTATCCTCCTGACAAAATTTGGCCAAAAATTTTGAAAAAGATTCTTATTTTCAACGTTCTAAATTCTAATTGTGGCAGTAGTCAAAGCACCAAAATAAATCATAACTTACATTTCCCAAATGTCTGCTTTATTGGATGGTTTTTAAGATTCCACATTTTACTAGAATGTTATGAGGCTCAGATGGGTGCCATTTTTACATTTTTGTATAAATCGCCAAAACCCGTAGTTAGATGGACCTGCTCAACTTCTAATTGACACTGAGAGGCTAAAAAATAGTGAGACTCATAAATTCCCCATTTTGGAAACTAACCCCTCAACGTATGAAAACTATGTTTGACAGAAGTTGTTAACCCTTTACGTGTTTACAGGGGTTAAAACAAAATGAAGGTGCAGTTTGCAAATTGTAATATTTTTTCACAATACAAATCATTGGGGTGGAAACGAAACATTTAAAGGTTTAAATGAAAAAGGCTCCACAAAGTTTGATACCCAATTCTCCCGCGTACACGGATACCCCATATGTGATGGTAACCTGCTGTATGGGCGCAAGGCCGGGCATAGAAGGGAAGGAGGCGCATCCAGATCAGATTTGCTATGTCACATTAGAGATGAGCGAACACTAAAATGGCCGGGTACTCGTTATTCGAGACGAACTTTTCCCGATGCTCGAGTGCTGTCTCGAATAACGAACCCCATTGAAGTCAATGGGAGACTCGAGCATTTTTCAAGGGGAACAAGGCTCTGCACAGGGAGCTTGGCCCAAACACGGGAACCTCAGAAAAGGATGGAAACACCACGGAAATGGACAGGAAACAGCATGGGCAGCATGCATGGATGCCTCTGAGTCTGCATAATCGCAACTTAGCCAAAATTATGGGCAACAGCATGGCCATGACAGAGTGACAGAATGGAAGCTAGATAGCATCTAAAACTCCATAATTGACCCTGACACTATAGGGGACGGCATGCAGAGGCAGCGGCAGCAGGCTAGAGAGTGTCATGGCGACATACCCTAAATGGACTCAGGCTCTCAAACCAATGTGTGGCAGAGAGGAACCAAAGGAGGTGAGCAAAGCGCTCAATAATATCGGTAATGATAAAAGTTTGCCAGTATATTTTGTGGATTACACAGCAGGGTGGCGACAAAGTTAATCATGGAACCATGAAAACAACCCAAAATTCTGCCTGACACAGCTCGTTTGATAAGGGGACCCTGTATTGAGGCAGTGACTAGTAGTAGATTAAAGTGCTGCAGTTTAAAACTATGTTAGTTGGATCTTGGCCTGGAGTGGAGCTCCGGTGCCAGGCGAGCTTTCGCCAATCCAAGCCCCTGCTATAGGCTACTCCCCAAACAGCACTCTAAGAACCTTGTATAAGATCAAGTGTAGTAGCGTCTTATAAGTTAGGATATGGCGGTGAGGGGAAGTGAAACAGCTGCGCAAGAGCGTGAAATAATATCGGTAAATGATAAAAGTTTGCAGTATTTTTTGTGGAATACACAGAGAGTGGCGACAAAGTTAACAAGTTTGTTGTGAAGCCAGAAAACAACCCAAAATTGCCTGACACAGCTCGTTTGATAAGGGGACCATGTAGCTTACAGTTCATGCCAGTCGTGACTGTGCTGCCAGTCTCCTTCGAATACAGTTAAAATAATAAACCCTCACATAGATAAGCTCTGTAAATGCTGCACCCCCTACCTCTCCTCTCTTACTCAGTCTAGCGCCCAACCCGTGCTCTTAGATCTAGCCAGTTGATCTTAGATTTAACACTCACCCTAGTGCGGACCTCCCCTCGGTCTCCAAGACTTCTCTAGAGCTGCACCAATTCTATGGAATGCTCGCCCCGGACTATCAGATAATACCGAACCTCACAAAGTTTCAAACGTGAGTCTTAAAACCCAGTTCTTTAGGCAAGCCTATAAAACTCATTAACTGATGAAGTTGAACTCTTACTACTAAACCGTCCTGTGTCAGTCACTCCCATCTGTTATCCAGCAACCAAACAGGCACCAGACTTCTCTGCATCCCATTCACACTTGATGGTTATATAAGATGACGGCTAGCGTGGTTCAAGCGACAGCAATTCCATATTAGATGGTTTAAGCTATTCCCATAAGAAGAATGGCGGACCATTAAATAGCTATTTACTAGTGTTTACCCCCATCCATCATTCATAACCGTTAATCTTGGAGAGGGACCTCATCCTGTTTTCCAATACAAAGTGGGTCACATGTTACATTACATTTGTATTTGTCACTACTGATTTGTAAAGCGCTAACGAGAATCTGATGCAACGACTATATAACTAAGATTATTGATTATTATTATATTATGGATGGCAGTGATATAGTATGAAGAAAATTTTTTTCAAGTGCTGCAGGTGAAACACTATGTTAGTTGGATCTTGGGATGGAGTGGGGCCGCTCTGCAGCCAGGCGAGCTTTCAGCCCAATCCAGCCCCTGGTCTTAGGCTATCCCACAAACCGCAACTTAAGAACCTTTGTATAAGATCAAGTTGTAGCGTCTTATAAGTTTGGGATATGGCGGTGAGGGGGAATGTAAACGCTGCCGCTAGCAGCGCTGAAAATATCGGTTAACGTATAAAGAGTTTGCCAGATATTTTGGGATAACACAGGCAGGGTGGCGACAATGTAACAACTTTGATTGTGAATCACATGACAACCAACCAAATTTTGCTGAACACCTCGTTGATAAGGGGAGGATGTATGGAGGCAGCCTATAGGACGAATTTGGATGGTAGGCATGGAGGACAACGGGTGGAGGCTGCTATGGAGACAATTTAATTTGGATGGCCTGTATGTGGCAAGTCCCAAAAAGTTTTCAAACCAGAGGGAGACAGGTAGGTGGCCCCCAGAAAATGGAATAGATGAGTGCCTGTATGTGGCAGCCCAAAAAGTTTTCAAACCAGAGGAGCAGGTAGGTGGCCCTCAAGAAAAAATGGATAGATTGAGTGCTGTATGTGGCAGTCCAAAAAAGTTTTTCAAACCAGAGGAGCAGGTAGGTGTCCTCCGACAAACGAAGAGATTGAGTGGCCTGTATGTGGCAGTCCCAAAAATTTTGCAAACCAGAGGAGAGTAGGTGGCCCTCCAGTAAATGCGAATAGATTGAGTGCCTGTAGTGGGCAGCCCAAAAATTTTTTAAAACAGGGACGGTAGGTGGCCCTCCAGAGAAATGGATAGATTGAGTGCCTGTATGTGGCACTCACAAAATGTTCAAACAGAGGACGGTAGTGGCCCTCCAGAAAAATTAAATGCATAAAGTCACTATAGCAAGGAGCCAGTGGGCCCTGCAAAAAATAGCAGTTCCTTCACCGTTTTTACCCCTCTGACTTTACTGCGACAAAGAGGGAGAAGGAGGAAAAGAGGGAGGAGGAGGAGTGGATCAATTATTTCAGGGTTGAGCCCTTGATCTCACATGGTGGAGATTGGAAATTTTATTTGAGAAATCCAGCCCTTTATTCACTTTTAATAAGAGTCCCTGTCAGCGCGTCAGTCGACAGAGCAGTGTACGCTTGATCTGTGAATGATGCCACCAGCTGCCAATGAAAACACGCTCGGACAAGACGCTAGCGGCAGGGGCAGGCAAGAACCTCCAGGCGTACGCGCAGTCGTGCCACATGTACCAGCTTGAAAACCAGTAGTTGTAGGGAGCTGTGTGATCATTTAGGACGATGGTATGGTCAGTTACGTACTCCCCACATCTTTCTGTAAAGCTCAGCACCTAATCTGCGAGACTGGGGACATGTGACAGTGTCTTGCTGGGGGACGACTAAGACTGAGCAAAAGATCCTGTTAAAGCGTAACCTTGCCAGTGGCTGGACAAGTGGCCGCTCGCCTATCTCCCTCGCTACTTTGTCCCGCAGAACTAGCATCGACCGTAGCGGGGGCTGTCAGAAGGGAAATACTGTTTCAGCTTGTTGCCCACGGGCCTGCTGGTATTCATGTCATTCTCAATACTTTCCTCTGCAGGGATGAGAGTGGAAAGATTTTGCTGTACACGTGGGTTCCAGGGAGCGAGGAACACCCAGTAATCGGGGGGATAAATTCTTTGAAGCGAGATGGTCACGGGGAAGGCAGCCATAGACATGAAATCTTGCCCATATGCGCCAGAGTTACAGCGTAAGAATTCACTCCCCTCACGGCATGACTGTCCATTTCCTACCTCCTCCAACTCCTCCCAACTCCTCTCTTCTGCCCATACACGCTGAACAGTTGAAGGGCTCAACAATGGTCCCTTGCTGTGTCTCGCCAACATTCTCCTCCTCTTCCTCCTCATCCTCCTCCCCTCCCTCCTCCGATATGCGCTGAGAAAACAGACCGAGGGTGCTTGGCTATCAACAAGGGAAATCTTTGTCCCCAGTCTTGTGAACGAGCGCAAGCTTCCGATATCATGCTGATCAGCAGAGTTTTCAACAGCCAAGAAGCGGGATGGTGAGGCTGATGATGGCGGCATCGCCACTGACCATCTGGTTGACTCCTCAAAGTTACTCAGCCACCTGACAGCATATCAGACATCCACGTCCCATATCTCATTGTAGACTTGAGGAAGCTGACTGACCTGACTACCACTTCTGGTGGAAGTTGACATCTGGCAGTCTGACAATCGTCTGCGCATGCTGGTAAACTCTGGATAACATGGTCAGTGTTGAATTCCACCTCGTGGCACGCGGACACATACAGTCGGTGAGCGGGCAGTTGGAGGACGGTGTCTGCGCTGCCCTGAGAGTGGCAAGCTCTGGGCTGGACTTCTGAAAATGCGCACAGATGCGGAGCACCTCGTGAGCAAATCAGACAGATTGGGGTATGTGCTTGAGGGGAACCTGTGAACTATCAGATTTAACACATGGGCAGGCATGGCAAATGGTCAGTCTGCCGAGTTGCAGAGCCGCCACCAGGTTTACGGCCGTGTCTCACCACACAACACATGCATAGGCTTCAGGTTTCAGTCGGGCCAGCCACAGATGTCTTCTTGCGCCGTGAATGCCACTGTAATGTGTCTTGGGCGGTGTGCCTTTGTCGCCAGGGCTGCAGCAGTTTGAGCCACCGCCGCTGTCGCTAGCGGGGGACGGCCTCTGTGGCTGGCTAAGCTACCACTGATGGCGCCGTGCCCACGGATGGTAGTTGGGAGGAGGAGGTGGGAGGAGGGTGGGAGGAGGAGGAGCTAGTAGTGCGAAAACACCTGCGCACCGAGGTAGCACCGCAATCCTACGGCGTACGAGACAGTATATGACCCAGCCCCAGGGTAGACTCGTCCCAGGCCTCCACCAAGTTAACCCATGTGCCGTCAGCGATATATAGTGGCCCTGCCCGGCAGCACTCGTCCAACGTGTCCGTGGTCAGGGCCTTGTCAGAAACGGCGTGAGCAGGGCCACTGGGTGATGTTGTCTGACACATGCTGGTGCAGGGTGGACGGCACATCGGGAAATGTAGTGGCGGTGGGGACAGAATTACCGAGGGGCGGCCGCCGCCATGAGGTGCGAAAAGCCTGCGGTCTCTAATAGCACGTATAGGGCAGCATTCTCCAGGCAATCTGGAGAGTGACACATTAAGGGCGTGGGTGCGGGTGAGGTTGAAACTTTATATTTGCGTTTCCGCTCAGCGTCTGGGGTTATGGGAGAGCTGAACAGCTGGTGGATGCTGTGGAGGATCGTGGAGGGGGGCGATGGGGTTTTGTGGGCAGGTCCTGGGCAGGAGGGCGACGATCAGTGCAACAGGGGAAAGGGAGCAGGGTGTGCACGGCCGGAGGTGACGGGCTTGTTGCCACGGTGGGGTGTTTAGCATTTCATATGCTGCGAATCTGGTGTGTAGTTAAGCTAGTAGGGTGGGGAACCCCTGCTGGCCTGTTGCAAATGTGCCACCAACAGTCCGTCGGTCACGGTGTTTCCTTAAAGAACCTCCAGACTTCTGAAGATCTAGCCCTCGCCGCAAAGAGCCCTCACCACGGGAGATTTCATAGTTGACACATTTGGCGCTGATGCACACAGCTCGGCCCTGCTCTCCGTCTGGCCCCACACTGCCTTTCCAACATGTTCGCGTCGAGGGACTCTCCTCCGTCCAGAAGCACATGTGTTCACCACCGGCCCTCTCAAAACCCAGCTTGGGTCTGTCACCTCACATCACTCCGATCCACTCAGTCGTGCTTACCTCCCCCTGGACTTCCTGCCTGACAAAACTTGCACCACTGTCGAACAACCGGTCTCCTCATCGTCGGACCCTCTTACACCTTCAACGTCAAGAAGGTCATCATCCACCCACAGACGTGACTGGTGGAAAAACCGGGCATCGGAAAATGCTCAGCATGGCAACCGGACAAGTGGTTTGTGACTGTGGGAAGGTCCAGAAAACAGTTCATCAGAGTGGTGTGCCGGTTTCAAATTGCCAAATTTTCCTGGGGAGGGGGCAGGCGCAGACTGGGGGGGAGGAGGCTGAGGTGCAGGACGGGGAGTGGCGATTTCGGTGACATGGGTGGACTGACGGGAGAAGTCTGATCTGGGCGACCAAATTGCTCGAAGCAGTGTCAGCCAATCCACGGACACACCGTTCGCGCACTGTTTCTGGCTAACAAGTTGCTATGACCACGAGTGCCCAGTAAACTTCAGACATGAACCTAGGGAGTGTAGCTCTGCGGCGTTCCCCGCTCCTCATAAGCAGGTGGTTGTCTCAACCGGCCAGGACCAGGGGCCGACACTGCGTAGTTGGACGCCCACAGTCACCCGCCTCATCCTCACCCCTAGCCCTCGGGTTTAAACATTTTTAAAATGAGAGTATAGCTTAATGTTTTTTTTAACTTTTTTTGTGTTTTTTTTTGTTTTTTGTGTTTTTGAGTTTTTAAAACCAAACAATGATATCCTATTCTATGGCTATTTTCTAGCCAGTATGAAGCACACACTATGCCAGATGAGATGCACATGAGTTATTAAACAAAATAAAGAAAATAAAAAAAGGACAAATGCAGACTGGTGCCTAATGAATCCAACCCCTAATAAATTTTCCCATTCGGTCTTGCAATGGTTATGTTGCGTCACTAAGACGGCAAAACACAGCGGTCGCAAGTTCTCACTACACATTGCTACAATTGGCTGTAGATGCACGGCAGCAATACAGCCACCAGCAGATCAAACAAGAAATCAATATATAACGCTACTGTAGGGCGTAAGCCGTTTGGATTCTCCATTGGCTATTTTCTACGCCAAGTATGGAAAGCACACTACTATGCCAGATGAGATGACGCTGAGTTATTAAACAAAAAAACGTACAATAAAAAGGACATAATGCAGACTGTGCATACTGCGTGCCACCATAAACTTCACAAGCCACTGCTGTCGTTTCTCTATTTTGTACCTCAGTCTCTGCCTATATTTTTGTACCTTCACTTCGTCTTCACACTGCATATTTCCTTCCAAACATCGCCGTCATCTCATATCGGGGATAATGTCACTCACAATTTTTTGCACCATGGGGAGTAGTATGCAATGCAGCAAGTACAGCCACCAGAGATCAACCAGAAATCAAATATATAACGACTAATGTAGGCGTAAGTAACCGTTGGATTCTCCATTGGCTATTTTCTACAAGTATGAAAGCAAATCACTATGCACCAGAGGGAAGATTGACGCTGAGTATTTAAAAAATATTATAATAGTAAAATACAAAAAGGACAAAGGCAAGACGTGCCTAATTGAAATCCAACCCCAATAATTTCCCACTTCGGTCTTTGCAAGGATTAGGTGCCGTCACTAAGCGCAAAAACACAGCGTCGCTAAGTCTGCATACAAATATGCCTCCAATTGGTAGAGATGCACTGCAGCAAGTACAGCCACCAGCAGATCAACCAGAATCAATATATAACGCTAGTAGGCGTAAGACAGTTGGATTTCTATGGCTATTTCTAGCCAAGTATGAAAGAGCACACTACTATGCCATATGGAGAGACACTGAGGTATTAAACAAAATAAACGTTAAAATAAAAAAGGAAAAATGCAGGACTGTGCCTAATGAAATCCAACCCCTACTAAATTTTCCCACTTGGTGGTTGAGGGATATGTGTGCCACTAAGAGTAAACACACGGTAGCAAGTCCCCTGCAATTCCCCAAAATGTACAGTGCAAATCAAAAAAAAAAAAAAGTAAGTAGAACGTTATTGAGCCCTAAGAGGGCTGTTTGGGTTTCTTGGAAGGGGGGGGAATCACTCCTGCCATAACAGTAAGCTAATAGAACACCTCCTAACGCTTTCCCGACCAGCAGCAGCTCTCTCCCAGCGGCATCCAGACACAGAATGCTCCGACGCAGGCGCGGGCCAGGTGGTAGTTATCCCAGGGTACCATGATCGGACAGCCAACCACTGCCTATCGCGTGTAAGGGGTACCACGTCATGCTGGGTGGAGTGCAGAGTCTCTGGCTTGTGATTGGCCTTGTTTCTGGCCGCCAACAAGCACAACCGCGGAGCTGCCATTTCTCGAGCCGGGCAGAAGTATTCGTCCCTGAGCAAAGAGCAGTTCGAGTACGCTATGACTCGAAGGCATCAAGCCGGACGAGCATGTTCGCCTCATACTCTAGTCACAGTACAGGCTATAATTTTTTTCTTTTTTATTGAGGACCTATAGGGGCTTATTTTTTTGGCCACATGAGATGCACTTTTCTAATACAAATTTGTGGAGCCTCTATGAGCTAAGTGGTGAGGGGATTTAATTACACTCTTTGTTGGTGGAGGAAAAAAATCATCAATGTTTAGGAATAACTTTTTGTGTTTTTTTTTTGGCCGTGTAAACCAACACAAAAATAGTTATATTATTTGTATTATGGGGTCGCCACGATTATGAAAATTACTTCATTTATTATACATTTTTTAATTTTTACCCATTTTTATCGAACAAAAAGTTAATTTGGCAAAAATTGTTGTTAATTTAGTCACCGTACTTTCAATGTATAAATTTTTTTATTTTTAACCTCACAAATCTGTTAAGGGCTTATTTTATGAGAGAATGTATGCTTACTTTTTAGTGGTATTATTTTAGATGCTATACTTTTAAAATCACTTTTTAAGCATTTTAAAGGGCATAAAAAAAATATCTTTTTCAAGAGAGTTTTTTAGGTTGTTTTTACGGGGTTGCACATTTGCGAGATCTAATTCGATTTTGTTTTATATACAGATTTGTTACGGACGCAAGGATATAAATAATGGGGGGTGGTTTGTGTGTATTTAATCAATGTACTGACTAAATAACGAATTTGGAGGTCGAAAATATCTTATTCATGTTAGCCACCATCTTTTGATATGCAAAATTTTTATTTTTTGGCTGAACAAATCTTGTTAGGGGCTTTAGTTGCAGAGAACGTGTTCTTTTAGTGGGCTTATTTTAGAGGCATAAAATTTTTTAAAATCACTTTTAGGCATTTTTTAGGGTATAATTACAAAATGTATCTTTTTTGGGAACGTTTTTTGCCGTTTGTTTCCTCCGGACGTTTACCAGTGCCGGTCCAGTAACAATTCTGTTTTATTATGCAGGATTGTTACGGACCGCTGGCACCCAAACCAAATATGCGGGGGGTTTTTTGTGTTTTTATGTTTTTTTATACTTTTATTAAGTTTTTTAGGGATAGTGACATTTTAGGGCTTATATTTGATGTATTTATTTTTATTATTATAATGTGTAGTGTTAAAACTGTTTTGCATTTTTTACTTTTACAAACTGAACTAAAACCAGTGATGCTTGATCACTGTTTAATCCAACTAGTCACTGCGATACATACTGCTTTTGATTGTAGAGCAGTTTGAAACTGCGGAGCAAGCTTGTGCGCATGCTCAGACAGTTTACAGTCAGACGCGGAAGGGATCTGGCTGGCCATGGAGACCGGGCAGCTCGGGGCAACATGACAGTCTCTGGAGCTGCCGGAAAGAGGTATCGGACTCCACCAGGTAAGCGGCACGGGGGATCCGATCCACAGCTAGGAACACCCTACACGACGCGGTATGTTGACCGCGGCGCTGTAAGGGGTTAACACACTCATGACGACGGAGCCGGCTCCGATCGAGCGTGTCTGTACGGGTTGTTGCGCAGGCGTAAGCTGTACTAGACAGCTGACAGACGCTGCTTCTGGGTACGTCTACCGTTTGTAAAGCGGTGCCCCGAAGCAGGACGTTAGTATGACGTCCCCGGTTTGCGCCAAGATTCTAGCCCCCGGGGACGTACATGAACGTACCTGGTGCGCCTCCTAGGCGGTTAACAGAAAATCGGGCGATTCTCTCCGTTTCGTACAATGGAAAACATTTATCAAAAGTGTCTGATGAGCAAGACGTTATAGTAGAGAGGACCTATGGGCTCGGTTCCATCATCACTGGACCCGGGATTGATGTAGCTGAAGGAGGAGGGATGAGAGAAGATCTTGGGGTTTGCATGTGTGGGCGTAGCCCTCAGTGACATAGAAGGTTAGTTTGTGTAGGTAATCATGATGATTCCTTTAAGATCAGGATGAATGAGAATTGAAATAAAGAGGGGTAAAGAACACAAGAATTGAAGTATGATAAGAATGCTTTTAAAGAGGTTTCATGAAATTCAAAAAAACACATGCGGTTGGGGGAGACATAGGGAATAAAAAATAATATGTTCTGTTCATTCACCAGATTCCACATTGTGACTATTCTGTCTGTCAACAGATTCTCTTGACGTGAAGTTGGTTGACATAACTTGGTTTACTGGCCAAGGCTTTAGCCACAGCGGGTCTCATGACTAAGAACATGTCAAGGCTTGTGCGAGAAAGTCTGTGAATAGATTACATCTGCCCGAACTGGAGTAACTGAGCTGATGGGCCCCAGTGCCAGTCTATGCCGGCCCCTAACTAAACGTATTTTAATAGTACTAGACTTCTCTGTTGGAAAGGACACGTTATGGACCTTCTAAGCTCTTGGGCCCCAACATTGACGCACCCTTTACACACCTCAAGTTACATCTTCTGCCACCAGTGACAGTTCTTGGGTATTTGGCATCAGATCTTATTTTTAATGTCCTTATGTTATGCTATATATGTTGTTTATGTTTGTTGTGTATAATGAATTGGGTGTTGAGTAGATGCTGCCATGACCTATCCACCAGGTATGGTCTGTGTTTCTTTGGCTGTGTAGTAGGGAGGGGATATTGACATGAAATGTGCTATCCTAGCACTGTACTGACTATTGGGTATAGACTATTAATAGGTTACTCATGTCCTCCTGAGAGGGTTATGAATGCGTAATGATGCGGCCCCTCGTCTTACAATAACGGAGCAATGTGAATTGCACAGGATATGATTAGGTGTGTGTTGTTATCAAGATAGTTCTTTGTAAGGAAAACCATCTGAAGTCATTATGTACCTGACTGTTTTGGAAGCTTCATATTATCTTGAATTATTGTTATGGGACTGGAAAAACAGGATCGCTCTTCAATCAATTTTATAGATTAAGTTCAAAGCCAGATGCACAACCATCGAGCAGGTAATAATCAGCTCTGAAAGCGCCTGATAAAAGTCCTGCAGAAAAGAAGCGGCACTAAGAAGAAAAAATATAAAGTCTGCCCATGTTACAGACATGCACGCCTGTGGATACAGAGCACTAATAGGATTTGTGAATATGGAAGGCCACAGATTAAACAACATGACTATAGACTTTCACCTAAAAAGAGAAGTCAATATCATCTGATCTACTTTAAAAATTATAAGAAGTTTATAAATCATAGCCTTTTGAGTTACCTCAAGTGATCCAAGAACTTAAAGAGGGTTGTCTGGGATCACAGGGTATACTCATACTCATGTATAGAGAGGGCTATAGACGTAAGCAGCTGTAGCGGGTGCCTGGGGTGTGAGTGTTACCAGTGAACATCTGTATACAAGCAGTGATGGGAGCGTACACTGAACCAGAGGGCCGATAAGAGGTAGTAATGCACTTTGTTTACCCCTTTACTCTACATTATTTATAGAAAGTGTTTTTCTATTTTGTTTAATCTCTGGCTACCATAGTTTCTCCTTTTATAGGCCATATTGGTTGTCACCACTATCATATAGATACTATACTAAAATGGGGAATAAGGGAGAAGGGAAAAGAAAATAAGTGGCATGCAATAAACCTCACTTTTATTAACATGTTATAAAAGAATATTGTGTTTGGTATACTATCCACATCGTCAGAGTTATGTAGCTAAAAAAGGGTGGTTAGCCATTGAACTGAACTTCACTGCCTACTTAAGTACCCTAAGCAGCGGCAGTAACAGGAATTTTCCATTCCTAGGCCAAAGGGGACACATAACAGACAAACAACAACACACAAAAGAATAAAATTCATATAAAACAAAGATAGCTAGAAGCACAAAATCACAGAAACAACAAAGGGATAGTCGCAAAAAAAGACCCAATCGTCAAGTAACACAGAAGGAAAAAAAAAAGAGAAGAACCACAACAGAACAGGACAAGCAGCCAAAGCAAAATTCTACAGGCAGGAAGAATCTGGACACAGATTTTAGACAGGATGGAAATTGACCCAGGTTATTAGCAAGTATGCTGTAAAACAAAGCAGGGAGCATAGAATGGCTATCTGTAGTTGGCCCCATTGCATCCAAAAAGATCGGCAGGCATGTTCGGAGGACATGTGCACTGCCACTCCACGGCTATAGCCCAGTGCAGCAATCGACTATCTACCATCATCGCCATGCTAGATTTGAATACATGTGGGCAGAACCACAAGTAAGAAAAAGTTGGCACTCACCGCCTTTTGTAAAACTTCTGTTTCTTTATTGATCCATATTAAAACATGGCGTACACATCAGGGGAGGGTTGTGCATAGGGATGCGTTATTTCGTTCAGGGACGAATCGTTTCGCGCATAAGTTAGCGCTTCATCTTGCGCCCGTATCTGCCTGCATTGTGCACAATGGTGGGGCTACAGTAAACTTTTAAGAATACTTTTAGCATTTTAAGAAAATGTTTTAACCAGAAACTCGTATAATGGGAAACATTTATCAAAAGTGTCTGAGAGCAAAACTGTTATAGTATCTAGGGCTGAATTAAGGTCTGTGGAAGCCCCGGGCACAAAATCTGTTGGGCCCCCCTTTGCTGCCTGTCAGCCTTAAGTCTAGAGCAATAACTGTCTCTGTCTTGTAGCAGCATCTATACTAGACTGTGGACTGATTGTTAGTAGTGATTATACCACCGCATGGGTGCAGTAGCAGGAGAATGGCTGTAGATGCAGTTTTTAAAATATATTTTAAAGACCCACCTACCCCAGCCATGTATTTTAAAAAAATATATATTCCTGGACAACCTTTCTACATTTATTGTTTCCAGGAAGTAACAGTTTTGAAGTATTAATGTTGTGGTAGTAAGAGGACATACCCAAGCAATTGCCCCAGAAATACCTAATCTGCGCATCATTAATAGCAGATGAGATTAGGAATAACGTTAAATTTGTATATTTTGGCACTAAATATTTAAAACTTTGATTCAGGCTAAACCCGATAGTGATTTCCTATGCTTAGGGTACCAGGAATGATGTCTGAACTATAAAAAAAAAGGATCCTCTGACAGCATTTATATTATTCTTGACATTCCAGGAAAGGTATCATAAAATGTAACTCTATTCCAGTAAATCTGTCCCCACAATTTACCTACTTGAACTTCCTGCTGTGTTTTGCAGAGTTATGCCCACACATGCCACCTTTGTCTTTATTTGTATTGTTCAGATGCATCTTCTGTGTCAACTTTTAAGCTGAATTACTTTGGCAGAGGACCTATGGGCTCTGGTTCCACATCTCACTGGACCCGGGATTGATGTAGCTGAAGGAGGAGGGATGAGAGAAGATCTTGGTGGTTGCATGTGTGGGCGTAGCCCTCAGTGACATAGAAGTTAGTTTGTGTAGGTAAATCATGATGATTCCCTTTAAGATCAGGATGAATGAGAATACCTACGTGTTTCAGTGTGTTGCCTTATTCAGGTCATCTGAAATAAAGAGGGTAAGAAACAAAGAATTGAAGTATGATAAGAATGCTTTTAAAGAGGTTTCATGAAATTCCAAAAAAACACATGCGGATTGGGGGAGACATAGGGAATAAAAATAATATGTTCTTGTTCATTCACCAGATTCCAACATTGTGACTATTCTGTCTGTCAACAGATTCTCTTGACGTGAAGTATTGGTTGACATAACTTGGTCATAACTTGGTTTACGCCAATGCTTAGCCACAGCGGGTCTCATGACTAAGAACATTTCAGGCTTTGTCGAGAAAGTCTGTGAATAGATTACATCTGCCCTGCATTGGAGTAACTTGAAGCTGATGGGCCCCAGTGCAAAGTCTATGCCGGGCCCCTAACTATAACGTATTTTTAATAGTACTAGACTTCTCCTGTGGGAAAGAGACACGTTATGGACCTTCTAAGCCTCTTGGGCCCAACATTGACCGCACCCTTTACACCCCTTCAAGTTATACTCCTTCTGCCACCAGGTGACAGTTTCTTGGTTATTTGGCATCAGATCTTATTTTTAATGCTCTTTATGTTATTGCTATATATGTTGTTTATGTTTGTTGTGTATAAATGAATTGGGTGTCGAGTAGATGCTGCCATGACCTATCCACCAGGTATGGTCTGTGTTTCTTTGGCTGTAGTAGGGGAGGGGGATATATGACATGAAATGTGCTATCCTCTAGCACTGTACTGACTTATTGGTTATAGACTATTAATAGGTTACTCATGTCCTCCTGAGAGGGTTATGAATGCGTAATGATGCGATTCCCTCCGTCTTACAATAACTCGGGAGCAATGTAATTGCACAGGATATTGATTAGGTTGTGTTGTTATCAAGATAGTTCTTTGTAAGGAAAACCATCTGAAGTCATTATGTACCTGACTGTTTTTGGAAGCTTCATATTCATCTCTGAATTATTTGTTATGGGACTGGAAAAGACAGGATCGCTCTTCAATCAATTTTATAGATTAAGTTCAAAGCCAGATGCACAAACCATCCGAGCAGGTAAATTACTCAGCTCTGAAAGCGCCTGATAAAAGTCCCTGCAGAAAAGAAGCGGCACTAAGAAGAAAATAATAAAGTCTGCCCATGTTACAGACATGCACGCCTGTGGATACAGAGCACTAATAGGATTTGTGAATATGAAGAGCCACAGATTAAACTAACATGGACTATAGACTTTCAACTCTAAAAAGAGAAGTCAATATCATCTGATCTACTTTAAAAATTATAAGAAGTTTATAAATCATAGCCTTTTGAGTTACCTCAAGTGATCTCAAGAACTTAAAGGGGTTGTCTGGGATCACAGGGGTATACTCATACTCATTGTATAGAGAGGCTATAGCAGCAGTAGCAAGCTGTAGCGGGTGCCTGTGGGTGTGATGTTACCAGTGAACATCTGTATACAAGCAGTGATGGGGAGCGTCACACTGAACCAGAGGGCCGATAAGAGGTAAGTAATGCACTTTTGTTACCCCTTTAACTCTACATCTATTTATAGAAAGTGTTTTTCTATTTTGTTTTAATCTCTGGCTACCATTAGTTTCTCCTTTTATAGGCACTATTGGTGTGCACCACCATTCATATAGATACTATACTACAAATGGGGAATAAGGGAGAAGGGAAAAAGAAATAAGGCTGCAATAAAACCTCACTTTTATTAACAATCGTTATAAAAGAATATTTGTGTTTGGTAATCATTATTCCACACTCGTCAGAGTTATGTTAGCCCTAAAAAAGGGTGGTTAGCCATTGAACTGAACTATCACCTGCCTACTTATTAGGTCCACCCTAAGCAGCGGCCAGTAACAGGGCATTTTTCCCTTCCTAGGCCAAAATGGGGACACATAACAAGACAAACACACAGCACAAAAGAATAATGAACTTTCTGTATCAAAACAAAGATAGAGCATAAGGCACAAAATCACAGAAACAAAGGGATAGTCGCAAAACAAGACCCAATGTCAAGTAACCAGAAGTAAAAATAAAAGAGAAGAACACACACAGAACAGACAAGCAGCCAAAGCAAACTTCTACAGGCAGGGAAGAATCCTGGACACAGGATTTCTAGACAGAGAGAACTTTGACCCAGGTTATTATGCAAGTATGCTGTATAACAAAGCAGGGAGCATAGAAGTGGCTAGTCTTGTGCCCCATTGCATCCAAAAATGAATCGGCAGGCAGTTCGGACATGTGCACTGCCACTCCACGGCTATAGCCCAGTGCAGCAATCGACTCTCTCCATCATCACCATGTAGATGAATACAGTGGCAGAACACACGTATGACCATCTGCTCTGGGCTACAACAGGGGCTCTCATGATCCCACCACTGGGCCCTGCAGAAACCAGCAAGTTATCCCCTATTCTGTGGATAGGGAACAACATAAAATTTTACTGAAGTGGCTGGACAAACCCTTTAAAAGCTGCATCCCATCATTTCCACATTAACAAATTTTAATAGTAGCTAGAGGCTTGATCCTACAGTCAGTAAAGTCAGTTCCAAAAGACGCGGCTCAGTGAGGGAAGTCGTTTAAATGCTGACAAACACATTCATTCATTTAATTTACTAACAGGAATACTGAGATATTAAAACCATGTAGAACTGGCAGGAGCAATATTACTAAATTAGCCCTTACTGCAGCGCAGCAGACACCTACAGACAAGGCTGGAGATACATATCCAGGTCCACATCCCAGATATTCTGTACTATTCATTTTTCTTAAGGTCCGGGAACAACATGGAAGACAGATGCTCACTGCATACACGATCATGATTATACCATTTGTTAGGTCAAGGAAACCATGTCGGATCAGTGTAATAAATGACAAAAATTCCTATCTAAAGCCATGGAGACCTGATGAGGATGTTAGCATTCCCTGAGAGATCGAGATAAATGTAAGACAAACAGCCTGACATAACTCTACCCAAAGCCTTGTTTTATCCTATACACTTACACTAAGAATAGAGGACTATATAAATGTGGTATCCCTGCGATTGTACTGGCCCATAGATTACGGTAATAGTAATACAGAACTTTTATTCCACATGGTTCCAATTTCACCTCATTGTGAGGTTTTTTTTCCCAATCGTCTACTTCACATTTACAGCACATTAAAAGGTTCCTATAGGAAGTAAGATTTGCCCTTATAAAGTTATGGTTTTTGGGAAGCAAAAAGTGTAAAATAAGGGGTTAAATTAATGAAAATCACAAAGACTATAAATTCTTTATGATCTATACAATAAATATGTTATTTAATGGGGTTTTACAGGTTAACACCCTACTAACATTAACCCCTACATGACCAAGCTATTGGTATAGATATAACTTTTTTATTTCACTGTCACTATAGTTGTATGGGGTCTTGTTTTGTAGGAACAAATTGTAGTATTTAGAAGCACATTTTTGGGTTGCATATGTCCTAGTGATAAATTTTATTAATCCTTACCTTACAGTATATTTTAAAAAGAAAGACAATCTGACATTTTTTCCAATAGTAATTTGCTGCATTTATTGTGCAACAAAAATAACACAAAACATTTTTTTATATTTGCATAATTCAAATATACAAAACCAAATATATAAGTATCTTTGTGAGGGCTTGTTTTTTATTTTACCCATAATAATATGGTGGGTCTTGGGAACGGGTGTATACAGATGGTTCACAGGCTGAGCCCTCTCCATACAGGGTGGGTGTTTGCTGCATATTGCAGCAAACACCAACTGCTTACATCTGTGGTCAGTGCTGGCACCGTTTGCGGGTGTTAACTGTTTAAATGCTGCCAGCTGAAGAAGTGTAAAAAGAATAATAAAAGCCCCTCCTCTCTCTAGCGAGCGGCTGTATGCATACATTTGTGTGAAAGAGGCCTAAGGCTTCAGATGCAGAACAAAAAAGTTAAAATCAGTGGAAAGTTATCATCTGATTTATAAATTCAGTTGCCCTCTACTTAAGTCAGAGGTAATATCTCAAGTAAGTATTCAATGTGGACAAACTAATATATTTGACTGTATGATCTAAAGTTATAGAGCCGTCAAGCCAGATCAGCGAATCGGCTCTTATTTGATGTCAGCACTTCAATACATGATGGAAACCGCCGTGTATTGATCCATGTACAGAACCGGGTGGTGCATAGTATTGCATCAAAAGCTTAATTTTAAAGGTCTGAAAGTTCCTACAGGTCCTCAGTGTGGGGTCCCATCGCTTCATTGGAAATTATCCTTCAGATGCGCAGTTGACCTTAAATCAAACAGATTTCTTATCTGGTACTTAGGTTAAAAATACTTCTCATCTCGGCAGATGTGCTATTCCTCTGTTCAGCTGCAGCCGGAGATGGAGAATCACAGGAGGCTGAGCAGACTCCATGGGGCAGAGGTGCCAGGTCAGCATCATACTGCTCTGAAATATCATTTGACGCGTGCAAACTATCTGCCCTTGCTGAAGGGAGAAAGTAATACTTACGACTTATGAGATATGTAATCAAAGAACGCTAAAGGGAAATTGCATTGTCAATTTTACTTGCTCCACAGAGCAGAGGACCTTCATACGCCCTTGGCATCACATCAGACTACACCATGACTAAACCAACTGCGTCTAAGTATTATCAGTTGTTCTGGTTGTTCTCACTGTACAAGAAGTCGAAGAAGTAAATGGCTTTTAAAACCGGATCAAGAGGATGTTATAGGTTTGATATAATCTTTTTTTTTTTTCCAATTAAAAAAATTGGAAAAAATTGGAAATTGGAAAAAATATTAAAGATTGTTGTCATCTCATTCATCATAGAAGTAAAATAGTTACAACAGTATCCCAGGTAATACAACCAATATACCAGGATATGTGTTAACCCTTTCACTACACTTGTCAGTTTTTCTGACAACTTTTCTAATATTGGGGGTCATTTACTAAGGGCCCGATTCGCATTTTCCCGATGTGTTACCCGAATATTTCCGATTTGCGCCGATTGTACCTGAATTGCCCCGGGATTTTGGCGCACGCGAGCGTATTGTGGCGCATCGGCGCCGGCATGCGCACAACGGAAATCGGGGGGCGTGGCCGAGCGGAAACCCGACGGATTCGGAAAAACCGCCGCATTTAAAAAAAAATTGTGTCGCGAAAATTTCACTCACCTTCATCCAGGATAGGCCGGTGTATTTTGAGGCATTCCAGCGGACTTCAGCGCAGCAGCACCGCCTGGTGGACGGCGGAGGAACTACCATCATAAATCCCGGCCAGAGAACGCGCCGCTGGATCACGAATGGGCCGGGTAAGTAAATCTGCCCCATTATGTGTAGAAGAAGTCACAGAGGTGTAGAAGAGACTTTCCATTCCTTTTACAAATAAAAGGAGCTGTCAGCTGAATCCCTGGGCCGTTTTAACAAGACTCCTGTGATCAGCGCCTCACACGGTACACCATTTGTGTCAAATCTACCTTTGTCATGATTGTTTGTTAGTGGGGGTTTTACCTCATGCCGGGTAGACTAAGTTATATATATTCTGATGAGAATTTGATATTTTTTAATTACCGTAGTCTTTTTTTAATTATTAAATTAATGACCTAATTATTTTATTTTTGGTTACCCAATAATAAAACGTTGTCTTATGTCTTATTTTTTTAGAGTCAGATAATTTATGTTTTTAATGCATTAGTGGGATTTGTGTCACCACGACTCTTCTCTGCTCTTTGACTCCTTACATAGGCTTATACAGGTCCATAGGTAAAGATGTGAATTCATTGGTGGTTGGTTCCCTGAGATGAGTGGTTGATGACAGTAACTACTTACCATCCTATGGGAGACATGTATCATTATTTCAGCTAGGCAAATTGCCTAATTTTAGCAAATTTTGCCGTTTTTGCGCCAAGGAAATTTATGTCAGCTACGTTTCAGGATTTTCTCAAATGATGTCAGGTAATATCTGCAGGTAGCTGTATCCTGTTTCGATCAAAGAACAAATTTAGGCATTAGGCCTTAGGCATCCAGGGTTACACTGTGCTTACAGGTGAGAGGAAATAGCAATGTCGAGCACTCATGAATGAGTGTTCTAGAACTGTCTAGTTTTGCCCCTTGGATTAGTAATTTCAATTTAGACAGGATAATTTCACTTTAGACACTTTTGGATACGGGATGAGCCCTCAATTTACCTTCAAACAACCCAACCAGAATAAATACTGTCTGGAAAAAAACAATTCTCCATTGCAGAAAAAGAGAATGATCTGTATTCCATGAATACAAATGGTCATGTGGGTGAGGCTGACAATTTCAAGCTGAAATGTACCCTGTAGTTAGTTCCCCAACAGGAGGGTCTCTTAATAATAAATAATAATAATTCTTTATTTATATAGCGCACACACAGATTATGCAGCACTGCACAAAGCATGCCAAATTGGTCCCCATCCCCATGGGCTCACAATCTAATCAACCTACTATTATGTTTTGGAGTGTGGGAGGAAACCCACACAAACACAGAGAGAACATACAAACTCTTTGCAGATGTTGACCTGGGTGGGACTAGAACCCAGGACTCCAGTGCTGCAAGGCAGAAGTGCTACTCACTCAGCCACTGTGCCGCCTGTATTCTCCACATTTAATTCTAGTCTGGCTGTAGTACAAAGTTTCACTTTCCAAGGCATGTTGTGCTAATAACCTAAAGAAATGAATCATAAAACTAAGCTACATAATCATATGAGTGTAGAGATCTTTATGCTTTTCATACTTGACCTTCCCCCGGTTGCTATTTGCCATATTCTTTGTTATGCACTTTGATGAATATTGTGCAGTTCTAGATCAAGTGCTCAATGATTAGATATACATGATCACCAGACTAATAAATAGAAGCCAACGAGTCGTCTATGTAAGCCATTTATCATGTTCTAATATACAATACCCGTATTGTCTACGGCACAAAGGTTCATAAAATGTCAGCTTTTTTTCTCAGAATAAAAAGTTATTATGGTTATGCATAATAGGAATCACTGCATCAGGATCATAGGACCCTCCTTATGTCTGTATACACTCACCGGCCACTTTATTAGGTACACCATGCTAGTAACGGGTTGGACCCCCTTTTGCCTTCAGAACTGCCTCAATTCTTCGTGGCATAGATACAAATGAATACAAGTGCTTGGAAGCTCCTCAGAGATTTTGTCAGATGACTACGAATGGC
>CM033643.1:29343423-29763423 GCA_019512145.1 Engystomops pustulosus | reverse complement strand
ATTCCGAAAGCCACCATCAATATACTCAGTTATTCTCAAAAAGGTATCGCCTGATTTTTTCATTCTTCTTCTGCTCTCCATGGCTGTACAGATCTACACTACTACCTTCCCAGAATGAGGGTCATGAAATCCCAGAGTTCATGTTCCCCGCAGAGAGAAGAGTTAAATGCGCGATGACTCCATTTCCCACCTCTAAAGTTTCCGACAAGCGAGTTAGCAATGTGGAATATATATGACATCATCACATTGCGCCTGCAGGGTCCAAGAGATGTGCATAGCAGTGGCAGGGAACAGTCAGGAAAGCTTCCATTGGATAGGGAGAAAAGGTTTCTTCTAGTATGATTTTTTCACGTGAGGCATCATCAAATGAGGGGGTCTACAGTAAGGGGCAAAGGGTATAGAAAAGGGGCGTAAAGTGCCATTTGAATTGGAGGGCTACTAAAAGTGGGGCAATTAATGGGTGCTAAGGTAGATGGCATTATAAGTCAAAGCTCTACATGTGTAGAAATTTTAGTTGGTGGGTACATTAGTTGTGAGGGTTTCATAAGGGAACTCAAGGTCTTACACAGTGTGAAAGGGGGACCGCCGGAAGGGGGGATTATAACTGGGCAATGGCCACAAGAATATATCACTATAAGTACTTCGCACGTTTGGGGCAGGGAGATGGTAATTTCTTTTGGGGGCATTATAAGTGTGGGGCAGAGTGAAGGCAAGCTCGTATGAACTTTAAAGTTACCTGGGTTGGGGCTTTTTAAGAGGGCTGATTCTTTCCCACTGTGAGCCAGACCTGGACTCAATGACGACGCAAGGTGGGTCTCAGACCACCTCGACTCCCTGTAGAGTACTAATTCAGTTCAGCTACAAGCAGCACAAGCTATTTGGGGGAATAATAGCAACTTGAGACTGGCTAGTAATAAAAGAGGCAGAAAAGAAAGTGTTAAAAACATGTACATTTAATATGAAGCAAAATTTGTCACAGTTTTTTGGTCTATTACTGAATACTTTTCTAACCAAGACAATGCAGCACAATCTTTCTCATTGACATCCTTTTTTTGAAACTCTGTTTTAAACAGATGTTGCAGGTATACCATTATGCACATTGTACAATATAACATCTATGGCATGATTCCATCGGAATCATGTATAATCTGTACAAATCTGCAATGGCGGATACAAATCCTGCAAAAAGCTAAAATCCCAGATAAGAGAAAAGCATACTGAACATAGGTACAACTAAACATTACATTCTAGCGCCGTGCACTCTTCTAAGAGATAGGATACAAAGTTTTCAGGTATAACACATATCCGGTTAGGTTAGCGTCGGGAATCTCTGTTATTTGGAGAAGCATCCAGTTGTTTTTAATATAGGCTATATAATCTAGGACAATTCCCAATAGCTTCCGCAGATCCAGTGGCTGTTGTGTCGTGAGGGGAGGTCCACCACTGATCCCACTTGAGGGGGCACTTCCTATCTCTTGTGACAACTTTCCCATACTTATTATGTTCATGACATCCTTAACCTAAAATTTTGTCAGAAATAAAGTTATACAGTAAAGTATACTGAAATAGAGACAGAAAAACACAGCATTCAGCATACTGGTTTCATGACATTGTAGTTTATTACTTAAGACACTGGTACCTAACAAATTATTGAAACAAATTTTATCCGACACGCAGGGTTAATATGAATGTTTATATATTTTTCCAGAAACTTTCAGTTTACAAGAATAGGGGGTCATTAATTTGTTGACACTGCTCAGCAGGTTCCTGTCACAGTTGATAAGTGGGGAGGAATAAGTAAAATTATATTAACTCGGCGTATGCCTCCGACCCCTCCATATATACTGTGTTAATGAGAGCAGATTTACTCCTGCTGGGAACTGGGGGAGAATCATTTTCTTTTACCAAAAAGTTTTGCATAGGAAAGGTTAAACATGTCTTTTTTTGTTTATGCGATACACTGATTATTTAACAGTGAAAGATTCATTGCTTTCCTGGTCCTAAATGTACAAAAGTCACAGTGTTTTAGTAGAGTACGGATACTCTTTTGTGACTAAGTTTCCCATTTTGTCAAGTGTGGCATTTCTAAAGTTGGTCCACATTTATTAAGTGTTTGCACCAGTTTTCTGCTGACTTTGTGTAATCAGTATGATCATTGTCAATACTTGTGTAAGGACGGGGTCATTAGGACTTTCTTTGTTAATTCTGTGTGTAGCTTTGTTCCTCTTTTGCACCTTCTTTGCCCCCGTGTTGCTGCTCGCAAGGATTTGCGATATTTTAGGGCTTTTACAACCAGTTTTCTGGCATAGAAGCCCTATGTATCCCTCACTGTCAATGACTGTGGTGGGGCAGAGTAATTAGGACTCACTTGTCAATCACTATGTTGTGGCTGGAGTAATTAGTGACTTGCTTGTCAAATACTATCGTGCAGATTTATCAAGCTGTCTGGAAAGTCAGAATATTTCTAGTTGCCCCATGGCAACCATCACATCTCCCCTTTAAAATATTGCATGAGCACTGGTAAAAGAAAGCTGGCGTGATTGGTTGCCAGGCAACTAAAACTATTCTGACTTTCAGACGCTTGAAAGCCCCTATGTGTCGCATGGTCACTTTTGTCAGACTGTGCACGTGTTCATTTGCAAAATGCTTGCACAGGTATTTAAGGAGTGTCTGCGCTTGATTGTGGGACACGCCAACCATTTGTGGCGGCACCCGCTGGCTTCCATGCGCAGAAATTAGCAGGCATGTTCGGATGGTCCGACTGATTCGGACCGAACACCATGTTTAACTTTTAAATTGTGTTGGCACGCCCTATGTTGAAGGTGCACCACAAATAGATGGTGAACTCTGTTGGACCAGTGCGGGGAAGCGACACTTCATGATTTCTGGCGCACGATCTTAGTGAATTGCCACATGCAGGCATTATATCAATGGACCATGCCTGTTCACAGGAACTCTCTAATACCTTGTAAGGTAATGGTGGCCCTATATGTGGGTGGATAATCAGGACTCCACTACAATCACGTGTGTGTGGGTGGAGTGTAATCAGACTCTCCCTGACAATCACTTGTGGGGTGGAGTAATCAGGACTCTCCCTGACAATCACTGTTGTGGTGGGGTAATCAGGACTCTCAACTGTCTCATCCTGTGTGCGGGTGGATAATCAGACTCTCCCTGTCATCACCGGTGTGCGGGTAATCAGGACTCTCACTGTAATCCACGTGTGTGGTGGAGTAATCCGGACTCACCCTGCCAATCACTTTTGGGCAGAGTAATCAGACTCCTAGGAGTCATGTCAAATCTTTGCTTTTAATCCTACATTCTTCTCCACAATCATTTCATCTTCATATCAGAGAGCTCATCTCTTCATATCATACCGATAGCATGCAATCAGATAAGACAGAAGAAATAGCCTGATAGCATAATAGTTTATGTTTTCAATATATTATATTCAAGAGCATGATGTCAATCAAAAACTGTTGACCATTTTTGTCCAAAATTGGAATCATATAAGCTCTTTTTCAATAACCTTTCCCTAGATCCAACATTTCTGGTAATGGAGAAGCCTATAGTACTTTCTACAAAGTTTATGGATATAATTTTCTACTAATTGTAATGCGGCTTTGTGTTCTGTATTAATAAAATAAAAATACCCTGAGTAGTAATACATGTACTGAGTTATTGTGATGGACAGGATCAGTTTTAATGAACTGGAGAATCCTCACATGCATTAGCCGCTGCTAAAATGTAAAAGCCACGAAGTCTTTGCCATTAATATAGGGAAGTACAGTATGTGTATTGCTGAATGTAACTGCTGAGTGAAACGCACTAAAGGAGCACATCATGAACTCTTTTACTTCAACAGAAAGATGGCTTCCCTCCGTAGCACAATATTATACAGTATCCCTGATACTCAAAACCTACTTAGAGAAAAAAAACAGATTTGCACAGAAAAATCTGTGCAGACATACAATGAATATAAAATACAAGGAACATACATTTTGACACTGAGAGAGAACCAGTTAATGCTGAAAAAGAGGTCTAAAAACATCAAGGGGGCATAGAGAATGGAAAAGTATTTTGTAAATGAATAGGGTCAATCTAATGTGCCAGCATATACAATAGTAAGGTAAACGTAGTAAACTAGTAGAGTTATGTGTGACCATCTCATCTGACAATTACCTAGGCACCAAGAGTATACAGCCTCCAAGATGGATGAACATCCCGACGCGTGTTTCGGCACGCTGCCTTCGTCAAGGGGTAATGAGACACAAACAATGGGCAATAGTTAAATAAGTAGGAGCCAATAGGGATCTGGGAAACACACCTGTGAATCGTGGGCTAATGTTGGATAGACGCCATGGATACCGGTCAGACTTCCGGGTTCCGAGGTGGTGACGGTCACGTGATCCGGTCACGTGACTGGTGATGTCACGGTCGGAGATCACGCACCTCGAAGCCAAAAGTTCAACAGAAAAATCAGCAGGTAAGATTTATCTCGAATTATCATTGTCAATAGGGAAACATGAAAAATATACTTAGCCGTTACTGGCCTATACTTAGATCAGACAACATTCTTGCCCAGTATCTTCCCCCGAGACCTGGTGTCACTGCTCGAAGAGCAAAAAAACTAAAAGATCTCTTAGTTAAGAGCCACTATGAGAAAAGAGAGACCAACCCCTTCTCAAAATCTAGGGGACCAAAGTGGGGATATAAACCCTGCAGGAACTGTGTAGTGTGTCCAAATGTAGTGAGGACTAATACATTTGTAGACTCCTCTGGACAGAAGACATTTAAAATCCTACACTCTATAACCTGTAAGTCATCTATCATGCCACCTGCTCCTGCGGAAAAATCTACATTGGCCTAACATCCAGAGGATTGAAAGTACGGGTTAGAGAACATGTAAGGGATATTGAATCAGCGAAGAGAGGGGACTTCTGCATTGACGGCCTACCGGTAGCCAAACATTTTAGGGATACCCATAACTGCGATTCAAGACTACTACGGGTATGTGGCATTGATCACATCATGAACAACATCAGAGGTGGCCCCATCCCTCAAAAGCTCACAAGGAATCGAAATGGATTTGGTTTCTCATACGATTAAACCGCATGGACTCAATGAATCTTTAGTTTCGCTCCATTTCATCTGATCTCACCCAGACAGTTGGGCTTTTATTTTTTTCATATTTTTTTATTTACCCACAACTTGGTATTATACTGTATGTCTCTGAATTGTATATTAACTTTTATACATCTCTTTTTTTCTCTCTCTCTTCTCCTGTATAGCCATAGGTTCACATTATTCCGATATCACACCTAACCTTCCCACTGTCCCCTAGTTGTGGTCTATTGGTACCAGACAAGCAACTGGGGTGTACCCCACATATAAGTATATAGTTGGACAATTTTTGAGAAATAGTCGTCACAATATTGTAATTTTTGTTAGTAATTTTTTGTAAATATTCGCACGATAGAGCACTTTTGCACTCCCCCTCACTTCCCCTTCACTTTCACCACTCATCTCACACCACCTCCCCCCTTCACTTCACAGCACTTGCACTTTACTTACCCAAAGTTATGATAATTACCAAGTACGGCAGAGCTAAGTATGAATTTATAACACTTGTGTATTTTATACAATTTGTGTTCTAAAACTTGTGGTACACGAGATTAAATTGATATGCACATTCAATTGCGTGCAGCTAAGAAAAGGGTATTACTTTCTTGCGGTTTTTACTATAAATATTGCTTATCATCATAATATTATTATTTTAGGAAGATATATTTATACTATATGTCACGGTAAGCTCTTTGAGCCTCTTCAATAATAATGCAATACGTATAAGATTTCACTGCACTTTTTGTTTTAAATGTGTATTTGTTTATTGGGTACTATTAACTATTTATTCTGTTATGCACTGTTATCACTTTAACTTATATATCAATGCAATGACCAATTCGATAGGATCCAATGTTTCTTTGTGCTGTATATACTTTTTACTAGTAACCTACCAAACAAGTGCACGCTCATGAATTATCGATTTATTCTTCTATACCGAATATCCAATTGTCTTTTTATGTAGAAGCATCTTATATAGGTTAAATGCCTATTTACATTTATTGATGCACCTTCTTTTTTATTATGTTTTCATTGTCCTGTCTTCTTCCCCTTCTTTTTTTACTGCCCGATGACCGTTACTATCCCTTTACCTGTCGAGCGCATGCGCCGGCAGTTTCTTGAGGTCGGACCGGAGTCGCGCGATGCCAGTGTTTCCAATCCCGTGACGTTTTTCAGTCACGTGATGGGATCACGGGGTCGCTGCGGCTCCAGAGTCCGCAAGTATCCTTTTTGATCGGAGACAGCAGTACTCCAAAGTCACGCGAGGGGCGTGATCTCCGTCCGTGACATCACCAGTCACGTGACCGGATCACGTGACCGTCACCACCTCAGAACCCGGAAGTCTGACCGGTATCCATGGCGTCTATCCAACATTAGCCCACGATTCACAAGTGTGTTTCCCAGATCCCTATTGGCTCCTACTTATTTAACTATTGCCCATTGTTTGTGTCTCATTACCCCTTGACGAAGGCAGCGTGCCGAAACGCGCCTCGGGTGTTCTCCATCTGAGGCTGTATACTCTTGTGCCTAGGTAATTGTCAATCGAATTGTCACACATAACTCTACTTTTATATTACTATGCTTTTACTTACTATTGTATATGCTGCACACTAGTTGACCCTATTCATTTATAAAATACTTTTCCATTCTCTATGCCCCCTTGATGTTTTTAGACCTCTTTTTCAGCATTAACTGGTTCTCTCTCAGAGTCAAAATGTCTGTGTCTTGTATTTTATATTCATTGTATGATTTTTTACTAAAAATATCTAATAAAGTTTTTTGTCTTATGCTTTACAGTAAATCTTTCTGTGCAAATCTGTTATTTTTCTCTGAGTAGGTTTTGTATATCTATTACCAGTTACAGTTAACTAATTTTCATATGGGATACCACTCCACCGCTGTTTCAATTGTTTTTGGAGACTGTCATTAGTATCCCCGATACTCTGATACTCTAGAGCAGTGATGGCGAACCTTTTAGAGACAGAGTGCCCAAGCTACAACCGAAATCCACTTATTTACCGTGAAGTGCCAACATGAAATTTTAAGCAGTGACTTATTGACTCTGTTGTTTGACATTTTTCAACTGTATTGGCGGTCTGAGCCACCAGTTAAAGAGGAGGCAAATACGGATATCAGTGTAGCTGGTCTCCAGGGTCTCTCTGTAAAGGAAGACTGGTCAGGTTCCAACATGATGACCTCCAAAGATAATGCAGTTCTGTCAACACCTTCTAACTTTTCCCTCAGTTCCAAAACGGCAAACTGTCAAATAGCACTGAGAGCAGCATCTCTTAGTTTGCCTGGGACTGCAGAAAGATGCAGTGTTTGGTGAACTCTGACCTGGGGTGAAGACCTGAGTGCCCATAGAAAGGGCTCTGAGTGCCACCTCTGGCACCCGTGCCATAGGTTCGCCACCACTGCTCTAGAGCCTAGTATCTGCTACATGTTCCCTTAGGGGTGCACCCCCGGTCTCAGGGGCTGCCTCCTCTAGCTCAGTGCTATGCCTTTAATTTGGCAGCACAGTGACGCTCATAGCCCTAGGGTTACACAACATTAAAACCACTGACAGGTGACGTGAATTACATTGATTATTTCGTGACAATGGCACCTGTCAAGGGATGGGAAACATGGGACAGAAAGTGAACAGTCACTTGAAGTTGATGCATAGGAAGCATAAGAAATTGGGAAATTATTCCTTAACTGAGCCATCTTGACAAGGGAGAACATACAATATGTCATTATCCGAATTATTACAGCCTATAAATAAGGAAAATAAAATACAAAATAAAACAAGAAAAAAAACAGCAGTAAACTGTTTATTATCTCGTTTTATACTTGTTCTGGGGGTTGTTTAATTGTAAAATAGTAAAAGTTATAAGAACAGTGCAAGCACGAAACTTGTAGAACAAAAAAAGGATGTTCTTTTTTTCCCCTGCCCATTCCTATCTGCAAAATATAACCCAAAATGCAATCTTAATGATTCAATGTGTCTGCATAATAAAAAGCTTCTACACAGCGACATTAATGGAAATCTAAAAAAAAGATTATGGGCCCTGGATGGTGACATGGGAAAATGTAACAGATGGATTTGTCATTAGGACTATCACTAAGGGGTTAACAAGGCATACAGAAAAAAAAATGTATGCAAAATGGAGCAAATGGAGCAAATAGGACAAGTTTGCCTATTACCTCCATTATATATGTATAGAATGAAATGGCTATCCTCCTCAGTTAAGCCTGACCCTGCAGACTTTCAGTTGTTGTTTCCTCTCTCTCTCTGTTGATTATGTCCATATGCCCAGTACATATCTGATTTACATACAGGACTGTTAACACCGTTGGGAGATGTTGTAGCTCCCTGCTCTCTCTAGAGGGAGGAGGAGTCCATGTGATGTAGCAATCTATAGCTAGCAGGAGAGCCTTGTGTCTGTGCAGAGAATAGGGGTGGCAGAGAGTCTATCCTGTTTTTTTATCAGCCCTTCCATTGCAGTCTGTGATCCTGCAGAGTTTACTGTGTATGTAATGCAGGCCCTGGGAATGGACAAGTGACACAGACAGTGGGCTCTAATGCTAATACCACTTCCCAGCTGTCCCTTCCTATTGCCCCCCCTTGCCAGGTAGGAGGTAGACAACTAGAAGACGTTCCCTCTCAATGCCAAAGTACAACAGTAAACATGGAAGAATAGTCAACAAGGTAGGTCATGGTAGACAATAAATAACCAAATTGCAGAAGAAGAAACATCGTGAAATTGCAATGAAATTACTAGGGGGAGCTAAAAATAAAACACCCAAAGAAGGTTGTGGGAGTGTGTGTATACAGTTAATAAAGGAGGGGCTATTACAATATAAAATAAAAAAACAAGGAGGGGCTGCATATATGAAATGAAATGAGGGAGGGGGTGTGTGGGAATTGTAATAGTTTGGAGGCACATTAAAAGGGTTCCACTTTCAGCAAAAAAATTATATGGTTTCTGTAAGGAAAAGTCATACAATTTTACAATAAACTTGGCTCATGGCTCATGCACCTGTTTGTCCATCACAAGACCATGAACAGATTTCTATCCAGTGGAAATAAACATAGACACTTTCTATAGCAGGACAGCAAGCAGAGATCTAGAAAACCATGAGGAATTGATGCAGAAAGTATATTGTATAACTTTTCATTACAGAAACAATCTCAATTATTTGCTGAAAGTGGACAACCCCTCTAATACTTTGTAGGTGATACAAGATTATGGGTGGTTATTGTCATCAGTTATCATAAAGGTTGTCACCATTTTCTTTGTAATTTTGTGCTGAATACTAACATGTACACCCCTAACTAGTGATGAGTGGACCCGAACCGCAATGTTGCGGGTTAGGGTCTGCAGAACACAAACCTAGACTTCAGCAATCAGTATTCTTCAGTATTCGGGTCCGGTTGTGGAAATGGATCCAAATCCAAACACCTGTGATCAGTGATTGCACATATCACGGATGTTAACCCTTTAAATGGGTCCGCTCACCCACCAGTAACCCCTGTGATCTGTGCAAGCACTGATTGCAGGTCCAGGTCCACGAACCAGCCGGACCCGAATTCCTATGGGCCTGCTCATCACTTTCCCGAAGCAAAGCTCAACCAAAAGGGGTAATTCTTATAACAACCCAAACAATTATACCCTAGTACTGCTGTATTGTTCTGGTTATGCGTACATAGACCTTCTCCATATGGCTATTGTGTTTGAAAAGTGGGACACCTCTGGCCAATCAGAGCCTTGGCTCGTTGCAAGGGGCATCAATTTGCCGGTTTGGCTGTTCAGCCACCAATCTGGCAATATGTCTGGATCGAGCGGACTGAACCTGAATTTGGATGCAAACATTGGGTCCACTCATCTGTACTCTCATTATCTGGTTCCCATATTTGGAGTATGTGTGTGAAGAATTGCTGGAGAATTCTTCAATGGTCATAACAGGATAACTAGAGACAATTACATCATTAGTCGCTGCATTCTGCAATAGCACAAAATCAGGATTCCATCGAAAGAAGGAGAAAAAAAGTTTCAGCAAAAGTTAACATTGATGTGGCGGGATGCAGCAGAACCGTATTGAACTTGTCTGTTAGTAGTCAATGATAAGGGTGCTAGGACCCTGTAAGGGTGAAGTGCCAGGTTATCACACCCTACTAGCAAAATTACATTTTTACAGAGGTACATTAGGCTAAAAATCTGTTAAGATGTTTCTTTCCTATACACGTGGGCAGTGATGGGGTTAAAGGTTCAGAGGAGCAATGTCATAGATGTAGAATTGTCCCTGTCTCATGATAGCAAAGTCTTGTTAGAAAGGAAAATGCTATCACACAGGTCACATAAGGCACCTGCATGCGATAACTCATAATGACAGTTTCCCTGGGAACAGAAGCGGCGGTGGTTGAGGGATTCTGAGACGTATTTGTCACCTCTACGATGCCCAAACCAAGGGTAAAGAATTCTGAATTAAGAAAAAGTGACTCATTGCACTGTATTTCAAGTTATTGCCAAAAAATAAGCTAAATGGTCACAAACATTTTACTGGATTTTGCATAAATCAATGATACAAGAAACCTGTCATCAGGATTTCACATTGTCACCTACTGACAGTTTCTCAGCCTTTTTAGTACAGCAGAGAGGAGATAATAATGATGACAACACAGCACATCGGAGACCTCCACGACTCGATGCAGTTTGTTGGCAGGGAACCATGTATAGGTTTAAAAGTAAGTGGAACCAGTAATGTTACTTGTAAAAGCAAATTGGGAATTAGTACTAACATACAAGAATTAGATTTAAAAAAGCTGTGCAGATAAGGGGGAATCTATATCGGAAAGTAAATTCCTGATTTGGTATGATGTAAGATGGTGGTTACCAATATTTTATGCTGTTACACTGTTTTAGTAGAAAAAAAATGGCCCTCTCAATATGAATGAATAGTACTCAGTTTGTGAGTTTGTGGATGAAAGAAATTTCTCAAATTTAAATTTAATTATTAGAAAAATTATTTTACCTTTATTTTTACCTTTTTCCACTTTTTTCATACTTGACCTTGAGGAAGCATTTGTCTGATTGCCTGCTCGAGCCCTTACACACTGCAATAGATCTGTATTACAGTGTCCTATATCACTCCGCTTGGGATGTTATAGCACTGAGGGATCTGGGAAGTTACTTCCCGCAGCTTAGTACAACTACGTCCATTTGTGGGAAGGGATTAAATGGGTAAAAACTGGTAAAAGGTTCCCTTTAAGGACTCATTTACTAATTATTGATACGTACCATAACGACCTGTTATAAAACAATACAAAATTTCAGCACTCAGTATTTCAGTATATAAAATATCATGACATTTCATATTCATGTCACATGAAGTGACGTCTGGCGGATCATGTGACAGTGCATGAATCTATCTGCATGAATCTCTATCTGGTCAATATGGTGCAGCTTCACTTAAAAAACATTTTTAAAAAGTGACTCTTTTGGTCGTCTAGGCACCTTAACATTTCGATAGTTTACATTTCTTAGTTCTGTCTAAGACATACTAGACAGTCTTCAAATCACTGTCCCTTATGTTATATGATACATTAGACTTCTTAATCTACATTTATACACATTATTTGTCTTGCTTTATGACAAAAATTTGTAACGGTAATGGTGATTGTTCATGGACAGTTAGGAACACTGAGGTAAAGTGTCAAACCCCTTTAAGCCTGAATTTTGGCACATTTAGCTTAGTGTCTTTTACAGTTAGGGTCAGAAATATTTGGACAGTGACACAAGTTTTGTTATTTTAGCTTATTACAAAAACATGTTCAGAAATACAATTCTATATATAATATGGGCTGAAAGTGCACACTCCCAGCTGCAATATGAGAGTTTCCACATCCAAATCGGAGAAAGGGTTTAGGAATCATAGCTCTGTAATGCATAGCCTACTCTTTTTCAAGGGACCAAAAGTAATTGGACAATGGACTCTAAGGGCCGCAATTAACTCTGAAGGCGTCTCCCTTGTTAACCTGTAATCAATGAAGTAGTTAAAAGGTCTGGGGTTGATTCCAGGTGTGTGGTTTTGCATTTGGAAGCTGTTGCTGTGACCAGACAACATGCGGTCAAAGGAACTCTCAATTGAGGTGAAGCAGAACATCCTGAGGCTGAAAAAAAAGAAAAAATCCATCAGAGAGATAACAGACATGCTTGGAGTAGCAAAATCAACAGTCGGGTACATTCTGAGAAAAAAGGAATTGACTGGTGAGCTTGGGAACTCAAAAAGGCCTGGGCGTCCACGGATGAGAACAGTGGTGGATGATCGCCGCATACTTTCTTTGGTGAAGAAGAACCCGTTCACAACATCAACTGTCCAGAACACTCTCAGTTAAGTAGGTGTATCTGTCTCTAAGTCAACAGTAAAGAGAAGACTCCATGAAAGTAAATACAAAGGGTTCACATCTACATGCAAACCATTCATCAATTCCAAAAATAGACAGGCCAGAGTTAAATTTGCCAAAAAGCACCTCAAGAAGCCAGCTCAGTTCTGGAAAAGTATTCTATGGACAGATGAAACAAAGATCAACCTGTACCAGAATCATGGGAAGAAAAAAGTTTGGAGAAGAAAGGGAACGGCACATGATCCAAGGCACACCACATCCTCTGTAAAACATGGTGGAGGCAACATGATGGCATTGGCGTGCATGGCACTGGGTCACTTGTGTTTATTGATGACATAACAGCAGACAAGAGTAGCCGGATGAATTCTGAAGTGTACCGGGATATACTTTCAGCCCAGATTCAGCCAAATGCTGCAAAGTTGATCGGACGGCGCTTCATAGTACAGATGGACAATGACCCCAAGTATAAAGCTAAAGCTACCCAGGAGTTCATGAGTGCAAAAAAGTGGAACATTCTGCAATGGCCAAGTCAATCACCAGATCTTAACCCAATTGAGCATGCATTTCACTTGCTCAAATCCAGACTTAAGACGGAAAGACCCACAAACAAGCAAGACCTGAAGGCTGCGGCTGTAAAGGCTGGCAAAGCATTAAGAAGGAGGAAACCCAGCGTTTGGTGATGTCCTTGGGTTCCAGACTTAAGGCAGTGATTGCCTCCAAAGGATTCGCAAACCAAATATTGAAAATAAAAATATTTTGTTTGGGTTATGTTTATTTGTCCAATTACTTTTGAGCTCCTAAAATGTGGAGTGTTTGTAAAGAAATGTGTACAATTCCTACATTCAGATATTTTTGTTCAACCCTTCAAATTAAACGTTACAATCTGCACTTGAATTCTGTTGTAGAGGTTTCATTTCAAATCCAATGTGGTGGCATGCAGAGCCCAACTCGCGAAAATTGTGTCACTGTCCAAATATTTCTGGCCCTAACTTGTATATGTTAACTTTCTAACACATTGTAATGATATTGTTAATTGTCTGACAAGTTCTATTTCTAGACGTTCACCTGCGTGTATCATGTTAGTGCACGTCATTCTAGTGGTTGGAAATTATATAACACATGCCAGGTCTGCATCATAATGTGAGAATGAGTTAAAAATAATTTCCTTAAGCTAAAGGAGAGAGAGAAATATATATATATATATTGGGGGATCTGTTCCCATATATCAGCTTCCTGAAGCTTTCTAGAGGCTTTCCAGCATGCCGATCTTCTTGAACTCTACTTTTGTATCGCTTCAATATTTGATTTTTTTCTATGCAATGCAATGCATATATTTAGTGTCTATTCTCACAAGTGACACTTCATTCAACTGCACAACCCATAGCCACCACAGCCATGTAAGATTAGCATAAGAATTGAGATGTCACCACATATCCAGCAGTTTACACTCAGGTTAGTAACCTAATTCGAAATGTATAGCTTTATCTAAGTATTTATCTTTTGGTGGCCTATACAACAATGCTACAAACCCATACACTATAATCAGTCCATTAGTCTTTTATATCAATGTCATTTTATGTTACACTTTATCATGTCCATCTAAATTCCCAATGGAATCTGATAAAAGAACCCACACTCCAATCCAAAAATACTGACAACATTAGTAATAACTTATGACTTCGCCCTTCCCCTGGTCTTGCATGCCTACAGTTAGAAGGCAGATGTGGCTCTCTTATGCTCTGGAAATAATACTACACACACTGAGAAATGTCAAATGGCGTCTTGTAACTTGCGTGACTTGTGAAGCGCACAGAGATTCATGATGACTTTCCATAATGTGAGTTACGTTTGCTGAAAATTCCAACCATATGTGGAGCATATTTCCACACTGCACCCCAGTCACTGACAATATAGTGACCTCTAGATAACAACTATTTCCCACACTGTGCTCCTAAATAAAGAATAATAATAAAATGCAACACACTGTTCTGCCTCTATATTTTAAAAAATACAAATTGACCCAATATTAATATTATTCTCTCCGACTATAAGATACACCTTTCACTCCGAGTAAAAAATATAATACAGTGTTTCCTGAGCAACTAAATTATACGGTATGCTTGTATTTTGTAAGTAACAAAAAGAATGTATACTTAATTCATTACAATATACTGTGCTCCTGAAAAAATATGGTGAACCATAAATTAATAACTTTATTTACTATGCTCTACTCTGAATTCATGATGTAATTTACATGTTGCCACCTCCCCTCTTTGATTTTATTATATTATACACATTTCCCACAGGCTAAGGTGGTCTGGAGAATCACATCTGCTTCGTTACCCCACACAGCTCCATGCCAGCTGTCATTACTCAATCCACATTACTCTGTCAGGATAGGATCAGGGAGTAAGAGTTCTCCTTATGGAGACCTTGCCAATTGTGAAGACGTGTAGCCACTAGGGGATTCTGGAAAATAAGCAAATCAGTTTTAGAGTAAGGGACAAGGAGAACCACACCTCTTGGTTACCTTGTAAGGCAGCCCCCTTACCATCAAGCATGACTTTCAGGAAGCCTAATAACATGATGTTGAATTAAGGGCAAACCAGTCTATCTATTCCAAAACGAACCCGTCTGTAGACAAAGTTGTGCCTCTGTGATGATAGACAGGAGAGTAAGGGGTTGGAGTTTGCAGGGATTTGGTATTTATGGGGGTCCAAGCTATGTCTGGGGGTTCCTCTAATGCAAATCTCTGAGCAGAGAAAGGGGTCTATCACTGATGCTTTGCAGGCTTACAAACACCTCCAATTCATTATGAAATGAAATATACACTGCTCATCCGAGGCCAGTGAACAGGTGCTTGTCATATACAGATCCTGAGCTGGAGAAGTGTCAGGGCTAGTCCTCATTTCTGCAGACTGCTCACTTTCTGCAGGTATGAGATGATAGACAGATTAGGCCATTGCCGTGCACATCTCCGCATGTCATTATATCCAGCACATGGAAGGAGACAGCTGCTTACCTCTCACTTACTGCATGTTCTTCTTCATTAGTTCTCGTATCATTGTTTCTGCTCATGCCGCCCTGTTCACACCTACACTATAGCAGCAGTGGATTGTTATAGACAATGTGCTAATGGTTCCCTCAAGGACATTTATGAATTTTTATTTGCATGCAGTGATTTTATGTTTTCCGTACAATACATAACCTCCCATGCTGCTTTTAGTTTATCCTTAAGAGCTGTGATGGCAATATCTATAATGGTGCGGGTCACCCTATTATATCAGACTGTTAAACTCAATACCTCTTGTAGTATGATGCATTTTCAGTTTTCATGTCTGCCAATACTCCTATTTGTGCTAGGCTACTTTCATACAGGTGTAGCCCAAGTGGGTGTAAGGGCATGAAGGGATCCACACATGCTGCTATAGCTATAGTCAGTCCAAGACCGTCCAGTCCAAGACCATCCAAGTGCAACCTGTAGCACAGGGAGTGGCATAAACTACCTCCTGATATATCCGGCATGGCGGGAGAGGCAGTGTTCAATACACAATTCACCAGTGTATAATAAATCCCCCCCAAAGAGTCCAATAAAAGCTGATTCTGCAGGCCGTGAGTTTACCAATACTTATGGCCCAAGGATAGCCACATGCCTACTTGTGTCTTCTTCTATGTGTGTCCTCCTTCAACTCTTTTCTTCATCAATCCTCATATACCTCTCAACACAGAACATTAGGACTAGTTCTAATGAGTTTTTCGTGAGCATTATGTGTATAGAAAACCTGTGCTTCCAGCCTTCCTTATGGACTATGGAAAGTCATCAAGCTTCACCAGTGAAATCTTCTCTGAAATCAATATCTCTTAAACCAATGCGGTTTCTTCTCAGTTACTACATAATAAAACATCTACATTGAAGGGAACCCAGAAATAGACCTAATAAACCACTACCATTATGTTGTCAAGCAGCTGAACAGCTTCTAGATTATGTCTGTTTCATGGCCGAGCTTGGTTGCATCAACCAGAAAATCAACTTTAAAGTCAGATGTTAATTATAAAGTCAAGGAGGTGGAGAGTTTAATACTGAAGTAAAGCTCTCCTTGCCTCTGAATACCTCTTCCCTTGTGAATGTCTTCAGGAGATCTGGTCAATGATGTCCTTGAATCCAGGACCATCAATCACAGTGAATGGGATGTTTTAAGGCAGGGAGAGCTTGACTTCAGTGTTAAACTTTCCACCTCCTTGAGTTCATAAAACCAAGTAACATCTCACTTTAAAGTTGATTTTCTGGATGATGCCACCACACCAGACCATGAAAGAAACATGATCTAGAAACTGCTTATCTGCTTAACAACAGTACTGGTAGTACTGATGACAGGTTCCCTTTAAAAGTTTTTTTATTTCTGGGGAGTGGAGTAGCCTCTACGGACAGTGGGAGCAAAGGCTACTCCACGTCCCAGTAGCCTCTGCAATCCCACCTATCTCTATCTCCATTGTGTATAACCTCTTACTTCTGGAGAGGTCCAGCTCCTTCGGAGCTCTGTGCACATCTCTGAAGGAGCTGGACCACTACAGATATGTAAGGGTGTCCGCCGAGGACACACAGGTCGGTGGGATAGCAGAGGCTACTTGGAGTGGAGTAGCTCCAACTGCCCGGAGATTGGAGCGGTTTATTGTACTTGATGAGCGTATTATTTGTTCATGCATTTTTACCCTCTATATTTCATATATCAGCATGCAGATTATAATTACTATAAAATAAATAATATTTGATATTTATATGATACAACATTCTTAGAGCGCTCAGTAGTAGAATGTTGGTGGAGTGGAGAGGCGGTGTGATTAATGAGTGGGTGCAGAGCTGGCACTGATGTCTACCCTGCTGCTATGCTAAGTGTGAATCCCAAACCCAGGTGTCATATACATATTGCAGCCCTGGCATCTGTGCATGTAAACTGTGTCTAATTTCACTGTCATCTGATATAATGAGAAAAACATTGGATGCACTTTCTCCCCAGCAGTGATCACAGAGAGGGACAATATTTGCCATAATTGAGACTAAACCACTTAGAGCCACATCCAGCACCATACAGTCTGTGAGGATAACGCTACAGATCGGCAGTGGTAAAGCAATGTGGACTCTTTAGAATCAGTTTTATGAACATCTTAAGGCCAATAATCATTAGAAAACTTTCAGTCTTAACCCTTTAAAGACCATTTTTAGTTTTTTCGTTTCCATTTTTCACTCCCCACAATCAAAAATCTATAAGTTTTTTTTTACACGTAAAGAGCTGTGTGATGGCTTGTTTTCTGTGTAACAAATTGCACTTCATAGTGACGGTATTTATTATTCCATGCCGTGTGCTGGGAAGTGGGGAAAAAATTCCAAATGCAGTGAAATTGGTAAAAACCCGCTTTTGCGCCGTTTTCTTGTGGGCTTGGAATTTTACGGCTTTCACTGTCCACAACAAATTACATTTCTACTTTATTCTTTGGGTAGGTCCGATCACAGGGATAAACAATTTGTATAGGTTTTATAATGTTTTCATACAATTACATAAATTAAAACCTTGTGTACAAACATTTTTTTTTAGTTTTTCCCATCTTCTGGCACTAATAACTTTGGTTTACGGAGCTGTGGGTGATGTCATTTTTTGTGACTTTTGATGACGTTTTCATTGCTATAATTTTTAGGACTGTACGACCTTTTCATCACTTTGTATTGATTTTTTTTTTTTAATAAAAATTTTTCAAATTTGGGCGCTATTTTCTGTTACGGGGTTAAATGCAGTGAAAAACCATTATTATATTGTGATAGATCGGGCATCTTTGGGTGCGGCGATACCCAATGTGATTTTTACTGTTTATTTATATTTTTAGAATTCTAGGGAAAGGGGGGTGATATGAATTTTTAGTGTTTTTATTGTCTGATTGATCCTATCAAATACTGCCATACTACTACTATGGCAATATATGGGGATGATTTTCCTCCTCATTCAAATAATATATTGTATTCAATGGGTTAAAACGAGGCAGCCTCGGATCTTCGGAAGACCCGAGGCTGTCATGGCAACCAATCGCCGCTACCCAATTAGTGGCGATCTCCAACAATCGCAGGTTTTACCAGTAAGTCTTTGCTGCGATATGCACCTCTCCATGCACCCGCAGCCGACCCGTGAAGTGCTATTATGTCACGGATCGTTAAAGGTTTAGTGGGGTCGAACCTGGTGACAGGTTCCCTTTAAGGCTGTTTCTTAACATCGGAGAGCAGAAATTTGTAATCTTTTACTTTTTTATTTATATTATTTTATTGTTTTGTGCATTATTTTACAGTTTAGTAATTTTTTTGTATAAATGTTTGCAGATTTAGACACGGATCAGCCTCAAACAACCAGACCAAGACTCAAAGCCCTGTAAATGGATGCTGAATTTGTAAGTGATAACCATTCAAACTAGCAGAGGGTCAGACTGCTGGAACCCCCACCAATCACAAGATTAGGACTGAGCTCAGTAATTTTCGACAATCCCATACAGTTAAATGCATGCAGAATGCATGCCCAACTTGCCCCTGCACCCGTTAGTGAGAATGGGACCCCCTGTTCTCCAGATTGCTGGGGATCCAGTTCAGTGGTGACACCAGAAGATACACCCTCACGGATCATCTTGTTATCCCCAATCCTGTGGATACGGATTACCTTGCTAACTTGGTACAACCTATTTTACTTTTCACTTATTGAACTCTTCAACTGATATTTTGTGTTCAAATTAAAATCTTTTTATAACTTTTTATACATTATTACATTAAATATTTCCTTTTCGATGTATATTCCCCTAAATGACAGGTAATACTGAAATTTCCCCCAAAAACTATATATATATCAATTTGCTCAGCTCTTCCTCCTTAGTGACATGCCACCTACATTCAGACTGAATGTTCAATGTGACAAGTTTGCTTTAAGACAAACGTCACCACGGAGAGCATATTCCATCACTGCTAGCCACCATCCTGTACATGACCCCCCCCTGAGTTATATTCCTTTGCCTCCTACTCTGCAGGTGTGTTCTGTGCTGTGCCGCCAAATGGTACCATGCCAGCTTCACATGGTTATCATCTACAAACTCAGCCAAGTTTCATCTCTGCAAGAAAAATAGTCATTAGCAACTTGTGGAAGCCTCCGGCAGGGATTGTCTCTATGCGACTCTTCTTTACAGGACATTATGCCAGCGAAGATGAATATGACAATTATTATTATGTTACACTAAAATAGATTTGTGGTAGCACAGAATTTGATTTACATGATAGAGGAGATTCGCTAAGTAGGAGATTAAGGTTTATTCAGGTCACATAAACGGATACAGTAACAGAGACTTCATGTAACTAACTATAATGTAATTATAATTACATTTATAAGAATTGGGAACACTAAGGAAGGAGGAGTAATTTAGTGACCATTGTGGTTACTGCAGTGTTAGCATAAGATATTGGGGCACATTTACTTATCCGTCCCTGTGTGTTCCCCATGGTGCGTTTCCCGACGAGAATGCACAGCAGCCGCTCAGGTCCGCTGGAGTTCACCTTCTTCTTCCTGGTGCATGTAGGTGCAAAGCTTTAAATGATAAATCCAGCGCTTAGTCTGTCAGACCGAATTGGATCGTCCGACGGCCTCGCCTCCCCTCCTGATTTTTGTCGGGTGAAAGCCGGCATCGATGCGGCAAAATCCGATCGCATGCGCCAAAATCCCCTGCTAAATGCAGCGCAAATCGGAAATCGTCGGAATATCCGACAATAGTGTGGTCCACGGACCCTTAGTAAATAAGCCCCATTGAGGCTCATTTTCTCAGGGTCGTGCTGCTCACTTTTGTCGGACTGTTCGCCATACAGGTGCAGACAAATATACTAGGACAGTGATGGCGAACCTATGGCACGGGTGCCAGAGGTGGCACTCAGAGCCCTTTCTGCGGGCACTCAGGAAATTGTCCAAGGACAGAGTTCACCAAACAGTGATTCTTCAACTTAAGAGATGCTGCTCTCAGCGCAATTTTAAAATGACACTTTATTGGGTGTTTGGAACTGCGGGGAAAGTAAGAAGGTGTTGACAGAACTGCATTATCTTTGGAGGTCATCTTGCTGGACCCACTATTTCTTCTTGTACAGAGGGACCCTGGAAAGAAGCTACAATGATAGCTTGAATTTGCCCTCCTTCTGTCAACTATATTGGTGGCCTCAGGCGGTCGATACAATTGAAAGATGTGGAAGAACAGGTAGCAGTAAGGTACTGTATAAAATTCCATGCTGGCACTTCACGGTAAATAAGTGGATTTTGGATGTAGTTTGGGCACTCTGTCTGTAAAAGGTTCGCCATCACTGTACTAGGACATCAAAAGAAGGCAAAAAAATGCAACTGAAGTCTGTCAAGATTTACTAGAATCCATTTTAGAATTGATCTGGCACAGCTGTTCTTGCTCTATAATCAATAGCATTAATGTAAGGGACAACTGAAATAGCCCTCAGGGTGACCACCCTACAATTATATCAAAAGTGAAAAGAATAAAATGTTTGGCCCTTTAAAAAGTAATGAGGAAAGGACCGTGGAGGGGGATGATGGAGCGAGCAATATTTTCTTATATATTCTTATATTTTCACTGTATTCAGAAAGCAGAATGAAATGTCAAGTGAAACAAAAAGGGATCAAGTAAAGTTTGCATTAAATGCCAACACTATAACCCAGATAGAGGGCAGCTCTAAAAATGAGTTTAAAAATGAGATGAATCCCATTGTTTCTAATAACATATTTAATAGAAGTCTTCCAGCTTCTAAGACACCAGATAGATTGTCAGGCGTACCAATCCTGTTTCCAGCAATCTGTCATTATAGGGAAAATGCTGAATTTTTATTTATGCAAATAAATCTATCAATCCAAAAAGAGGAGGGTCTATGCCTGCTGGTGCAACCGGTTTCCTATTGTTTTTCTCAAAGTATCAGCCACTATATGATATATGGATATGATGATTGGATGTATCTTCCAGGTGGATTACAAGAATGTCTCACTATAGCAATAATGCAATATGCTATCCCATAAAAGAAATCTACCATCAAAATGAAGCATAACCAAGGACACTTACTCACAGTGGCTTAACTAGAAGCTGATGGGCCCCTAGTGCAAAGTCTGTGCCAGACCCCCGACTATAATGTATGGTTTATAGTAATAGTCTTCTCATATGGGAAAGTGACACCATAAGGGCCCCCTAAACCTCTTGGGCCGGGTGCGACCGTAACCTCTGCACCCCCTCAAGTTACGATCCTGCTTACTCATACATCCAAGAACTGTGACTGGGGAAATCTTCTGATATTTGTTATCTAGGACCTCCTTCCTTCTAAAGTCAACTTTTGCTAATGAACCTGAAGGGCTCTGGGCATGTTATCAGAGCCACTCCATGGTGCAGATTCACAGGCTGTTCACTGGACTAGGAGATGGTTCATAAACAGAAGAACATAAAAGGATATGTGCCTGAATTTGAAAAGTTTAAAACAACAGGTACAAATTTGCTGCAAATCGGGAGATGCGCAATTGTGATAGGTTTTGAAGACTAAAAGGATGAAGAAACGTGAAAAACCTATTGTAATTGTGTAGAAGTTCAAGTGTTAGTACGAAAAATAAGCAAAAAGATGTTCATGTGCGGCAAACTCTCCCTTCAGCCTGTTGTACCTGAAACAGGGTTAGCAAACCCCTGTCCTGTGATACGTGCCGGTCCCAGAGATAGGACTTACACCTTTTATTTATTTATGAAAGCCATTTAACAGTGTGGGATGGCAATATTTAGAGAATTTAGATTTGGGGAAAAAAACTTCATATATTAAGGTGATATGCTTATGAATATCATAGAACCCATTTTAAGCTGAATGGTTCTTTCCCAGGGCAGTTTTCCAATTGTAAGGATTCCCAACAGACCTGTTCTTTCTCTACTTGAACTATTTGCAAATTAAATTTCTGAGAGCCTTCAGCCTAGGCAACTTTAACATATGGGGACAGAAGAAATATCTAATTAAAAAATACAAAAGAAAAAAAAATGCAAACCCAGCATAAACATCAGCCGGCACCAGAGAAAAACGGAAAAAAATCCATGTTTTCAATGGGGGAAATATAGCGTTTTAACGCCAGTCTTAATATCCCCCTCCACCAGCCAGAAATACTAAAGGGCTTTGGCCTCCTAGTATATGTGGATGTAGGCCCTAGTTCATGGCCCCCGCCCACCCCTTCTCTCTGCCCCATCTCACCCAAAGGGGCATGTGGAGGGGAAGTCCACTGTAACTGGTGGAAATAGCACCTCATAGCATAGTGTATCTCCAAAAATAGAACTAGTCGAGAGTGTTGGAAAACACCAATATTGTGGTGCCGACACTGCATGAATTCAGGTGCAAGGGGAGCAGACGAAAGAAAAAAACACAGCCAGTTCTCCATTTGAAAGGCCACAATAAATGCCCCCATTATGTCCTCTCCAGGTCATCATCTCGTGGATTTAACCACCATCCATACGTTGTGAAATGTTTCAACAATGTACTACAATATGCAAAATATTTTCCTTGTATTAGAAGGTTAGAAATAATTTGAGACATATCCACTGTAATTTACTTTATAAAGTATAAGAAAAGTTGATCTAAAGTTTGTTAATGAATAACTTTTTGCCATTTTCTCGAGGTTGAATAAGATGATATCACACGCAGAATGGTTTCACTTTTAGAGGAAGTCTTTTATATACCTCTCAAGAATTTTCTTATGGTGCAATTGTATCTTTTGAAGTGTTTCCAACTTTGTTCTTTTTGACAGGAAGAGATTTCTTTAGATGTATGCAGCTTCGATCTTTACTATCTTCTAAACCAAAATGGAATTTATTGTGGACCCATACATTATAGATTATATCATTTCTTCAAAACGCGGAAAGTCATAACTAAAGTTATGTATAAATGTATTAATGATTTTCCATGTTCTAAAGAAACATTGAAAGCTTTGTGGTCCTGCTGTGTTGCCGTCCTCTGCCCCTCCCCCAGCATTCCTTCATTGACCAGACTGCTCAGGATACTGGGGCCTCTGGTCTGGCTCTGACTTCCTGCACATTTAAATTAATGGAGGATTTGCTGTGCAGTATCACATATTATGCAGCACAGCACATCTTTCACTCGTTTGATTTGTGTGCATCGTTGGGCCCCTGCACCCAGCAGGTCCCGTAGCAGCAGCAATGGCTGCTACGGCAGTATTTACGCCCCTGGGGTGGGTGTCTGCTTTATTATACAGTAGACACTCACTATTAACACCCATGGTTGTCAGCACTAATCGCAGTTGTTAACTATTTAAATGCTGCTGACACAGCTGCCATATTGGATGAGATTGAAAACCCCATTAGGTCATAGGGGTCGGCGATCAGTTTCTATGACAGCTAAGAGTCTTCAGCCTGATCAGAAAATCCCCATGTACTGCAATACAGTTGTATTGCAGTATATGGTGGGAGCGATCAGACCCCCATAAAAACCTAAAAGTTGAAATCACCCACTTTTGCCTAGAACTGATATAAAAATGAACAAATGAGGTCCTGAGTTCTGCGGCCTTCAAATAGTGGAGGGATTTCATTTCCTGGGTGTACATATTGTACGGGACATCTCCCGTTCCTTCTCTCTAAATATAGCCCCTTTGGTGACTTATCTAAAAGATAAGGTAAATACTTGGAGGCTCCTGCCTGTGTCTGTGGCTGGACGCATAAATTTACTTAAAATGATTGCATTGCCTAAATTGTTGTACACCTTAGAGCATGCGGATATCCCAGTGCCCAGACGTTTTTTTGCGCAGCTGGACTCTTTGTTCACCTCATTCATCTGGGGGAGTGCGCGTGCTAAACTCCGTCTGTCCACTTTGCGTCGCCCTAAGGCACAGGCGGGGGCTGCTTTGCCGGATCCCTTCTTGTATTACCTGGCGGGTCAGCTTCGCTATCTCCGTAGTTGGGTGTCACCTGGGCAGATGCCTGACGCTGAAAGTCACCTTGCCCGGTTCCTCCACCTACGCTCCCTGTGGCCAGTATTGGAGCCTGTTGATTATAAGCCTAACCACCTTCTTCCTTTGCATAGGCTGGCCAGACAGGTTTGGTCTCATGCCAAGAAACTATCAGCTGCACTGGGCACCCTTGTTCATGTTCCCCTCTGGTCCCACCCAGGTTTGCTCCATCTCTCAGATTTGCAAGATGGTTCATACTGGACCGCCAGGGGTCTAGTGAACATTGCTCAACTTCTTGGGGAGGATGGGGAGGCTCTCTCTGTGGAGGCAATTAGATCTGCTTTTGATGTTCCAGATAGGGAAGTCTTTCGTTGCCTACAGCTAAGGCACGCTTTTCTGGCTCAGTTCCCTCCGACAGAGACTGCTTTCTCCTCATTCCCACTGATTGGAATTCTACGCTCTCAGGGTCCTAGAGGCCTGGTATCTGTTATCTATACCCACCTCCTTTCTGAGCTGTTGGAGGGTCCCCCACTACCAGTCAGAGCCCGATGGGAGGCTCTCATTCCCTCACTATCGGATGAAGACTGGGGGGCGGCCCAGGAGTCTCACACCTCGGTATCACCGGCAGCCAATAATAAACTAATTCAGTTGTTCATCATCCATCAATGCTATATCACTCCAGTCAGACTGTTTCATATGCATAGATTGCCGAACTCTAGATGTCACAGATGTCATGTGGACAGGGCAGATTTCATCCACCTAATATGGACTTGCGATTACATAGCCGTATTCTGGACAGAAGTAGTTTCTCTGCTGTCTGCTATCCTGAATAAACCGGTCCCTACCTCGCCGGCCCTATGCCTGTTGGGAATTACCCGGGAGGATGACTGGTCCCATTATGAAGCTATTTTCTTGAAGGAAGCTCTGTTTTTGGCCCGTAAGGCCATTGCCATACGCTGGATGGCTGATCGCTCTCCTACTGTCTCTCAGTGGAAGAAACTAGTTAATCTGACTCTGCCTTATGAGAATATAGTGTACAAACACCGCGGCTGCCCGGATAAGTTCCGAAGAGTGTGGGGCTCTTGGTGCTCTTCCCCAGATACCCTTTTTTTAATGTTCGCAGTCTGAGAGAGTCTCTTGTCCCTTTTCAGTGAGTGCAATACTCGATGGAGGTCATATTATTATAATTTTACATATTACAGTTGGGCACCCTTCCTGCACTCCTTTGTGCACTGTCGACAGGAGGGATTCCTTGTTCTCTAGAAATAGGGTGGTAGGTTACCTCATTGCATAACCATTGTTACTACCTTTTCTTTAACTCCATTTATCTCTTGACACCTCTCGACCAGGTTGGTTACTGTTCTATGTATGGGTTGGGGAGGGGTTTACTGGATCGCTGTTTTTGTACAGATGTTATCACACATGACAAATGATTGTGTAAAGATATGTTGTTATATCTGATGTACCTCAGCTAATGATCCTTGTTTTGTGATGTTGCACCGTTTCATTTCTGTGCCAATAAAGCGATTTAAAAAAAAAATAAAATAAATAAACAAATGAAATCATGAACATGTTAGCTATTGCCTTGTTCCTAAATGCCCGATCTATCAAAATATAATAACAATTATTTCCAGCGTTGATCACGCCGAAAATGGCCAAATTGCCACTAACTCAAAAAATGACACAGGTCCATACAAAAGAAACTTCTGTACATAGAGTAGAATATTATAGCCACAAAACAGCTCTGTAAATGAAAATAAAAAAGTTATGGATTTTTGAAGGTGGGGGGTGAAAAATGGAAACACAAAAACAAAGGAGGTCCCGGTCGTTAAGGGTTAAATGGCTGGAATTAACCTTTAATTAGCAGTTAACTAGCAGTGTAATACATCCTGTCAGTGGAAAGTACAAGTAAAGATGGATGAATTAACCAATATCCTGTAATAAAGTTTCATTGCAGTCAATTGTATGGACAACCAGATGTCTATAGGGTTCAACTGGCCAAAAGGCCCTAAAAAATGTGTAAACATTGTTTGTAAAGTTTAAAAAAATATGAAAATGTTAATCATCACCCTTTTCCTAGAATACAAATAAGGGCTTTTTCACATTGGCGTTAATTTTCATGTCCGAGGTTCAGTGATTGCCACGAATACGTTGCGGAGCCATTGATTTCTATGAGTGTTTTCTCATTTGCTTGTACAGGCGGTCCCCTACTTAAGAACACCTGACTTACAGACGACCCCTAGTTACAAACGGACCTCTGGATGTTGGTAACTTACTGTACTTTAGCCTTAGGCTACAATAAACAGCTGTAACAGATATCAGTCTGTAATGAAGCTTTATTGTTAATCCTGGTTCTTATGACAATACAACATTTTTAAATCCAATTGTCACAGAGACCCAAAAAAATTTGGCTGGGGTTACAATTATAAAGTATACAGTTCCGACTTACATACAAACTCAACTTAAGAACAAAACTACAGAACCTATCTTGTACATAACCCGGGGACTGCCTGTATTTTCAGGGATCCACTGTCCGTGTAAAAAAATTCTGAAACGTCCTATTTTTTTCACGGATGCGGATCATGCAAGGCACTAGAAGTCTATGCAAAAAAAACTGAAAAACCAAGCGTGATGTCTGCAAAGGAATCTTAAACCTTCAGTTTTTTGCTGACACAGAGACAAAATGGAAAAAAAACTAGGACAAAATACAATGGATGCGCAACATCAACATTAACATCAGCACCAGTGTGAAAGAGCTCTAAAAATGTACTAACAAAATCACCACCACATTTCAGTGTCCCAAAATGCCCCTCCTCAGATGCTGATAGCAATTAGACTTTAATCCATGATATATTCCAAATGATTAACCAATCCACAAAGATTAAAATGTTTTACACCCAGATTCTCATAATGAAAAAAAAATAAAAAATTCATTGACATTTGAAAAAGTGGCATCAATGCCTGTGGACAGTGACAACACTTGACCCGTCCCCCATCTGCCTGAAATATTACTTTGTAAAGGGCAGACTCTTCACATACAAATGACTTTCCTCTCCACATCAAGCAAACACATTCTGTCAGCCCTAAATATAGAAATGTAATAGTATGTGCCGAAATCTGGTGGTAAAACAGCAAATGCTTGTGCATATTAGCTGCGATGGTGAAAGGACTTGTACGTCACCCATCATCTTGGGGAAATGTGTAACATACAGCATATATATATATATATCAGGAGTTCTAATAATAAAACTGATAAAATTACAAACAGATCGGAAACGAATATGCTAATTATTTTAAGGTGATATGTTTTTCTGGGGTTTGGAGATGATTGCAATGAATTTTACATGTGTTTATGCAAGGTTTGCCTAATCCTGTAGTACCGTCAGTTTGGATTAAAGAGAACCCGTCATGCAAAATAACCCCCCTAAACTAAATATATTTTCATAAACTGCCATTAGAGAGCATTGCCTCTATCCCTTCATTGTCCCTCTACATGCCTGTAAACCTAAGCAATGAGGTCCTAAAGCTGTATGCAAATGACCTGTGAAATGTCCAATGAAGCATTAGCATATTCAAGCTGTCCACTCTATTCATGAGTGGGAGGCACAGCCACACCCCCAGTGCTTGACTGACAGCCTGTATAATGGTGTGAGACTGTATAATGATGTGCTTCCTGGTGCTGGCGCCCCCTGCAGCCTGTATGTGCATGTGTGTGTGTGTGTGTGTGTGTGTGTTTAGGAGAGATACAGCAGCTCCAGGCAGCCATATTACAGCAGAACATGTCAGATTCATGTGTAGCTGATGTCTGTGTCTCTCACCTGTATATTAGGATGCAGCATGTCAGCAGATACAGCACACACTAGCCATGCTTTACTATACATTACATACAGACATGAGCAGGGGGAGGAGGGGGGAGGGGAAACAGGGTGACATCACTGCCTCTGACCATGTGACCAGCCTCATTTACATGATAAAGAATAGATGATTTTATAATGAATAATGTATGAAATAACTAGATAAAGGCTGGGATGGGATCCTTGTGAGCTGCTCCAACAGGTAGAGGTGACAGGACTAGTGGCAGAGATCTGATGACAGGTGTCCTTTAAATTGGTGCAAAATTCTGTGATGGTTTATCACCAAAAATTATCTGTGTAGGGTTTAGGGTATTATATTTTTTATTTTGTATTTAATTATGCATCCACTTCCAGTATTTTATAGAATGTTTTGGAATACACCAGCCTCAGGAGCTGGTCACAGCAGGGACAGCAGAGAGCTTCAAGAAGGGTCTAGATGCCCTTTTACACCTAAATAACATTGATGGTTACGTTATATAGAATTGTTTCCCCTACATCCCTTCCTAATCCAATCCCTTCCATGATTGAACTTGATGGACATGTGAACCTCTGAAACACAATGCAATGTGGACATTAATCCTGTATATGTAAGTCATTTGTCATTAAACTATGGTGGGACAAATGATGGGGCACTGCATAGGGAGTTTGTAGCATTTTTTATGCAGATTTTTATACAGTTTTTTAACCGAGCTCATGAGTGGATTCCACAGGTAGCAGTCCTTTATCTATATTTCTTATATCTTTATAAACTACTTTGATCTATTTGAGCTTTGGGTTAAAATCTGTGTAAAACAATAGGGCAGATTTACTTACCCGGTCCTGTCGCAATCCAGCGGCGCGTTCTCCGATGAGGATTCGGGTCTTCCGGCGATTCAGCAAGCTCGTGTGTCCGACTTCCTGCAGGTGTCACTGCTGCGCCGAGGTTCGCCGGAGTTCACCATCTTCTCCCTGGTGCATGTAAGTGCTTGATTTTACGACACACCCGCAATTCCGTAGTTTTTCCAAATCCGTCGGGTTTTCCAACGTCCATGCCCCCAGTTTTCTGTCGCGTGAAAGCCGGCGCCGAAATCAAATCACGTGCGCCAAAATCCCGGCGGAATTCAGCGCAAAACTGAAAAAGTCGGGAAACCCGACTAAAGTGCGGCTGCGGAGCCCTTAGTAAATGAGCCCAAATTTTCCTTTTCAGCCTAAGAACAGAGATAGGCACAGTGCCTGCACAAAACCTTTTCTGGAAAAAAACAGGGAAAAGGAAGCTAAAAGGAGAGCGGATCCTGGCAGAGGGGGCACACACCAGTTGGTTTACAATCTTTCATCCTGGTGGTAGATTTCCCTTACACAAATATAATGAAAAACCTACTATGGTTAGAGCACCAAAAATCTACTGAAACATTCCTTTTAAATTCTTCACTACCAGTGACATCATCATTAGTGATTGATTTTATGCTTTGTGGAGGGGAAGGCTCAATTTTTGTGTCAGCCTAGGGCAAAAAAGATTTACTTCTCCACTGGGACCAGCAATAATCAAGTTCCCAAGAAAATCCACTTCACCACAGTTATGTCAATTCCCACTTTCCATGTGACCAGGATGCTTCTGCCACCACAATGTGGCCTCAACTAATCCAATATAACGTCACACTAGTCCATGGATTGACAGGAATACAGCAGAAACATCTACATGGAAAAGTAGTCCCTCTGTCAGACATTGCTTTTCACTTCAGCCTGCTTCTTATGCCATTTTCCTCCACTTGGAATCACGATGGCTCACTGGTTAGCACTACAGCCTTGCAGCGCTGGGGTCCTTGGTTCAAGTCCCATCCTGGTCAACATCTGCAAACAGTTTGTATGTTGACAGGAGTCCTTGCATCATAGAGAAATATGATGCAAGGAGTCCATGTCTTCCGGCTGAACAGCAGTGCTTGTCACTGTATTATGTTTACCCTGAGGAAGCTGCTTTACTGGTGATAGGGGGGCACTTCAATCCCTCTCCTACATGCAGATATTTATAGTTCTGGTACTATATCTTCACTTCGGTTACATGTTCCTTTCTTAGTGCTGAGGCTTTGCATTTTTTTTTTGGTTTTCTTGGGCTTGTGTTCATTTATTTATATCATTACAGGCGGTCCCCTTCTTAAGGACGCCCGACTTACAGACGACCCCAAGTTAAAGACGGACCCCTGTGCCCACTGTGGCCTCTGGTGATGGTCTCTGGAAGCTTTATTACTATAGTCCCAGACTGCGATGATCAGCTGTAAGGTGTCTGTAATGAAGCTTTATTGTCACTGGGGCAAAAAAAAATTTAGTCTGGAACTACAACTATAAAATCTACAGTATCGACTTACATACAAATTCAACTTAAGAATAAACCTATGAAACCTATCTTGTATGTAACCTAGTGACTGCCTGTATTTCTACTTTGTTAAAGGGGTGTTCCTATTACTGCAAATTAATGTTATTGTTTGTATAATCAAAAGTTCTACAATTTTCTAATATACTTTATGTATCTATTCCTCACAGTTTTCTAGATCTCTGCTTGCTGTGCTTCTATAGAAAGCTTCTATGTTACTTCCAGTGGACAGAAATCTGACCCTGGACACAAAGGTGCACGGCTAATTATATAACAGAGACTAATCAGTGCTGTGTGATATAACGAGCTGCGCACCTGTGTGACCATGGACAGATTTCTGTCCACTGGAAGTAACATAGAAGCTTTCTATAGAATGACAGCAAGCAGAGATCTAGAAAACCATGAGGAATTGATACAGAAAGTATATTGGAACATTGTATAACTATTTATAATGCAAACAATAACATATCACATTTGCTGTAATGGGAATATCCCTTTAAGCACTACTATACATAGTCTCACCTTGGTTTACATCTGATATTTTTTCTTGAATATTGATGCATTTACTGGCAGGTTTTCTTATTTAGAGTATTAGTTAATCATGTACTAAATGAGATATTAGCATTAGGTAAACTAACCGCACAAACAGCATCTATTTCATGGCACCATAGACATCTGTTGTGCGGTACAGTCTTATGGTACCATCAATGTGCCGATGAGCCGTGCTGCAAATGATAGAGCAGGTCCTATTCCTGCCTGGATTTCGGTGGAGTAAAAGGTCCTCTCCCCACCAACAGTATATGGGCCGCAAGCAACGGTACACAGCCTGTTCCTTGCAGCTCGGAAATTGCACATGTTGGGGCACATTTACTTACTCGTTCCCTGCGCGATCCCCGATCTGGAATGTCCGCCGGAATGCACATCTGCCGTGATTCATGAAGTTTGTGCGCCTGATTTCCTGAATGTGTCGCTTCCCGGATCAGGTCCACCAGAGTTCACCATCTTCCTCCCGGAATGTATGTAAGTGCATGTCTTGCGACACAAATTGAATAGTTAAATCCCACGCATAGTCCGAATCCGTCGGATCGTATGACGGCCCGCCCCCCGATTTGTGCCGTGTGATAGCCGGCACGATTTCGACACAAAATGATCGCGTGCGACACAATCTCGGCGCGATCCACGAAAAGTCGGGAAACCCGACGAAAATGCGGCTGCAGGACCCCATTGTGTACATGAGGCCTTACCAAGTATGATTCCATTTTCAACTTTAGAAAAAACAGCATGCTTGACAAAGATTCATGGTGAATCGAAACGTTGCAGTTTTTTCTATGCCTGTGTGAATAAAGGTTTAACCCTTTTTCATCATATTAGATGCTGTGACCTTCATTCTTTTTTCTCTCTCTACAACACACAGCTTTGATGGCAGCAAAATACATAGTTTATATTTGGTCCTCCTTAAAGCAACTCTGTCTCCAGGAATTTCATTTTAGCTGATATCCTGAAAAATGCTTTTGTCAGCATTCCGAATACTGCCACTGCTTTATAAAAAAGTTTTTCACATTATTTGCCTCCCTGCCAGCAAGTGTGTGTGGTGAGTTACAGGAGGTGGGGGGAGGTGGCCGCTCTGCTGCAGCTGCTTGTATCTCAATCTGCTCATCCACACTAATCCAGCTCCCTCCCCCCTTCCCTCCTCCTGTCATGTGCATTGTGCAGGCAGGGGAGGAGTATGTGTAAAGCAGAAAAAGAATACATGGGAAGACTGAGACACAGGCACATGAGCTGCTGCAGCCCCCCGGGACTCACCGCATGCTGCTGGCAGGGAGCCAGATCATGTAAAAATACATTTAAAAATAATAAACTACTAAAATGATTCAGAATGGTGCAGGCATTTTTAAAATGCGCATAGCATAGGCTATTGGAACCTGTCACCAGCAAAGAATGACATTCCTGCTGACAGGTTCACTTTAAATGACATTTACAGGTCTTGTGCTGAACTGATTATACCGGGAAGTTTATTTATTGCTAATGAGCGTCCATGTCAGGTTGGGAAGAAGCAGACTGTAGAGATCTTCATTGACACTGCTGACAACAAATCCATAAACTTCGTCATCCTGTGATCATTACTTTATCTCACCTTTCTCCGGTTCTTAGCACATACAGAAAAATATAATCACAAAGCTTTTTATGTAGTTTTGTTACGGTGAACCTGTCACCTCTCTGTCCAGTTTATTAAATGGTTGTTTTCTCCATGATATAGCAATTCCACATAATACAAATGTTAACCCAAAAGACATGTCATGAGAGCTGTCAGGTCATTTCTAAAGGAAATGTTTGTGGTGCAGTAGACTTAATTGACTACAATGAACACATTAGGAGAACTCAAGCGCAAGATGTCATTAAGACCTACTCAGCACTTTTTTATAGTTATAACTTAGAAATTGCTGACATCATAATGTGTGCTAATGGAAGCGCATGGGGACACAGAGCCGGAGCTTCAGAAGACAGAATAAGATCTGCGGGGGGTAATGGAAAGGTGAGTACAGAGGGTTTTTCATAGACTCGAATAAAAGCCGATTTAGGGATTATCAGCACATGTTTTGTGAGTAGGTGAGTAGAGAGTTTTTTTTAAAAATAAGCTAGGCATACACGGGCAGGGGGCTGCTGGCCATATACTAGGGGGCAGGCGCTGGCTTTATACGAGGGGGCTGACAGTGGATATATACTAGGGGGCAGGGGCTGGCTATGTACTAGGGGACTGCTGGCTATATACTAGGGGGCAGGTGCTGGCTACATATTAGGAGGCAGGCACTGGCTATATACTAGGGGGCAGGCACTGGCTATATACTAGGGGGCTGCTGGCTATATAGTGGTGAAGCACACAAGGGATGATCTTCACTAGGGTCATTGGTGCCCTTAAAGTGTCCTGGCATTGCTAGAATGGCAGCCAGAGCGGGCCACCCCAGTTTTATTGCTGTCTGGCCGGGTGCTGTATATCAGACAGCTGTGGATTGGGGTATCGGTGAATACCAACCCTAGCATATTACCTGACTCCTCCTCTCAGTGTCAGTATAATGTCCCCCTAGATAACAGCCCCACAGTGCTCCTAAATATTAACATTTGCCCCTCAAAACCCACTAAAATGTGCCCCCTGCAGTCATATATTGTGACCCCTCAATGAATTATAGCATATACTACTGTATAGTGTACCCCTTATAAAGTGGCAAAGTACCCCACAGTACTCCCTTTTCAAATGAAGCACAGTAATCACCATTAAATTGCAGCACAGCACATCCCTTTAAAATGTAAGAGAGAACCCCCATTCCAACTTTAGCCCAGCACCCCCTTAGTAAAATAGCCCAAGTCCCCCCTTTCTGTAGCATTACCCCCTTTCTGTAGCATAGGCACCCTTTCTTTAGCACAACCCTCCCTTCTGTAGCACAGTATCACTTGCCCTTTAAGTAGCTTAGCTCGCCCTTCCACAGGATCCAACCCCCTTTTCTGTATACAGTATCCTTCCCCTTTTCGTTACCAAAGTATCAACCAACCGCCCCATCACACCTCTCCCAGCACTGTGGCCAGTAATCAAAAAAATTTTTTTAAAAAATGAGTACCTCCTGAGCTGCCTGCTGTGTCCTCCTCTGTCAGTGTGATGATACAGCTGCCTGTGTCCTCTCTATAAGCCCTCATTCACATGGATACATTGGATATACATCCCCCATAGGCCGGCAATGGGCGCACAGCGCCGTACGGGAGCGGTAGAGTGCAGCACATGTGCGGCACCGTACCGTTCCGTAGCCGTGAGAAAGATTGGACACCTCCTATCTTTCCACGGAATACGGTGCCGTGCCCCATGTTTCTCTATGGAGAGGGGCGGGGTGAGCGGCGCTCATCCCCTCCTCCTCTCCCTGCGCTGATGTGTGCCCCCCCCCCGTGCTCACATTATTATGAATTTAACCTAACACAGGGGGGACTGACCACGTCACTGTGTAATCACTGGTTATGCCAGTTTATGTCTGCATACTGTAATCAATGGTATGAACACTTTTGGTATGATTCATTTTCAGAGCTGGGACAGTGCCTTCTAAGTTGGGAGAAAGGGTGGCACCCTGAATCATTGCCTTCCCTTGCTTACCCCTCGTCTTGACCATTAGGTGAGGGTACTTGAGCCCTAATACTCAATTTACGCAAAACACCGGCGGCTCGTTCCCGATCCCAGGCGTTTCCATAGAAATGCTGATGCAATCGGGCCGGGGCCCGCCCTGGTGGTCGCGGCTTTGTCTGCATTTGCGTTTGCAAGCACAGACACAGCGCTACGTGTGGCACCAGCCTTACACGACTATATAACCCAGCTCTAACTCCTCCCCCACACTTCAAACCCACCTATCACCTAACACTAGTGATCCACCCCCCAAATCTATCCTCCCATCATTTTCCCTTCCCTCCCAGAACTGCCTGTCATGGCTGCACTGCCCCTACTTTCAGCCAGCTATGTGCTAGTGATGGGAATTACGGCTCTTCGTAATGAGCTCCGCTCACCAAACGCCACTCCACTTTTAACCTGATTGTATTGGGTTAAAGGGGCATGGTGAGTCGGTTAGGGGTGGAGTTAAGTGAGGCGGCTCATGTCGTTCACGAACAAGAGCCAGCTCGTTCACGAACGACACATCACTAGTATGTGCTAACATTCCGTAGGCTGAGTAATGATTTTGGCTGTGCATTAATTCTAATAGGACTAAGGAGCGGTTGTCTGGATAGCGTAAACTTTTGTACCATATTATACAGTGATCTCCCATTGATATTCAATTTCATATTTGGAATTAAAAGGGTATTCCCAATTCAACAAATAAAAGTTATTGTTTGTGCAACATCCCACACTGGGGACTAGCCTTTTCTTGGGGCCTAGAGACAGCCGTGGCCCGCAGTACCTGAGTGGCTGGCGGTTGCGGGCTAGGCACGCTATTGTCACGGTGCTTGGTATGGGGAACCGCAGGGCTGTCCTACTGCCTGGCAGGTCTCCAGCAGGGTGGTGTTGGCAAGAAATGATGAGAGAGAGGCTGCTATAGCGGTTCTCCCTGGGGCAACCCTTTGGTGTCTGGAGTATGAGTCCCTGTGTAGTGGATAGGGTGCCCGTGATGGTGAAAGCCGTAGTAGCAGGGACCAGACGGAGGCAGACGTTGAACAAAAATAACTTACAGTTCTTTATTGGAACCGACAGGAACATTAGCAACGTGCCTTAACAGGATGGTAGAATGCTGGAGAAGTAGTTGGAGGGAGGCACAGGAGTAGATCACCAGCCTGGATGCAAAGGGCAGGCTGGGAGGTAGCTGTGTCCTAGTAGGATGCTTCAGCTTGTCCTGGGCTGCTTTAGATATCACCCTTGAAGGTAGGATAATACCCCTTTCCTCTCACTAACTAACTCCCTCCACTCAGGCAGGGAGCTGAGCTCTCCTGCTCTGGTCCGTCTTCCTGTCTAACTAGACTGGACTGGAACTGACTGGATTAACTCCAGTCTTCTTCTGATCTCTAGAACTTTCCTAACCAGGGGTTTTATTACTCCCACTTGTCAGGTGGTGGTTACTCCTCCAATTGCATCCCAGCTTACAGAAACAATACACGAACAACTGTGATAGGCTGACACATATTACATCACATTCTACACTTAACTCCTGCCTTACCAGGCAGACTCTACCGCTGCAGTGTTCCCCTGTGTTATGTAGTGACCTGCTGTGGGGTTGATCAGACCCTACACAGGCTGCAAGCTACATGGTGGGACGTATTCGCAACAACCCCTCTGCCTTGCATCGGCAGGGGTGTTGCATTTGTATAATGAAAAGTCATTAAATTTTCCAATATACTTTCTTTATCAATTCCTCATGGTTTTCTAGATCTCTGCTTGCTGTCATTCTATAGGAAGCTTCTATGTTACTTCTAGTGGACAGAAATCTGTCCATGGTCACACAGGTGCACAGCTTGTTAGCATCATAGAGACAGATCTGTGTGATATAACGAGCCGTGCACCTGTGTGACCAGGGTCAGATTTCCATCCACTGGAAGGAAACATAGAAGCTTCCTATAGAATGACAGCAAGCAGAGATCTAGAAAACAAACTGTGAGCAATGGAAACAGAAGGTATATTGGAAAATTGTATGACTTTTCAATATACAAACATTAACATTCATTTACCGAAATGGGAATATCCCTTTAAGCTCAGTAAAGAAATAAAAATAACCATGAGTCTTTTGAAAGTTTCTTTATCTTTTGTCTTGGAGAATAAATCTCGCTGGGCCGGTGCTTTGCCCTCACAATGATGAAAGTTCCACGCTGACACTTTGTGTATTAGTAATTGTAAGCATTGGAGCCGCTCTTTCTGTGTAGTGAATGCGTGTAGCCAGCAGCTGATGCAGCATTGCCCTCTCATTTCTCTGATAATAGCAGGGTAAGTTAGAGAGATATTCCACCTGTACATAATTGTTTCTTAGCCAGGGAGCTCGGCCGCTGAGAACCGAAATGTCAGAATTAGTTCCAGGGCAATGTGCCACATGTCAGGAAAAAACAATTCATAGTCACTGGCACATAGTGCAAGACATAGTCAGCTCTCCGATAACCATGCATGGAAAGGAAGATGCAGACAACATATGGAAGAACATACAGATGCTTGGAAGGTCATACAATGTGCTCAAGGGCTACGCATATATCATCTCTGATTATGGAATACGCATCCATTCTGTAGATTAATATTGCTAATCTCCTTTCATTTGTTTTGTATGAAACTAATTTCTCGTGATTTATGGCAGCTCAGCACATTGTTGGAGATTTATCACAAGTGTTGCAGAGTAGAACAGTGCACAGTTACACTAGACTATGATTGTAAAACCCTGCTTGGTTCCAGGTTTGGACCAGCACCAATCGTGGGTGTTGACTGTTTAAATGTTTTCAAATTCCTGTGGCCGAGCTCAGGCCAGCGATAACATGCTGGCAGCTCTGTGCGACACCATTTTGGGGAGGATCATCTCTCCTGATGACATCACTGGGGAGCAACGATTCTACTTGCGAACGATTTAGCCATATAAATGCCGACTGTGCCAGTTGCAAACAGTTAACACCAGCACTGATCGCGGCTGCTAACGGTGGGGTGGGGGGATTTAACCAGACCCAAACTCCTAATAAAGGACACACAAACTTGCAAAGTTTTGAATGATCCCAGTACAAACCCGAACTTTGAAGTTTGAATCCGCTCAACCCTACTAGACTGTCTTATGTCTGAATGTCTGATGGGGGATGATAAAATTGGTCTGGTTTAAGATTTTATAGTCATACCATCTATTAGTTGGTCTAGTTTACACCAGAAAACTGTGTCAAATTTTTGTTGAATTTTCATAATTTTGGGCACACAGACTTTTTCAAGAAAAGCCACACACTTTTGTCACACCAGTCAAATAAGTGTTTAAAACCCTGTGGCGCATTTCAGACACTTTATTGCTTTATTCTTTTAAAATGAAGTTTGATAAATTTCCCCCATTATGTTTAGATGGAACATGTAGTATAATCAAAGGTGATAAGAACCAAAGCAAGGTCAGGAGGTGTGTAATGGAACCTCTCAGGTGGATGAGAAGTTCCTCAATCTGGTTATTAGAATTTCTGAGAGCTGCTATATGGTACCTTTTTCATGTGCTGTGATGACATCACATTCATCGTGCACAAGTCAATCCCTAAACTAGGTGGAAACATGTGCTTATATATGTATGTCACATACACAATGAGCATGACATGACCATGCAACTATAGAACTTAAACCAGGAGGTCTCCAGGGCCAAGATCAGCAAAGAAATAAAGATATCTATTACAAAGTTTCATCATTTTGAATGTTTGCTCACACTTTGCCACTGATATGGGTTATTTCTAAAACCTATATCATTGAATTGTGGCATAAAGATCAGTTTTTATGTATGGTTTATTATGTAACCATAAGGATGAATCTCCAAAATTTCCATCAATACACCCAACTACACTAGTTTGACCTCAATCCTTTACTGTTTTAGCAAGGTCTAAATATCCATTGACTTACTGTCTGACATGCGCTGGATATTTTACCACCTCTAGAGTTTTGCTGGAGGTTGGAGGCTCGTATGCGCTATGGATCCTCTCATGTGTGTCGTGTTTTAGCTTGTGGACATTTTTAAGCAACTGAAGGTTATGAATGCAAATATCCTTCATTTCCCTCCATGTGACCTTATGCCAAAGGCTATGTAGATTGTAAAAATCCAAAAATAGCACAGCTTGCCCTTTAGTGACATCCTTTCTGTTACTTTTGGTAAGACACATTTGTAATGGTAGCCTTATGATTGGAGTGGCTTATCCAATAAAGGTTGAGACACATAGGGGCTCATTTACTAAGGGCCCCCGTGGACCGCACTTTCGTTGGACATCCCGACGGTTTCCTTTTGGCACAGCTGGGACAGGGATTTAAAAGGAGTTTTTGGCACAATAGCTCCGGCTTTCATGCAACACAAATCGGGGGACGCGCTGTCGGATGATCACACGGATTCGGACAAACCGCGGGATTTAACTTCAAAATTGCGTCGCAAGCCAAGCACTTACATGCACCGGGAAGAAGATGAACTCTGGTGGACCTGATCGGGGAAGCGACACATGCAGGATATCAGGCGCGTGATCTTCATGAATCGCGGCAGAGTTCATCCTCTTCGGACAGTCCGGATCAGGGATCGCACAGGGATTGGGTAAGTAAATGTGCCCCATAGTGTTATATTTTTCACCTGGCCTATGATGACTGTGTAGGAAAATGTTCCATGTAGTCAAAAATAAAACATACCTTTGTAATACTATACTAGTAAATTTGGTATTAAATGAACAATCTTCTTGCCTCTGTCAAGCTCCAAAGAAGTCAATGGAAATTGTGAAAATAAAGGCACCTGTGATTTACCACCATGCCGCCCATCCTTCATTATCGCCAACCACCCTCTTTACTGGAACACACTAGAAACACACATTCTCCTTCCCGCCTATATATAACTATATGGCCTATGTAACTATGTATATGTACAGATACCAAGGAACTCAAGATGAGAAAATCTACACCCTCCATGCACACGACCGTATGGGGGACGTATGTACGGCCACAAGCATGCGGCCGTTCATACGTTCCTCATAGATGGAAATGGTTGCATGGAGCGATAATGGTGCCGTACACATGTGGCAACGTAACGCTCTGTACACAGGAGAAAAATAGGACATGTCTTATTTTTCCCCATGTTACGAGCTGTACGCCGTGGATCTCTATGGAGAGGGGAGGGGTCACCCCTCCTCCTTTCCATGGCACCAGACGTATGCCCGCCTACGGCGTGGCGGGCATACGTTTGTGTGCATGCAGTCTTAATTAATGACCATACTTAGCTTTTATAAGCCACTGCACTACCATTTCCATGAAACCATTCTTGGAGGTTCTTCAACATTCTTGTTATTTTAAAATAAATGTTTTCATGGTGATGAACATGTTAATAGTTGTGCAATGAATAAAGTTGTCATTTAATACATCATTAAATCACTTTTCTTCATGTGGTTGATGATGTCACACAGCATTAAGCAGATATTACACACCACATTAAGCCATGTAGAGATGGTGGCTAGTTCTATTTTTAGCTCTCGCATCTATGTTATGCCTATGTCACAGGGAAAGAACTAGATCCTTTATCATAGTGCACAAATGACTTATACGCAGAACACATACACATATGTACAGTATAAAGTGTATTTTTATAGAAATTTCGGGGGTTTGTTGTCTGTCATGTCATCATGGCAACCCAAGACAGATAGCAGAGCCCTTTGACCAGGATCGGCTAAATTGGTGGCCCTCCTCCATGGCACCCAAAAAGTCCCTATAGCTAAATAACATCTTGAATGTAAAGAATGGCCTAATTTTGTTGCTGGATGAAATGGAATTGACTGCACCGCACCCTTGTCCTCCAGCAGGCGGCTCTGGTCCAACAATGGTTAACTGTTGTGACTGGCAGGCCTCTACTCCAATTGCCTGGAGCAGAGGTGCTGGTCTCCAACCGTATATAAATTCTCACATTCTGTCCAGTGCCAGTTATAGTTTATTTTGACCTGCTTCCTTGCTTGTAATAGACATGTTTGCTTTATTCTGGTATTTTGATTTAGGCTTTCCAGACTACCCTTCTTCTTCGATTTGGTATTTCTGTTCTGACCTGGCTTGTTGATTATTCTTCTGGATATGTGTTGTCTGTCTTGTTTCGTGTTGCATTTTGGCATATTTAGGGAACATTTTCTAATTGTCTACCCCTACTTAGGCCTCATTCAGACGGCCGTTGTGGAGTTGTATATTTGACCGCACAGGGGAAAAGATAGAATATTTCCTATGGAGAAGGGAGGGGTGAACAGCATTCTCCAGCGTACCCACATGTGCTCACCCGGACTATGCTGCTACACTTGTCTCAATGTGAGCTGGGAAATAGAAACACAAAGCAGGGAAGAGCATTTAGCTTTAGCGCTCACTGTCTGGGACACCTGTCTGATCCCAGGGCTTGCATAACACCAATATCCTAAATAATCTTACATCATGTTAATTTTATTTATGTTGACTATAGGATTTTCTCATCTGTTAATAATCTTTATTATTCTGTTCACCTAGCTTTAGGAAATAAATAAAAATGGGAAAGTTATGTGTGAACTGCTGGGAAGCTTTACTGATTGTTATCTAAAATTGGGAACATAAATTGAGATGCTTTCTCCGGACACCTTTGGATATGTTTATTGTTCTGAACGGCACCTTCTTCCCATAGTAACCACAACACAAAGAATTATACATGTCTGATGGGACCTTGGGCATGACTTTGGGAATCATAAGGTAAAACCAATAAGAGTTCAGCTTTAATTTTATAAACAGCTGTGGCTAAATGAAAGCTGAGCTCTGATTGGTTGACATGGGCAACTAGATCAACTCTGCTCTCAGACCCTTCTAATCAATCTCCCCCAATGCGTTTTGTATTTTAGGTGTAGCGCTCCTTTATTGTAGGCAGTCTCGTAGAGACATTTTGAGAAAGAATGATGTAATTAGTTGCGCTTATGCCGAGAGCTTCCAGTCTAATATTTGTTCATTTGGAAGAGAGGATTAAAGCGATGTAATTAAACAGCAGATTTCACATACAACACAGTAAAATTACCACCTATTATTACATGGGAATTAAATGTTTCAGGATTTTAGGATAGGACAGAACTTCTCGCATTTGTATTCCTCACAGAAACAAAACCCTATTCTACACGTTTTATTTCATGTACTGCCCAACGCTACAAAGAAAACCTTGTTTTTCAGCATTTTGCTTTAGCTGCTTTTTCAGTCTTCCCGGCACAACATCAGATGCTGGACAACTCTCCATTCAGCCCAGAAATCCCAATTAGCGGCATTGTGTATACAAAAATGAGAAGTTCTAATAATCTCATGGCAAAAGAATAATTACTAATTGGATGACAAGACAATCACATCCGGACAGAGACATCACTAGCTCATGACGGCTGCAGCGCTATTTTTTCCATATTCTATTTCCATTCCTGTTAAACCAGTACAGGTGATGTCTTAAAGACCTCATGTGTTTTTTTCAAATTTTTTCATTAGTTTTATAAAGACCAAGGCACTTTAACTCTTTCCCATCATTTTTCAGTTTTACATTTTCAGGTGCAGAGCAGGAACACTCCATTCGCCCCGCTGCACAAGCCATCCCTGCCCCCCTTCACACCCATCCACACTCTAGGAGGTGGCTTAAAGGGGAAAATAATAGCAATTCCTGGCAGTTCTCTTGGTACTGAGATTATTTCAGGGCTTGTACACGATTAGAGAACCACCCCTGGAACCAGTCAAGCCCTAAGAATAGGTGAGCATCTGATGTATATTTTAATATAAGACATAATGATCTCTATGGAATTCCTTAACACAGGTCTCCCCCAAACTGGGCCCTCTGAGGCCGTTTCTCAGCTTACCGGCCCCCTCCCTCCTCCATTGTACGTCCTGACATGGTCTCTAGGTAGAGTGCACGGCAGCGTTTTTTTTATTGACCGGGGATAGTGACCGGCCTCTAAGTGGCATCAGGAATCTTTGTGTGTGGCTTTGCTGCTCTGTGCAAGCCATCATGGAGTTTCCCACTTTGATAGTAGCACCATGAATTGTGGGCCGGAGAGATCATAGCCGCCTTCCACCCACACATCATGAAGCCCAGCGTAGACAGCCTCCAAGTCAGAAAAGAAACAGATGTATAAAGTAAATTTTCAGCTCACCTATCTGGCAAAATGTCCATATTCCAATATCCCACATCCAGGGCTGGTGTGAACGGTGCCCGAGTCACAAAGGTGAAAATCCTGTGCCGTTTCAGGTATATTGCTTCAGAGAAGAGTGAAATTGATCCAGCACTTGTATCAAGGACTTAAAAACTTCATATTCTTTATTTTAACCCATGGTAATAAAAACAGCAAAAAAAAGGAATTTTTTTTCAAATATATAACACGTATGGAGCTAACATGCTCATTGTGCGTGAGGCAGACCTACGCGTTTCGGACATAACTTGGCATGTTGTCCTTAGACCATGACTAAGGACAACATGCCAAGTTATGTCCGAAACCTTCAAATCACCTGCCCACCAAGGCTACCAGGACCCTGCATTCATCCATATTACCACCGGGCATCTAAGCTACAGCTGGCACAAGTGAGTACCCGACCCAGACTGGAAACTGGAGTGCTGCACTTGGGGACCAGATGAGCTGCAGGGGGCAGTGCTACACCAGGTCAGCTACACCTTTGCCCTTAGCTGCGGGTCAATACAAGTGTCATTGGTATGGTTGGAGCAGACTGGCACCAGATGACATGTATGTGCCACTCAAAGCATTATTGGCATAAAGATTTTATGACAAAAAAGTCATCATAATTTACTTATTTGATGAAAGTAAGTGGCAAAAATTTTACATTTTTACTTTCAATTCAAACTTTAACATCCTATATAGTTTTGTCAAAAAGTTTTCTGTCTGAGAAAGCACATGAATCTCTCTCCCCCTCCCTGCCAGTTTTCAGACTTTTTTGACCTGCACGCCACTCTGTGTGTTGTGGTGGCATAGAGTGGGCAAGGATCGGAGCGGGCAAGGGCAGGCAGAGGCATGGACCCCTGGCCCACAACGTTTACTGGTGGAGTTTGTATCCTTATCAACTAGGAGGTTGGAGCCTCTTAATGGATATAAGCGTCTGGCCCACTAGCAGGGGGAACTTAAGACTGCCATTTTTTGCATCTATCTCACAGCCACCATTTAAAATTGTGTGCATGAATAACTTCCTTTTTCTAATTATTTGGGAGAACCCGTGACTTGCTCTGTTGGGATCATCCATGATTGACTAAAATATATAACCTTGCAATAATTTATTGCAAGTGTGGAAGGGAAATGTGCTGAGTCAGAGGAAACTGCAAAAACATAGAATACTTCACAAAATAATAATTTACCATAACATGGGGACTGAAGCAATTGCATGTTGGTACAGTATTAGTTTTCATTTACAGAAAATTGAAATCCGTACAGTACTTTGGAAGACACAAGATCAAATCCCTGTCCAGGAAATATCTGTGAGCTCTATAAACCTGCTATAGAATTTAGTTCCTGCAGCCAAATGCAATCTAACAGCGGATAATTTATGAAATGCCAGTGTATATTAGAAGCCACAAAGGGATATTCTCTATGGGATGCAGCAGATAACATTAATCTATTTCAATCCTTCCCCAAATGGCCGACTATTAAGGAACACTAAACATCGCCATGTACATAGCCACTACAGACGCTGCTATAATAAGCGTTTCCACTGCAGGGTAATTTCCTACTGATCCGTCCGTCTGACTCATGCATGAAAAGGTTTTTTTCATATTTTTCTTATTATTTATGTTGCGTTCTTCCATTATTAACTGTATATCATTTTATAACGTCTCTGAAGTAATCATAGTGTACTCAAGGCTGCATTAATCTAATGCACTAGACTAAAGGGAGGCAAAGGCTCAAAACAAAAACCCATTTGATCCATTGTCCTAGATTTTATTAAGCGTTGTTTACATTGCTTCTACTGTGTTATTCTGCTTGTGTATGATTTCATCCCTTCTTAGTAAATACTGGAAATATGTGGAAATATATTTGAAGTCTAATAGGTATCTTGGGATATCTCGGTATTTGCAAAGCACCAGCAATGTCAATGACGTCAATGGAGTTTAGGGGGCGACTAGTGTGGTCCAAAATGTTAATCTTTGATGAAAAAAAGTGATAAGTTCTGATAAGGTTCTTTTCTATTAAACTATGACTTCAGGCAAAAACTGAATGTGTATTTATTTCTACAAGTATCTGGAACTTTTTTATCTATGGATCACAACTTTTTAGTAGCTATTCAAAACAGAGGTCAAATAAGGAGACCATAATAGGTAGCAACGAGAGCACAGGGAATGGGACGTATTTTGGCTCTTGCAACCATAATGATGCGGTTTTTAGGAGGTGGATGTGTCATACAAATGTGTATCCCTATCTTTTAACTATCAGTTACCTTCATATAGAATTGTAACAACTTTTGAAGGGTCCTATTGAAATGTTTTTGAGACTCCCTATATTGGGATAGGTCTTCAATATCTAGGGGTGTGGATATGACATCCAGCAGTAAGGTGTTTGAAGGGGCTATTACACTTGTACAACACAGAAATGCCATTCACTGCAGATATTAAGGCAATTATTGAGGAAGCCAAAAGGTCCTTACCAATCTTATAATTATGGGTTATCACATGGATAGAACAGTAGTATCATGTTTGTCAATTTAGAATTTAGGCCTATAAACTGCCACCAGCCTGCTATCTAGATTGGTGAAATTATCACCAATTATCACCTTCTATATTTTATAAGATTTAGCAACATTCTGTATTCCAATGACATATTAGGGATGACTGCGGTGAAAAGAGACACTGGGATGTCCCTTCCTGGTTTAAAAAAGGGGAATGGAAATCCTTGAAAAGATTGCCACCTTTGTAGGTGTACAAAGGCCATTAAGGACTCACTTAGAAAGCTATGTGTCTAAATAAGGCAGCTCCCTATGGACCGATGATTGTTTTTTTAATAGCCTAGTGACATGATCATAGCTAAACCAGTAAGACCCTTCCAGAAGGAAAAGACAACAAACTCTGAAAAGAAGCAACATTTAGGAGTCAGTGCTCCTTGTCTGTATCCTTCCTCAAAAGTAATAGAATTTTCTTCCTGTAAATCATACTTATATATTCATTACTCTCAGATGAGCATACCTGTTATTCAAGACTCTGAGCACCTGCAAAGGCAATCTCCTTGAGTTTCATTCCCCTGTCTGACCTACATCTTTGGCCTCTCATGTAGCCAAACCATGCACCTACACTGCAGCTGCATAGAGCAATACAGGCAGCCCCCTACTTGAAAACACCTGATTTACATCCAACCCCTAGTTACAAAAGAACCTTTGGATGTTGGTAATTTACTGTACTTTAGCTCTTTAGTTATTAAAGGTGTCTGCAATTAAGATTCATGGTTAGTCCTGGTTCTTATGACACCCCAACATTTTTTAAATCCAATTGTCACATAGAACACAAAAACTTTGTTTGGAGTTACAATTATAAATTATACGGTTCCGACTTACATACAAATTCAACTTAAGAACAAAACTACAGAACCTATCTGGTACATAACCCGGGGACATCCTGTATCTCTGAAAATCTAGATGAAATACTAATTCTTTTGAGCTCCAGTCCTTACAGGTAGTCCTTCAGGTAGGCCAGTAGGTGCTTGTATGTTTAAAGACACTTTTTAGAAGATTGACTGTGATTTTCTTTGATTTTCTCAGATCTGTTACTGGTTACGGATTAAGATGAGTGGACTCAATGGTAACTTGATGCCCCTGGCAACTAGTCATGGCTGTGATTGGCCAGGCATAGCCATGGCTGTTCAGCCACCAATCCGGCAATATGTCTGGGTCAGGCTGCCCAACCCAAACATCGGGTCCACTCATCTCTAATTACGTATTATATTTCACATTTTACAGACACATTTGTTTCTCTGAACAGTCCTCTTAATATGACTGGCTACAATATAGAGCTAAAGACAGAATGCAGTAAACATGAAGAATAATCTGTTTTCCTGACATACGACTTCCATTATAGAGTAGATGAACATGCTATATATAAAAAAAAAAATATTAAATAGGAAATGGTTAACATTCTCATAATCTTAATGAAAACCTTTAATTTCTCTAATCAGATTGTTATTATTTAGCTGCCACTCTGGGTTTTGGGAGCAATCGTGTAATTATGATATCAGTTAAATGATCTGATAATGATATAATTATACCGTGTGGATACAGTAAGGCTATTTAAATATAATGTAATCATTTCCTCCAAATAAAAAGTTACCTGAGGGTAAATTCATGTGACAACTCGTCAGAAAAGTAATCAAAATAATTAAGAAAACCCCTCTAGTTGTTATTGTGGATCCGAAACCTGATTTGGTATTATCGGGTTGTGTTCTTATTCATTTCCCACTCACAATAATTACTATACTATAGGTTTAAAGCTTGTACCGTAGGTGATTTGTGCTGGAGGATTTAGTTGTAGCATGTGGTGAAATCCCATCCACTATGCTGGACTACTTCCCGTGTGGTCCTATCACAATGGGGAGAAAGTATAAATAGGGATGAGCGGAAACCTAAAAGTTATGTTCCGGTTCAGGTACAGAACCCCAATGCTCACTCTCACCGGTGTCTCTTCCATCAGGAGGTTTACCCTATGGGACCCTATGGGTCCTGGAAGGGGTAATATGACTACCCAGATCTCAATATCATCAAATCTGATGATCTGATCAGATTTTAGCACAATTTAATCTTCAGACAGTGGGGATTTCCCCGAGGAGTTTGGAACAATGTACAGTGGAACAACGAATACAGTCAATACAACCAATACAAAAATGTCATTTTATGGAGATTTGGGGAATTTACAATTGTGATTTCTGCACATAGCATAGGATGAGGAACTTTCATGTTATTTATGGAATAACTGTCAGATTACATAGAAGTCCAAAGATCCCCTGCAGCAACTTAGAAAGTATCTAATATTATAAATGGTATAGTAGACAAAGGACTTTGTTACATTTTTTGTATAAGTACCCAGGAATTAACAATGCTTTTGAAGCTGAGAGGAGATTTTTTATAAGCTGGTGGACTATGCTAGCTACTAGTGTAGTTGTGCAATTGAGGTATAACCCATCTGCAAAATCACTTGTCCTTTGAGTCTTGTTGATAGACATGACTTTGGCATCATGTAGTGGTCACACTGTCTGCCCATAGTCTTATAATGCTACTAAATTAAGACAATTTATTTCAATTCCATCTCCGAATATTTTGTCCTTTACTACACTGTAAATTATTTTTCATAATGTACCAAAAAATATTTAACCCAGTATCCGGCAGTGTACTGTCTCTCTCTCTCTCTCTCTCAATGTTCCAGCAAGGGATTGCAAACAACTTCCTACTGCCCCTGGAGGTGAAAGTAAAGGGAGCTGTATATGTCTGTAGTTGAAAATTGGCAGACTGTCCCTACGTACTAGTTTGATACCTGCAGCATATTTGAGACAGTGAGGCATGTCAATCAGGAACAAAGAGCCAGGGCAGTGTAGTGATATATCTGCATATGCAGGACCCCATTACTATCATTGAACTCCCACCAGGTTGCATATAAGACTTATTTTTTAACATTGCAGCCATGGAAAAGGACCCTTTAGGGATAAGGTTAATGCTTTTTAATTATAGTTTTTATTTTGTGTGGGTTAATTTGCACGCAGGTCCTCTTTCAACATTTTTTGCTGATTTTAAGCTATGACTTTGAGCTCCTGTACTTCCTTCTTTCCATTTGCCAAATTCTGTCAATAAATAAACACACAAAACCCAAACCGCATAATTAAAGAGGGTGCACACTGGGGGCGATAAATTCTCGTAACAGAAAGCCAAACAAAAGCCAATCATATCTCCAGATTGGGTAACCTAAGGACAGCGGGTATATAACACCTGGAGTCTTCTAAATTTCTTAATTTGTGTTATCCCCCACTGCATTTTTTTAATGCCATTGTCTTTGGGTTTCCAGAACACTTTGTGTAAGACATGTATAAGTGTGCGCAAAACATCATTAATTTCATTTGACTTGCTGAACTGCTAATTTCACAGCAGGAGAAACACCTTTTAGAGTTCACAGAGACGCTGCTGCCGCTTCTGTGCTGTAATTACATGAAAGCCCCTCAGAATTTTTTTTATATAATTACATTTCAATGTGACTCAAAATGAACATTTGTTCCATGGAATAATAAAACGCTCCCATAAAGGAGGCGTGCTGGCGGTCAAGCAGGTCACATGGCAATAAAACCACCTGAATGTAAATGTGATGAACACAACAAGATTGTTGTCAAAATTACAATATTCCTGTTTTGCCATCCCACACAAAAAGTTTCAACAGTGCTCCTTCATAGCTTATATAGCCACGAAAAACTGATCTTTTATGTGTCCAAGCATGAACATAGGAGGGACAGAGGTAGAAGTCACATCTGGGCCCTGGGAAGTAGCCTAAATTAAAAGGAACCTATAAGCAGGATTTTACATATCGAGTTAATGGCATGCTGCTGCAGGTCCCATTATACACAAGATATCTACTGCTTCTATTTGATTTGTTCAACTTTTGGAGCTGGAATCATGTGGCCGTGTTTGCAAAACTGCCTCCATGGGGAGATTTATAATACCTAAGAGGAAATACCTGTCCTTGCAGCATTTATTTCTATGCCAGGTCTTACTCGGCATAGAACTATCACTGCTCCGCTGGCTACTTTCCTTCCATGCCAATACATGGCCCCTTGGCGTAAAGGGGATAGTAATCTAAATACCTGGTGGTTCATTGGCAATTGCGATTGTTCCAAGACTTCTACGCCAGTTTTCTGGCATAGAGTCCCTGATAAATCTCCGCCCCCCTGACTCAAACAGGTGCTTGAGACACCACATGACTCGGTCTCCAGAATTTGAATACAGAGTCAAATATATGTTTGGTTTTTTTAGAACGGGACCCACAACAGAATACCATTGACCTGATATGGGAAATCCTGATGAAAGCTGAACCTGTACCCCCCCCCCCCCCAGATATTTATTCAGTCTCTTAAATTGGGAAGGAGCTAATTTTGGGCCTTGACATTTCAATTAATTCATCTGCCAAAGATATACATTTCTTTAATTGTATGTTATTAACAATAAATGTGGGGAGAAAATTTCACATAAATGTAGTCATGCAGTCCCATGGAGGACCGCTGTTCTTGGATATGACCACCTCTGGTGGAGTGATTACACAAAGAAACAAATTGTTTTTGCATATATAACGAATGGGGGTTACTGCATGTCCCACATCCTTCCTGTGGTAATGAACGCTGAATCCCCTGGCTACGGCTGGAAGAGTGTAGGGATGGTCGTATCTTGTTTCTGGGGAACAACATGACTACGTTTAAAGGAAATGATCTTCACACAGGTACATTATTTTTAACATGCCATGAATTAAATTTGAAAGCCCAAAGGAGATTATCCCTGTAAGACACCTGGTCTGTGTGAGACCACAGCCTCTACACTTAGGTCCGTGGACCCTTGTCATATCAGAAGATACTAGCATGATGGAGTAAGTGACACATGTCGGAAGTTGACGGTCTCATACAGTAAACATCTAAGATAGGAACATCATCTAAAATCATAGAAGGTCTATTTAATTAATTCTGCAATTTATCCCATGTCAGGGGAAGATACAGACAGGTGAGTGCCCCCGGGCAAGAGCAAAATATCAGCTCCCTTATCTCCACCATGTTACTCCACCATGTTTCTCAGACAACCCGTCTGTGCACTACAAGATTCACCGGCACTATGTGAGTACGAACCAGTTGGGAGTGTACACTCACCGGCCACTTTATTAGGTACACTTGTCCAACTGCTCGTTAACACTTAATTTCTAATCAGCCAATCACATGGCGGCAACTCAGTGCATTTAGGCATGTAGACATGGTCAAGACAATCTCCTGCAGTTCAAACCGAGCATCAGTATGGGGAAGAAAGGTGATTTGAGTGCCTTTGAACGTGGCATGGTTGTTGGTGCCAGAAGGGCTGGTCTGAGTATTTCAGAAACTGCTAATCTACTGGGATTTTCACACACAACCATCTCTAGGGTTTACAGGGAATGGTCCGAAAAAGAAAAAACATCCAGTGAGCAGCAGTTCTGTGGGCAGAAATGCCTTGTTGATGCCAGAGGTCAGAGGAGAATGGGCAGACTGGTTCGAGCTGATAGAAAGGCAACAGTGACTCAAATCACCACCCGCTACAACCAAGGTAGGCAGAAGAGCATCTCTGAATGCACAGTACGTCGAACTTTGAGGCAGATGGGCTACAGCAGCAGAAGACCACACCGGGTGCCACTCCTTTCAGCTAAGAACAGGAAACTGAAGCTACAATTTGCACAAGCTCATCGAAATTGGACAGTAGAAGATTGGAAAAACGTTGCCTGGTCTGATGAGTCTCGATTTCTGCTGCGACATTCGGATGGTAGGGTCAGAATTTGGCATCAACAACATGAAAGCATGGATCCATCCTGCCTTGTATCAATGGTTCAGGCTGGTGGTGGTGGTGTCATGGTGTGGGGAATATTTTCTTGGCACTCTTTGGGCCACTTGGTACCAATTGAGCATCGTTGCACGCCACAGCCTACCCCGAGTAGGTATTGTTGGCTGGACCAGTCCTCCCTTATGACCACATGTACCCAACATTTTCTGATGGTGTACTTTCGCAGCGATAATTGCGCCATTCATAAAGCTGGAATCATCTCAGACTGGTTTCTTGAACATGACAATGAGTTCACTGTACTCAAATGGCCTCCACAGTCACCAGATCTCAATCCAATATCTATCCAGCATCTGGGATGTGGTGGAACGGGCGATTCGCATCATGGATGTGCAGCCGACAAATCTGCGGCAACTGTGTGATGCCATCATGTCAATATGGACCAAAATCTCTGAGGAATGCTTCCAGCACCTTGTTAAATCTATGCCACGAAGAATTGAGGTAGTTCTGAAGGCAAAAGGGGGACCAACCTGTTACTAGCATGGTGTACCTAATAAAGTGGCCGGTGAGTGTATATGTAGTGGGGAAATGGAACCAGTAATTTGTTAGTCGTCTGATAAGCTGAGATACAATACATTTGTCTAGATCCATTCTTTCCTCCTACAGATTTTTCCATGGGTCCATGGCTGACCACTGTCAACAAAATTGGTGGCGTTTGAACAACAATTAAAAAAACATTGTTTCAATCAAACATAACTTCACCTCTATACTTTTCGGAAATTTACTAAAGAATAAAAACAAATAATAACACTTCGTATCTGTTGAAAAATATTGGATCCTTGCTGGGAACAGTGGAAGGATGGCCTAAAAGTGTTAGGATGAATATATGCATGAATCCGCCTCATGTATTTTACAAAATCAGCCATTATTCCACACCTCTCTGATTTCCTATGCTGAAATGAGCAAATTATAGACAGTTCGGTATACCTGCAGACTTCATAACTGCCTGGAGACCACGGATGGCCGGAAATCTGATCCAGAGGAACGTGTAGAGTAGCAAAATTAAAATAATATCAGGTTTTCGTACAAAAATTATCATGACAAAGTTCTGTTCTGATGAGTAGCGAAGTCTTTTCTTTTATGTATGCAAAGATGGCGAGCTGTAGTGGCTGCCTGGCAGGCTCTGGCTTTTGACCCCCGCCCTGTGGCAACCCAATTGGCCTGACGCTACCAAACACTAAGTAGATCCATTAGCATAAGGGGACTCCTTGTTGCACCCAACTGGTTATTTTTTTTGTTTTTTTGCAAACAGAGAGGCGGAACAGGGATCCTGGCAGACTAAGCACCAGTAGCGGCTTTATTGAAGCACGCAATGTAAGTGATCACAACCAAACACTAACGAATGCAGAAGGCAGCTGGCAGCAAGGCTCCAGTGGCTCGCCACAACAGGCAGCTTGCTAACTTGGCAAAAAGGGAGTACGGACTGGTGTCTTCTGCCAAACCAACCAGCAGCAGCAGTGCAACACTAGTCACCACAAAACTGTTGCGCCGCCACACGGAGCCCCTCGTGTAATAGACGCTACAATTAGGTCAAGTTGGTTGTCTATGTTTATGTGACTGGTATATTCTAGTAGCAAATTGCTTCCCATATGTCATGTGTCATGTAACCTGTTTGTGCTGATCACATGCCCTGAACTACGGGGTTTGTCTGCAACCAAGGACCAGCAACATGTTAATAGTGCTTCTGAAGTATTTATTGTATGTATAGTTTTAAAACTGTCTCCAACTGTAATAATCCGCCGGAAACCTTACAAGTTGTATTGTATTATTTAGCAAAATTTGGGAAGTGGACTGGCCCTTTCCAGAATGCTCTGGACCTCGACCGGCCGAAGTTTCTCCGTTCTAAAGGCAATGCGACCCTACGCAAACAGCTAAAAAAAAACAGAGGGCTCAGGAACATCACGGTGACCTTCCTGACTGGCCCTGTAAGACCTGGAGCTAAAACCCAATGATTAATGAATTCTCTGGAGAGACCAGAAAAATGTCTTCCACCCAACATTCACCATCCAACCTGAGGGAACTGGAGAGGATCGCAAGGAAGAGGCAGAGATCCCCAAATAGGTGTGAGAAAACTTGGTTGACATAGTCCAAGAGATTTGAAGAAAACCGAATGGAGCAGGAGTGTTGGAGCTTAGAAAATCCGAGATGGGAAGTATTAAATGCTAAAAGAGTACTTTTTTTTTTATTTTACAAAATAAAATATATTTCTTTTAAAAGATTATTAAAACAATAAAATAAAAATGTACGAGTTTCTGCTCCGTACCGGAGCCTAGTCAGGCATGGCCTGTACACTGGAGGAGCTTCTTTATTAGAGTGTTGTCTTGCAGCATGCCTGGTGTGACCCAGGAAGCAAGAATTCATTCAATGTTTAATGAATTTTTCACTAAAAACTTAAAAATGAATTATAATAATCGTAGTAATAGTAATACAACATTTTAAATATTGGCAACCCTTGTTAATAGATTATGAGCAGGAATAGTATATAATGAGAGGAATGTGGAAGCAGGACCGGGGGGGACCGGAGTGAATACATGCTTTCATAAGGGAGGATTTTGTGAATGGCTGGGCGGGGGACGGCTTTCGGTGTTTTGATGACCGCATAGTAAGTGTAAGGTCTTAGGATGATGGAATGCGCCTTGTTAGGACTAGGAAGACTGGAAGGGACACATGTTGGCAAGCTGCTTGCAATGTATTGAGTAATACAGGAGTCTGCGTTATGAGAACAAACGGTTTTGTGAGAACATTGGGTTGCGGTATCCCTTCTTTTTTTCTTTCCTCCTCGCTCTTTCTTCTCCGCCTGTGCTTTGTCTTGCTTCGCCTTACTTTCGTAATATTTCTCTTTCTACATCATCCTTTTTTGTACTTTCTTTTTCCTTTCCCCTCGCTCTGATCTGAGTCGGTCAGTACGCTTTACTTAGGTGTAGGGAAGAGATTAGTGGATATTGATGGATACATAATCAAGGGGGTAGGAGGTGTGTGTAAGGGGATTAGATAGATTCAACACGGCATGCGGCCGTTACGGATGCAAAGTCACTAGTTAAAAATCCAATAGGATTCACGCCTGTTAAGGGTTTTTACCCTATTGTTACAGTTTTCAGGGATTTGTTCTATGGCCGTTCATTCTCACTCTGAGCGTTTGAATCGTGCGTCCCACGTATTGAAGACCACAGGCGCAGTTAATTAGATATATCACAAAATCGGAGGCGCACGATAGTTCTTGTTTTATTTGGAACGTTTCCCCCGTGTTAGAAGATTTAACGGATAAGCAACCTGGGTTCAACATTTGACAGCAGAGGCATTTTTTATGTGCGCATCTCTTAATTCCTTTTCTCTGGGTGGTATTCTTATTTGAAGAGACAATAGTTTTCAGCTTACTAGGAGCGAGAATGTTTTTAAGAGTTGTTGCTCTCCGGAACGTTATTTTTGGTTTTTTCGGGATGATCCCTTTAAGATGGGGGTCTTCTAACAGAATACCCCAATGTTTATTCAGGGCTTTGCGGATCTCTTTATTGCCTTTGTCGTATGTGGTGATGAAGCTGAGCGCATGTTCTTTTCTTGGAGTTAGTAATTCCTTTTTTCTGCATGTTTTATCAGTTCTTTCTTCTTTGCTCTTCAGGCAATCGCTCTCTTCGCGTCCCAAGTTCCTCTTAAAGGTTTCTTTAATTAGTTTTTTAGGGTATTTTTTGTCCAGAAATCGCTTCTTTAGGACTGTTGATTGCTCTACAAAATCTTGAGTGGTTGTGCAGTTCTTTCTAATGCGGTAAAATTGGCTAAATGGGATATTTTTTAGCCATTTTTGATAGTGAGCACTATGGTAATCTAAAAAACTATTACTATCAACTGATTTAAAGTGGGTTTTTGTAATAATTTGGTTGTCTTTATTATAAGAAAGCAGCAGGTCCAGAAATACAATTTTTGTTTTTTCGAGGTTCATGGTGAATTTGATTCCCCAATTGTTGCTGTTGAGATGGTTTACGAATTTCAGGGCTTCATGTTCCTCCCCGTCCCATATAAGAAACAAGTCATCTATATACCTTTTATAGTATTTAATATTAGAGGACCAGTTGTGCTGGGAAGAGACAAATAGGGACTCGAACCTCCCCATGAACAAGTTAGCGTAGCTAGGGGCGGCTCGAGTCCCCATGGCCGTACCTCTAGTTTGAAGGTAAAGTTCTTCATTAAAAGTGAAAAGATTATGTTCTAAAATAAACTTCATGCTCTCAACCAGAAATTTGATTTGTTTTTCTGGGAGGGTCGTGTGGTTAGCTAGATACCAATGTATCGCTTCAAGGCCAAGATGGTGCTGGATGTTTGAATATAGTGACGTTATATCCAAAGTGAGAAACCAGAAACTTTCTTTCCATTGGAATGATTGTAGATCTTTGATAAGAGCAGTGGAATCACGCAAGTAGGAGGGTAACTCAGTGACTAATGGCTGGAGGTATAGATCCACAAAATGTGACAAATTGCAAGTAAGCGAATCAATGCCCGAGATGATCGGACGGCCGGGGGGGTCCTTGAGGCTCTTATGGATTTTCGGCAAGTGGTAGAACAGAGGAACAACAGGATGAGTGGTGGATAGGAACTTTTTTTCTTTTTTATTTAAGATGTTATTATCATACGCTTCTTTGATGAGCTTATTATAGCTATCGGTATGTGAGCTGATGGGATTGTTAGTGAGTTTCATATAATATTCCTTGTCACCTAGAATTCTTTGAGCTTCTTTCAGGTATTCACTCCGTTCTTGAAGGACAATTCCTCCCCCTTTGTCCGCTGCTCTGATAACAAGTGTGGGGTTGTCTTTTAGAAGAAGACTTGTGTATGATAAATTAGCTACAATATTTACATTTCTGTTTTTTTCTGTCATGATGAGGGGCAAAGTGCACATTAATGAGCAAAAAAACACTTTTTTGATCTTACCAATTGCAATGTAACAAAGAGTGAAAGATGTAAAGTGGTCTAAATACTTTCTGTACCCACTTTATCTCAGCTGTCATCAATGGCATCATTTACATCTTCATTTTGTGTGTTACCGGTATAGATGATAAGTGTAATGCCAGCTTATTTCTGCAATAATCTGCTGAGAACAGAATATTTTCTATATGACTATTATGTGACCTTGAGTCATCTATTGTTTTTACGGAGCTGAAGTGGAAAAATCCAATTGACAATTTACTGCTGAATTGGAAATGACATGGACACTGCGGAGGTGTCTGCTGCCTCACCCGACATCATAAAAACATTTTTCTAGTCAATCATGAAAAACTTTATTATTATCTTTATTTTTATGATAAAATATGTAAAAAGTCACTGAATCTTGAACTGAACCTTTAGTTGCATAAAGCTTTTCATAAACTGTAAAAGACAAAAAGCTCTGACATATTTCTTTTTATAGGTAACAAAAGGAAATGGGGTCGGCACTCACTTGTTCCAATGCACGTGGAACGTTCTTTATTCAACCATGATAAAAAGCACTAAAAATTATAAGAATAAGAATAAGAGGTACATTTTACGCTTTTCAGATCTATTGAGGTCATACATAACCTTATGAGAAAGTGAGCTTACTGATATGCCATCTCGGCCTGATAGATACGCCCCTGTTCCTGTGAACGGGTGATGGCACACCAGAGAAACCCCAAATCTCAGAAACAAGGCACCATACACATTGATAGGATACATTTTACAATACAAAGATACATAAAAAAAATATACAAAACATATGTCAATAGTTTAAAATCAAATCATTCCTAATATTTTGACCTCTGGGACAAATGCTATCCATATAATGAGGATTCAGTACATAATGAAATTCAACATATACAAAAAGACCTTCAACCCCATATACACAATAAAGAATTCCAGAATATGGATAACAAATTAAAAGATCAGATTGCTGAATTGTCATCACAATTGTCATCAGGGTAAAAAAAACTAAATTTCAGCGGGATCTCTTGCACTATCAAAAAAACATTGGGGCTCATTTACTAAGGGTCTGCAGAGCGCATTTTCGTCGGGTTTTTCAACTATTTCCTTTTTGCACCGAATTGCCCCTGGATTTTGGCGCAAGCGATCGGATTTTGGCGCATCGGCGCCGTCTTGCATGCGACAGAAATCGGAGGGGGGGGGGGGGGCGTCGGACAACCCGACGGATTCTGACAACGCGCAGGATTTCACATTTAGAAATGTGTTGCAAGACACGCACTTACAAGCACCGGGAAGAAGCAGATGAACTGCGGCGGACCTCGGCGCAGAAGTGACGGATGCAAGAACTCGAGCGCACAACCTGAGTGAATTGTGGCAGACCCGAATGCTCATCGGACAACGCACCGCGGGATCGCGACAGGACCAGGTAAGTAAATCTGCCCCACTATGTATGAATAGGGACATGGAAACAGATTTGCACCAAAGTCCATACGTAAAAAAATGGTTTGCTTTAGTTCCACGGAAACAGACAGCTCAGAATATTTATCAAATGAATCAGTTACATGGGAAACTACTATTATGGATAAACCGGTTCCTCCATCTTATTTCAAGTCTCCGTTTCAAGTTGTGTGACTTTTACTCCAACTTATGACTTTGACCTATACAGAACAATACGTTTTGTCACGACACTGACTATTAAAAAAAACATTTTTTAACATAAATATGGAAAATGATCATATCTATGATTCCAAGGATTATTACAATGTTTTCTTAACAACATCTGAGCCAAATAATCTGAATTTTCCTTTAAAGGATTACAAGATGTGGTTATGATTTATTTGATAATGCAAATGTAACATCAGGTGATGTAGGGTTTAGAGCAGAAAATTTTGTTACTACCAACCAATATTATTATCCTATTCATTCAAAACCCCCAATTTTGGATACGTTTCAGGAAATGGTTCAAGTAGAACTGATCAAGTTGCAAGCACAGACAAACAAAAATATTACTGAAAATATAAAGGAAGGAGCGTTATACTCAAAACTAGTAAATAAAAAACCCCAAAAAGCAGGATATATAAAACAAGCCAAGGAATCATAAAGTGATGGCCCTGAGCACAATATAGTTGCTTTAAGATTAAATAACATGAAAGAGAACAAGAACCTTGTTATTAGAAATCTCAGCAGATATGACAGGCTCCCTACACCATTCCCAGTGTCACCCATCTTCCCCTTATAATAGTATCTGTAGATTGTGTGGATCCCCGGAGCTCAATCTATAACATCTGAACCGGTGAAAATCAGCGGCGGCCCCTTACTGTCCAGTATCTCCGCAGACAGGATTTTAATTTGCAAGTTACCATCAGATTTGACCCTTTCATTTCCAACCTTCTGTGACCCATAAGTGGACATCTAGTGGACCCTGCATAACACTTAAAATTCATCAATGTAAGACATATCACTATTTATACCAACCATTAAATTCCCGAGAAGATGAAATCTTTAATTTACAATATACAGTATGTCCACAGTATCGTACACACCAAGTCCCTATAGGAAAACTCACCCAAGGTTTAAAGAATATTAACGCCACAATTTATTTATTGCTTTGCATTTTTTTGGCTAAAATATTTCTCTAATAGGTTTTCATTAAAATTCAGCAGTTTTTTTTTTAATTTGGGTGCTTCTTCTAATACTCACTCAGATGCATTTTACTATCATTTTACATTTACATGGACTACATTTTACTACTCACTCAAAGGCATTTTTGCCTGTGCAGAAAAGCCATCTAACTTTTCAGAGTACACATCATATATCTATCTGTTGTATCATATCTGTGTCCTACTGTAAGTGGTTAGAATACCTTATTTAAGTTAAAAATAAATCTTAGCATTCTGATCATAAATCAGTATCAATGAGTGTTTCTAACCACTTACACAGATATACATTTGCAGATTGAGTCAAGATCCAGATCATCCTTTTATTTCAGAAACTAAAGGGATAGGACCTGACTATCCCAACAGATAATGGGTAAGGGATCTATCTTTTAGTCCATGTCTGGAATGTAGCCCCCATCATAAAAAAGCCATATTGGAATAAGGGGTGATATATATGGAGAAATAAGGATGAAACACAGCGCAAGATATGTAGCAATTTGTCTAGGAGAGACAGAATTAGTCATACAATGGAAAACAGGAATTGGCAGTATATGCCTAGCATAAATCACAACAGTGATGGTAACTCGTATCTGGATAGTAGAGCTGCTGCAGTAAACCTGACATCCAGTACTGCTAGTTGTAGCGGATGATGTCGGAGGGTTTAGAGAAAGGAAAGTACAACTAGTGATTGCTTATTAAATAGTAAATTTATTTACAAAGTTAACATAAAGGTACAGTTAATCACTGTCAAGATGTGGAGTTCCACGGCAGGGATGACCAATCTACAAGTAAAAGAGATGAAACGGGAATCAGAGAGTGGGCCTGGGTTGTCCTCTGTTTAGACAATTGATATAACTAGTAAATAAGGAGAACTCACCTCAGGAGTGAAATACTGCTTCGGACTCCCACTAGGGGCATATGTGTGACTCCTAATCGATGGTGTCAAAAGCACCGGTGTTCCAGTATGCAGTAAAGGTCGTTTGTGGGTATGGGGGTATAACACCGTAGGGAGTGCACACAGAAATGCACAGGAAGAGAATCGGGTGGTAGAGAGAAACAAAATCCAGTAGGATTAAGGGTATGAAAGACTCAAAGGTCGTGTAGTGGTACCCTACAAAAATCCCTATTATGGACTATAGAACTATCGCACCCTAAAGGCCTAGCTTCGGAACTGGGGTCCTTGTTAACCGCAGTCCCGACTGGAACCTGACCCTGCAATAACTGGCCCTGTTATTGGCCTAATAACAGCAGGTTGCGTCAGGTAGAGCGTCAGAGGGGAGTCAGTATAACAACAATTCTGACCCCCTATAGTCTAGGGAAAGTGTGTCATGGCTGAGATCTGAATCCAATGTCCCATGTCCCGACAAGACTTGTTTCGCCCTATGGGCTCATCAGGGGATTGCTGGGTTCATGCGAAAAATACAGCCTGCAATTCGGTAATGAAAAATGCATGTAGTGTGAAACCCTTATAGACTAAAAAAACAAGTTCAATGCAAGATAAATACTCTTACCTTGTCCCTTGTAGGGTTTAGAGAAGGAAAAAAACAGGCTGGAACCGCGCTGCTCAGTTTTCATATTTAATTCAAAATCACAGTGGACAACGCGTTTCGGAAGCGGAATGCCTCCTTCATCAGGTCCGTAAACACAATTTCCTAGTATTCTCTCTTAGGTGATTGGTCCCAGATGGAAGGGAAAGGATCCCAGTGTAGTCCTACAGGCTTTAAAGGGCTGGGGACGGACCAGAATCAGATGGATGAGAATAATAAATCAAATGCGAGCCGGCATGGGTGCTGTTTTGCGCCCAAGTCTTCTCATGTGGCAGATCCAAGAAGAGCAGAATTGACTCATGAATTGATCACCACAATCAGACACTCGATTCTTGAAACAATTCTGGATTTCTTTGAGCTGCTACATGACCACTTTACTGTTAAAAAATTAGCCCTTGATCCAATATGGCAGTGATGGCGAACCTTTTACCGTCCGAGTGCCCAAAAAGACACCCAAAACCCCCCTTATTTATTGCGAGGTGCCAACCAAAAATTAAAGACAGCAACACAGTAGAAAGATGGAAAATTTGCATGATTCTTTCCAGTGTCCCTCTGTAGACCTGTAGGGGCCAGCTGGAGGTCCTCCAAAGATAATTTGGCCCTGTCTATTCATTCTCCCTCTTCCTACACTCCCAAGTAGCAAAGTAAGTATCAAAATATGACTGAAAGCAGCATCTTTTAAGTCACTTGGAACTGCAGGAAGATTCTTCGAGTCCTGTCTGGTGTGCTGTGGTGATGGCCTGGGTGCCCACAGAAAGGGCTCTGAGTGCCGCCTCTGGCACCCGTGCCATAGGTTCGCCACCACTGCAATATGGCATCTTTCAAGATGGAAGCCACGTTCCATTCATAGCTTAAAAGATAATCCCTCTAACCAATTACTGTGAGAAGAGATATCTTAAGGAGACACATCAAGTTGAATTGTGAACATTATATTTAGCTAGGATTTTAGTAATACCGAGCTCATACTTCAGAAATCATTTTCAAAAATGACTACCAAAGGTGCACATTAACTGGGACATTACCCGAGCTTCATTTTCTGGGAGCTACAAAAGCAGGAGTAATGAAAGTCACAAAGAAATGAGGGAATTGTATTTTCAGCAGCAGCTCACATTGATTCAATCTGTAACAGGAGATTCTTACGGGTCTCTTAAAATACCAGAAACATGGCAAAGTACTTTACAGTAAAGAAAAGTCTATATTATATAGAAAAGTCTATAAAAGTCTTCTCATGTGTTGATAAAATTATATCAGACAAGTAATGAAGTGTTTAAGTTCCTGTGGCTTGACCCACTTGTCAAACAGGATAAAATCCAATACCAGTATGTGCTTCTTCATCCCTGTCTGGTATTGATCGCTCCGTTTTCGAGATGAGTTGATGATACATTATGATATTAGGTCAAGTGTCTTAGTGCAGTTTTGTAGCATATAGGGGACCTATTAATGCTGGAAATTCAAATTATAATTTTATAGTGCATGAGCATATACAGTGACATACTGGGGCACATTTACTTACCTGTCCCTGGCGCGTTCCCCGATGTGGATTGTCTGACGGGAATGTGCTGTGTCGCGATTCACTAAGATTGTGCGCGTGATATCCTGCATGTGCCGCTTCCCCGATCAGGTCTATCGGAGTTCACCTTCTTCCTGGTGCATGTAAGTGCTTGTTCTTTGCAACAGAATTTAAATGTTAAATCCTACACTCAGTCAGATCGTCCGACTGCCCACCCCAGATTTCTGTTGCATGTAAGCCACTGCGCCAAAATCCAATCTTGTGCGACACAATCCCCTTGTAAATGCCTGTCCCAGCATTGCAAATCCTGAAAACGTTGGGAAGTCCGACGGAAATACGATCCACGGACCCTTAGTAAATAAGCCCCATTATGTAGTATAATTTTATGGGGGATTGTGGCCTGTGCTGTTATAGTGACACAGCAGCCGGCAATGGTCCTCATTACTGTAAGGGCTATGTATCTGACATTTCCATTCTCAGTTGTCAAATGTTTTCATTTTTGATATCTGATACTGTGTATTTCTCCAGTTTTTATTGATACTGTTTTGAGAGCAGACCCTCTGCATAGATAAGATTTTGATGGACTGGCATTACTGATGCAGTGTATTCCTCTCTGAAACCTATACAGTATTACTATGGCCATGCATTGTGATAGAATAGCATATTACTTCCACTATAACATCACATCAGATGGACATCTTACCTAAGTATCTAATATTTACGAGAAATGGGCCAACCTAAATCTATACCTCATTATTCAACACCTCACGGGCTGAGCCCTCTCCATAGCCGGTAAGTCTTTGCTGCATATTCCAGCGAAGACTTATGGTAACACCTGCGATCGAAGCTTGAGCACGGAGGGGCTCTGGTAATGCATAATTTTAAAAGTTGATTTTAGAAGGAAGGAGGCCATGGATAACAAATATAAGAAGATTATCACGGTCACGGTGCCTGGGTCTATGAATAAATGTTTCTGATTTATCGATGCTTGATATTGATGGTAGATTTCCTTTAAAGGGGTTTTCCAGAGATTGAAAAATATGGATGTTTTTTTCCCAAAACAACACCACGCTTGACCATGGATAGCGCTTGGCATTTAAATAAATTTCCAATAGTATCTATACAATAGCTACAATCATGCTCAGGTTTGGCGCTGTGTATGGAGGAAAACAGCCATGTTTATCCGTCATTAGCCAACCCCTTTAGAGTCTCACACCCATGTGATATAATACTGTAACGTAGTAGCAAAATGAGCAGCAGTTCACAACACATTCATTAGAAGGCCACATATAGATGCATATAACACACTACTTTGTGATACTATATTGCAATAGTTATATCAGGACACATATATCTGGATGTATCCGGCCAGGAGGAAAGGTGAGAATTTTATATTTGTGATAATTGGGGAGCTAACGTTTTCCTGTGTGGCCACCTTTCCCCTATATGTGACCATCTGGACTCGTATTCCTGCCCCGTGCATCAGAGGTATCACATATATCATCCAGCCCAGACCTGATGTTATTCAACATTTCATCCCCATTAAACGTGACAAATAGGGGAGAATTTCTGCCCATAGAATATTGATTTAATCATTTTCTGATGTGAATTTTAAATATCCATAAAATAGCTTTCAGCATTGGTAATGAGTAAAAGTCCCTGAAAATCAATGTGCTGCTCTAAGCTTTTGATAAAATGACTAGGTTTTCGGCGAGCAGGCTTCATTTTAATAATATAGTTGTTATAACTCGGTATAATGTACATGATGATTTTAATAAATTATTTTGGTTGAAGTTTGGAGTCCTAAATTCTATCAACCATGATGCACATAGGCCCAGATTTATCAAAGTAGTCTGGTCCAGTTTGCTTTACTAATGTGCAGAGTGCGCCAGATTATTAAATACCGTCTTTACGAATCTGCTCTGGAAGTGTGCACCATCTTTTTTTTGGTGCACCTTTAGAATACAGCGTGCAACACAATTCCGTGTAGTCGCTGTAACAAATGCCCCTATAGGTGCAGAATTTTGTGGCACATCCACTTCTTAAATACATTTGCTAGCACTTTGCACGTTCTTTTTCCTGCAATGCACGACAGAAAACTGGTGCAGCCAGTTTAATTAAGTTAATGACAGATGCAGAAAAGAAACCTGTAAGAGCCCACTATAGTTCATGTGGTCTGTTTAGTGCTATTCATGACTCCTCGTTCGTGTATGTGTCCAGACACCATTATGGAGAGGAGACAGAGCTAGGGAGAGCTTTACTGCTCTTCATAGGGTAGTTAGGTTAGGTTGGGACAGGAGGCTGCTGCAATAGGAACAGGTAGAAATTTGAAATAATTGCCCTTTTTAGGGTACTGGAAAGAATAGCAGTAAGTTACTTATATGCTGGAATAGTGCAGGACCAAACTTATTACTATTAGCATTTCCAGCATCACCTGCCAATATCTTAAAGGTTCAGTCTCAGTACAGCTTGCAGTTTCAGCATCATCCAACAATATCTGAAAGGAACATTCCAGTCAAAAAGAATTTGAATAATTCATGGTGCAGGGCCTGTGATGTGGCGCACTGACAGCGGCCGCGCCATGCTTTTTGACAGCACCAGCAGCACCAAACTGGCAGCGGCTGTGCCTTGCTTTTTCATGTGAATAAGCATGATTGCGGAATATATGCACTACGCTGCTGACATCTATTCTTACAGGTCCCCCACTGACAGGGGCGTGGAGGGGGTGTGTCGGCCGTCCCCTCATGAATAGGGCCAACTGCCAAGGGACATAATACGAGGATCCGATCTCTTATTTGGTAAGAGGTCGGATCGATTAAAACCACCTTTGCAAACAAATTTTAATAAAAATTGAATAAATATAAGGCTGGGGAGAGGATTAGGGGGGACATATTAGGTAGGGGTATTTTTGGGGGGGTGACAGCTCCTCTTTAAGCCTCAAATGAATATTTCAGAAGTGCGTTTTTGCACAGATAGAGCAGCCTTTCCATAAAAACAGAACCATGGATGAAATGTGTACATAGTCCTACCGGACACGGTGATGGGTTCCCTTAAGAAATGTTTAAACTACTAATCAAAAGATATATCTCCAAAAAGAAATGTTAAATAAGAAGGTAATAAGAATTCTACAAGAAAAACAACAGGAAATCAATATAATCCGGCCCTGAGAATAGAGAAGACAAGTTTCTCTTATCCAGACAGCTTCATGCATCACTTGAAAGAGTTCCCCCAAACAAAGCCAATTAGCGATATGGAGGAAACGTGCTGAGGATGTTAGATTAGACGTGCAGATCTACGCTCCATTGTCTGGATAAGACTTCTCTGTGATATTGCTGATGGGCTGATGGAAGATGGCAGAGAACTTCTTGTTTCTTTCAAGTAGTTAGAAAAATAACTTTAATTTAGAAGCTACAAGGAAACAATGTAGAGTGTTCCAGATAATTGGTGTAGTTAACAAAGATTTATTTCAGGAATCCACTTCAAGCACATTGGGGCACATACACTAAGGTCTGTGCGCCAGTTTTCTGTCGTACTTTGCACATTCTCTTAGGTGCAAACTGCTTGCACATGTACTTAAGAAATGTCTGCACCACAATTGTATTGCACACGACCCTTGTGTGGTGTAGCTTCACTATTCTTCATGCAACACAAATTTCTGCACGGAAGAGGGCGTTCCGCTGCTCAGTCAGACAGTGCAACACATTTAACAAGCACCCTTCCGAAAGAAAGGGGTGCACTTTGTCGGAGCAGTGCAGGGAGCACCAGATTCATGCAGAACGTGTGCTAGAAATATTGAATCTGGCGCCCTCTGCACACTACACAGGCAAACTGCATATATTGCAGTTTGCACTATTCTTTGTAAATGTGCTCCATTAACTTATCTATGACGACAAGAATGTGCAACATGGGTAACTAAGAATATTCTGAGTTTTAGACAGCTTGATAAATCTGCCCCTGTATGTTGTACCATACTGTATGAGTCTAATGCTCAACAGCAAACCCTGATAAATGATAAAACAAAACATGAACTATAACTGGCCAATGGTAACTTTTTTATGGAATACTGAAACACACCTGAAAACCTAGAGATAACACAAAAGACAGAACATTTCTGATCACTTTCTTCTGCTACTGACACTTACAGCAGGTAGGACTAAGTATGGCAATAGCCAGTTTTCTTACAGCCTAAGGCTGCATTCACGCGAATGTATGGGGGACGTATATATGGCCGACGTATATACAGCGTATATCCATACACTTCATCCCCCATACACTTCTATCGGTTCACTACCCTGCACGGGAGCGGTACATACCATTTCATAGCCCGTAGAAAAATAGGACATGTCCTATCATTCTACGTAATACGGCGCCGTGCGCTGTTTATGCCTATGCGCTCATCCCCTGCAGTACGGCGGGCATACATCATGTGAATGTAGCCTAACAAAGAACAGTGAAGAGAAGCATGGAAAAGCTTGGGCTTGGACTTCTAAGACACAGAGGAAGATATGGCCTAATATATTTCTCAGTCTGAATGGTAATACAACTATAGTAAAAGGGTAGATGAAGAAAGAAAGTAATGGGAGATTTTTAAGTTATTGTACCTTATCTCTGTATGCCATTCTTTTAAAAGTTCCAAGTTTGAAAGTCAATGATGGCGAACCTTTTAGAGCTCGAGTGCCCAAACTTCAACCAAAAGCCACTTATTTATTGCAAAGTGCCAATACAGCAGTTAAAGCAATAATGTATTTCTCCTTGTTCTTTGACAACTTTCACTCCTCCTAAAAACACCAACACAGTTAAAAGGAGGAGGGCAAATTCGCCTATCATTGTAGGAAGATTCTTTGAGTCCTGACTGGTGAACTTCATGCTGAGATGATGGCTTGGGTGCCCACAGAAAGGTCTCCGAGTGCCGCCTCTGGCACCAATGCCATAGGTTCGCCACCACCGCCCTAGCAAGAATCATTAGCCAAATTCTAGTAATAATGGGGGGCATTTATCATCGCCTTTCAAGCAGAAAACAGGCTGAAATTTTTTTCCATTGCTGCGCCTCTTGTGCCTTATTTATGAAGTGTCAGCGCCACAATTTTGGTGGTTTTCCAATGTTCATGACTTTATGACGTTCTGTTATTAGGTGCAAAATTGTGACGCCTCTTTAGAATCTGACACTTTTCTGGCGCTTCTACTCGTCTATGGAGATCTATGTCACCTTCATGATTGTGGTGACTGTTCTTAACATTCTGGTCCAGGCGCCAAATCATCAATCCCTTGCGCCACCAACTTATATCACATTGCAAAAATATAGCATGTTTCCAGCACCACCTTGCACCAAATTAATAAATGCCCTCAGATGAACCCAATACTGTTTATTCCCGACAGTGTTTGTTCCCAAGCGGATACTACAATTTCCATGAAGACTTGCACAGCAGGCTGTGTGTAGTGGGCTGCTACTTCCTGTCAGGTTTTGCAAGTCAGCCAAGCTAATAAATACATTTTTCCAGCTCTTTTACTTGCTATGCAGTCCCCGGCCAGCAAGTCTGGGAATCAGCACACACTATCACAGCTAGAGACTATGTCAGCTGCCTTCCTTCAGCGTCTTTCTTGCATCTTGTATGCAGGCAGCATGCAGATCTGACATGCCACTTTCTCTAGTCCACCCCTGCTCAGTCTCTGATATCTCCTCTAATAGAGGACAAAGATGGGTTAATGGTTCCAAATATTAATGTAAAGTGCTCTTCAATTTAGATTTCCCCTTTAAAGTTTTTCTCAGTTAAGAGGAGAAACACCCACCCAACCCAAATCACCCAACAACCACAGTACAACACAGAATTTCACCTAAGAAGTAATAAATAACAAAGTACAGCTCTAAAGGCTGGAGACGCCAGGACAGACAGTAAATACTGAGGACCCCCATTGCAGAAGGCTAATGCTGAAGTCACCCAGACCAGGCACATATTGGAGACCCCAGATCAGACACATACTAGAGAACATAGTTCATATAAAAAGTACATTGCATCATACTGGACATTCCTATGTGCTTCGAGGCACCAGGTCTCCTGTTTTGGCTGCCACTTTGATATCCTAAGTCCTAATGCTGGTGCATATAACTAGTGTGCATAGACTTACGCTACAAGCTACAGACAGATAAGGTCTTTATCCGGAAGGGAGGCATAGCAGAGCTGACTCTGTGTGTGGTATAGCTAAGATATAGCAGAAAGTGTCATTGTGTTTTATATCCATCTCATGGATCTCATTGTCTGTCATCTCTGATCTGTCTTATCTCTCTTTTTCTATGTGTCAGATAATAGAAGAAGCTAAATAAAAGCGTAGATAAACCTGTACCCTGATAATCTAAGCACATTGTCAGCTCACAGCATCTCATAGCACTAGTGGAATCATAAAGTATCTGTATAGAGAGTCCCCGCTCACACTCTGGAATTTTACACTGACCATCACTGAGTGATAGGAGCTAAAACAGCAATAAAACTGAGTAAAGGGGTTAAATGATCTTTATTGTGTAAACATCACTAGTGGATTATAATTTGAGAACTTTTTTCATGCACAACCCCCTTTAAACTACCTCTATTCCCATAACATATGATATTTTTCCTCTCAATAGATAATAATAATGGTCTCTTAAATAACCCTTTATTTCCCCACATAAATTTCACACTCTTCAACCATAGATCATAGAAAATATTTTCTGGAACTTGCAAATAGGTTTTATTCTAGAAATCCCAAGACTATGAGTATTGACGCTGACAATGTGTGAATGCCATTCCTTGTATCTAGGAAGACCCATCACAGTAAAATAAGAGCCTTGCTGAATGAGACAGTGATAAATATTTTATCCAGTCTCTTAGAAAGGTTGTATTATTATCTGTCACTCACGGGCCTCCGCTGCTCCTGGTGCCTCTTCTTCCCATCAAGTGACAATGTTCACAGTGCTTCACATATTAGGCTCAACTCTTACTGGTGGAAGCTCCCAACAGCTAATACTCAACCCTGTGGAGATGCACTATGCCTCCCCCTCCCCATCAGTATTCTGGCTTCTCCGACCCACACACCAGTTTCGGGGTCTCAGGGTGGAGAACGGGCCGGGAGCTGGGAAGGCAGAAGGCGGGCAAAGGCATGAAAGCCTGGCCCATCAGATTTACTTTAGTCTCCTCCAGAAAACCATCCAAGACTATACACAAAAAAATTCTGACCTGGTCTAGAAATCCAAATTGACGGAGTTTGCACCGGAATTTACTAAGGAACCTTTTAGTGGATACAGTCTCCACAACACAAGCTGGGATAACTTTTAGGCATTTTGAACACCAGTATGCGTGTTCTTAGTTTCCAGCAAGATTTTGGAAAAAAAAAGGATTTTCCCAGATTATAGCTGGACTTGGAGGACTCTGGTTCATGCTTGAATGAGATCTCTTCGCTGGACACAACACAGCCTCTCCTCTCCGCTTTGAGTAAGAACTGTAGTTGTCTTCTGGTTATTACAGCAGGGGAGAGAGGCTTTGCTCTGTGAATGCAGAGATCTAAATACACAGCAGTGTGAGGAGACTCTGCCAGTGCAGCTACAATCCTGGAATATGAATACTTGTTGTTAACTGTCCTGCTGTTAACACACAAAGGTTTGGTTACAAAGCTCTCCAGTGCTAATACCTAACACTGTGTAGAGTGTTGCTCAGTCAACACTGCGGCTAAACTCCCCTTTTGACAAATGAATCACAACTTCCACAAGAATAAAGGATGTGAACACCATCCTATTAGCACTGCAGCTTCCTGTATTAGTTTTCTATCTGTTTTCTATTAGGATTTGCCTTGGTGTATCACAGCATAAAGCTGCATCCAGTACAGTCAGTCCTCCTGGGTGCATTGTGCACAGTCATGACTCTGCTGCTGACCTCATACACAAATATAAAGATGATGCTGCAGATTCTCCATAGATGCGCATTTGTTCCAAACAGCAATCAGATATTTTGCATTGTCAGGTCACATTCACATTCAGTTAGGGGAAAGAACACACTTAAAAGGAAATCTACCATCAAAATTAAGCATTATAAACCAGGGTCACTTACTCATAGATCCTGGCAATGTAATTGTGGTAATCTTCTTATACATGGACTCCTTCCTTCTATAATCAACTTTTAAAATGATGTTAATGAATCTGAAGGGCTCCTAGGGGTTACCAAAGCCCCTCTATCCTGCAGATTCACAGGCTGTTACACTGTCTTCCCCTCCCCTCTGCTCCCTCGGCACATCCCAATTCCTTTGTCTGCTGTAATCTCTCTGTAGCGGAGGAAGTGTTAACCCCTTACCAACATGTGACATACTACTTAGTCACATGCCGGCTGCAGATGTATGGAGAGGTGTCACGGGCTGAGCCCTCTCCATATAGGGTGGGCATTTGTTTCATATTGCAGCAAACACCCACCGGTAACACCCGCGATCGGTGCTGGTACCAATCGCGAGTGTTAACCATTTAAATGGCTCTGGCAAAGTTTTATGCGATCGCCGCCACCTGTGAGGTCATCGGGGGGCAGCGATTGGTTGCCATGACAGCCTCGGGTTTTACGAAGACCCAAGGCTGTCAGGTTTTAACCTATTCATTACAATGTGCGATTTGCACATTGTAATAAATGATGAGGAAAATCTCCATATACTGCCATACTGTAGTATGGCAGTATACGGTAGGATTAAGATAAAATAAGATAAGATAATCCTTTATTAGTCCCTCAGTGGGGAAATTCATAGCGTTACAGCAGCAGAGAGGGTACAAAGAGTGAAGTACAAACTATGACAACAATAATATTAGGGATAAATGAACAAAAAGAAAAGGGGGATAAAAAGACAAAAAAGAGACAAGCAATGATCGGCAGTTTGATGTTTAGTCTGTGGATGGGACCTGCAGGGACTGGTTAGGTGGGGGGCGCAGGTTACTTCTGTTTGGGCCTTGTTTGTTGAACAGCCTGATGGCAGTGGGGAGGAATGACTTACGATAACGCTTCCTCTCACACTTGGGGTGAAGCAGTCGGTCACTGAATGTGCTCCCCAATGCCACCACAGTGTCATGCAAGGGATGGGAGCTATTCTCCAGAATAGACTTCAACTTACACAGTGTCCTCCTCTCAGCGACCACCTGCACTGTGTCAAGAGGACCCCCCAGGACAGAACTGGCTTTCCTAATCAGTTTGTCCAGTCTGCTCCTCTCCCTAGCTGAGATGCTGCTTCCCCAACAGACAATGCCAAAGAAGATGGCTGGTGCCACTACAGAGTTGAAGAAGGTCTTAAGAAGAGCCCCCCGCACTCCGAATGCCCTCAGCCTCCTCAGCAGGTGTAGCCGGCTCTGACCCCTCCTGTGAAGTGCATTTATGTTCTCTGCCCACTCCAGTTTATTGTTGAGGAGGACACCCAAGTACTTATAGGACTTCACTGCCTCAATGTCTGTCCCATGGATAACCACCGGTTCAGAAGGAGGACTGTGCTTACGAAAGTCCACCACCATCTCCTTGGTCTTCCCAGCATTAATCCTAAGGTGGTTTCGCTGGCACCAGTCCACAAATTTCCGGATCAGTTCTTTGTACTCCCTGTCGTTCTCACCTGTAATGAGGCCTACTATTGCAGAGTCATTACAGGTGAGAACGACAGGGAGTACAAAGACAACCTAGATTTAAAGTACCCTAGGGGGTCTGAAAAATAGTAAAAAATAAAAATAGTAAAAAAAATTATATTAAAAAAAAAGATAATAATTCTAATCACCCCCCTTTCCCTAGAAGTCATATAAATATAAATAAACAGTAAAAATCATAAACACATTAGGTATCGTTGTGTCCCAAAATGTCCGATCTATCAAAATATAATAACGTTTATTCCTGGAATTTAACCCCCAAAAAGGAAAATAGCGCCCAAAGTAAAAAATACCACTTTTTTTGCCATTTTGAAAAATTATAAAAAATTCAATAGAAAGTTATCAAAAGGCTGTACAGTCCTAAAAATGGTAGCATTGAAAAAGTCATCAAAAGTCGCAAAAATGATACCACCTACATCTCCGTACACCGAAGAACTTTTTTATACAGAAGGTTTTAATTTTTGTAAACCTATGCAAATTTGGTATCCTCGTGTTTTCACCAACCCGTAAAAGTGAAAACCATACGGCAGTGAAAACCTTAAAATCCAAGCCCACAAGAAAAGAGTTTGAATGAGTTTTTCACCATTTTCACTGCATTTGGAATTTTTTTTTGCATAGAATATTAAATACGATCACTATGAATTACAATTTGTTACACAGAAAACAAGCCCTTTACATGGAAAAATAAAAAAGTTATAGATTTTTGAAGGTGGAGAGTAAAAAATGGAAACGCAAAAACGGAAAAGGGCTTAGGCATTAAGGGGTTAATACACAGTGGGAGAGGGAGGTGCACACTGTAGCAGCCTATGAATCTGCAGCATGAAAGGGTTCTGGTTACACCCACACCAGCCCTTCAAGCTCATTACCATAATTTTAAAAGTTGATATTAGAAGGAAGGAGAACATGGATAACAAATATAAAAAGATTACTACAGTCATGTCGCCTTAATCTATGTCCCTGGTTTATACATGTTTGATTTTTATGGTAGATTTCCTTTAACCCCTTCCCGAATTCGACGTAATAGTACTGCATCGTGGGAGGTGCGTTCCCGCAATTTGCAGTACTATTACGTCACACTTCTGGCCCCGGCTCCTGAACGGAACCGGGGCCAGAAGCTGCGGGTGCCGACACCTGCCTCCAGGGCCGGATTAAGGTTGGTGGGGGCCCCTGGGCGCAAAGTCTGGTGGAGGCCCCCACTTAATGTGACATACACATGGTCCTGCTCACTATCGACTATCCCCAGTACCACATCCACTTCAATCCGCACAAAACACGCAGCCCCATGCAACATACACCTCACCCACCCGCAGACACGCAGCCCCATGCAACATACACCTCACCCACCCCCAGACACGCAGCCCCATGCAACATACACCTCACCCACCCCCAGACACACAGCCCTATACACCACAGCCCTCACCAGCCATAGAGCTCCATGACATATACAAGCCTTGTTCCTGTCCTGTCAGGCCCTCACCTCCATACACACAGCACAGCTCCTGGGAGGTTTCTCTTCTCCTGTAGTCACACATGGCAGCTTCCTCACTTCTCACTTCCTGCTTTTCCCGCGAGGCTCCGCCCCCTCCCGTGACATCACGGGATCACAAGATCTTCACTTCAGACCCCGGAGGAGGGAGGATTAAGTCAACGGAGGAGACATCTGTGTCCCGTGTGTTGCCTTTGTGCTGCTTACAGCTACAGCTGACTGTATCTGTATAGGACTCGCAGCAGAGCGGCCAGTGCTGCGCACCCTGGGAGCTCACTGCAAGCCCCTCCCTACTCCCTCAGAAGGATGTGCTGCGGCACTCTGCCATATTACTAACAGCGCACGGCGCGCTTTAAGTATACAAATGTCTGACTGACAGTGTCAGTCATTGTCATCTGGTGGGGGCCCCTTTGGGAGCAAGATGGTGGGGGCCCCGGGGCTCGAGCCCCTGGAGCCCCTCCTATAATCCGGCCCTGCCTGCCTCTAACACCCGCGATCGGAGATTTCTCCGATAGCGGGTGTTAACCCCTAACACGCCGCGGCCGCGCTGACCACGGCGTGTTAGGGGCATTTCAGATGAATCGGACCCCCCCACGGCGCTTACCCGGGGGCCCCGGGATCGCAGACTCCTCGGGATCCTCTTCTGTGTGCCGGGTCCCTGCCATCTGGCAGGACTCGGCTGTAACACACTGAGCATGCGCAGCCTGCTCAGTGTGTTACATTACACAGTGTAATACATCTGTATTACACTGTGTAATGTGAAGAAGAGCTTGAACAAGTGATCAGTGGATCGCTTGTTAAAGCTAACCTGTAAAAGTAAATAAAAAAAGTTAAAAACATTAAATAAAAAAAATTATTAATAAAAAGAATTAATTAAATAAAGTTAAAGTCCCCTAAACACAAATATTCCCCATAGAGCACTAAAATGCTCGGGTACTCGTTATTCGAGACGAACTTTTCCCGATGCTCGAGTGCTCGTTTCGAGTAACGAGCCCCATTGAAGTCAATGGTGCTCAGGTACTCGTTATTCGAGACAAACTTTTCCCAATGCTCGAGTGCTCGTTTCGAGTAACGAGCCCCATTGAAGTCAATGGGAGACTCGAGCATTTTTCAAGGGGACCAAGGCTCTGCACAGGGAAGCTTGGCCAAACACCTGGGAACCTCAGAAAAGGATGGAAACACCACGGAAATGGACAGTGCGTCACTAAAACACAGTGGTCGCAAGTCTGACTCCAAATTGCTCCCAATTTGATAGTAGATGCACTGCAGCAAGTACAGCCACCAGCAGATCAACCAGAAATCAAATATATATAACGCTACTGTAGGCGTAATTAAGCCGTTTGTATTCTCCTATGGCTATTTTCTAGCCAAGTATTACAGCACACTACTATGCCAGATGAGATGACGCTGAGTTTTGAAAAAAATAAACGTAAAATAAAAAGAAACTGGCAGACTGTGCCTAATTGAAATACAACCCCGGGCCCTAATAAATTAGACCGGCCGGCCATGTAGCGTTGGGCCTCCTTCTCGCGGCGCCGCTGCTCCGAGACAGCGTCCCGGAGTCGCTGGCGGGCGGCCTCACCTCGGCCTCGAGGCTTCGGAGGTGCCGGTGCTGGGGCTCGTGGCTCCGGTGCAGGCTCGGATCTCCGTGTTGGTCGGGTAGGTGCCGGAACAGGAGCAGGAGCAGCCGGAGGATCAGGAACCGTCTCAGCAGGGCTAGCAGGCCGAACAGCAGGGACAGTAGGCCTTGGAGCAGGTGGCACAGCAGCAGTAGGCCCAGGCGCTGGCTCGACAGGAGTCGGGGCCTCCCCACGTGGGGCCTCCCCACGTGGCGCCTCCACGTGGGCCTGCGGTACCGGTATGGTAACCGGGATAGGTACGAGGAACCGCCCGGGTGGTACTTGGTACTCCGTCACCGTCTGGACGTACCTCCGGGTGACGAATGCTCGGGTCAGTCCTCGATGCAGCCGGTGCCCAGCAAAGGGCCTCCGGACCGGCTGCGCAGAGACCACCACCATGGTCTCCAGTACTTCATAGAACTCAGGCCGCTCCACAGGAGGGAAGGGCGGAGGACCCCACATGATGCTGTCCTCACTGTCCAAAATCCACTCGAGTTCTGGCGTTTCTCTGAGGCGGGGCAGGAAGTCCGCCTCTAGCCAGTAGGAGGAGTCCAAGTCCTTCCCGCCAAGAGCTGTGGCGGGCTCTAATTTTTCCTGCGCCACAGGAGGCGGGGTTCGCGCCATTCGCGCGTGGGTGGAGCTTGATGCGTCATCTGGGTTTCCCGCCAGTGAAGGTTTTGGCGGGCTTGAATTATTTGCTGCGCCACAGTTTCTGAGGTAAAAATCTTCAGGCACGGCAGCGCCGGATGTAGCAGAGCTGGTACAGTTCTTGCAAGGATTAACCTCTTGAGTGCTGGAGCGGCGCTCGACAGCACGTGGCAGCATTAACACAGTTCAATCCAGAAGCACACAAATACTTGGGCCTAAACCCGGATGGCAGCAGGGTTAGGCAGCACAGTCTTTTTAATAAAGGAAAGTCTTTAATGCCGTAATAAGGCACAGAAGTATTGATCCTGTTCGTGACGCCACTTGCAACATCCCCCACCGGGGCCTAGCCTTTTCTCGGGGCCTGGAGACAGCCTGGGCCCGCAGTACCTGAGTGGCTGGCGGTTGCGGCCTAAGCACGCTTGTGTCACGGTGCTTGGTATGGGGAACCGGAGGGCTGTCCTACAGCCTGGCAGGTCTCCAGCAGGGTGGTGTTGGCAAGAAAAGATGAGGGAGAGGCTGCTATAGCGGATCTCCCTGGGGCAACCCCTTAATGTCCCGAGTGTGAGTCTCTGGGTGATGGACGGGGTGCCGGTGATGATGGTAGTTGTAGTAGCAGGGACCAGACGGAGGCAGAGGTTGAACAAAACAACTTACAGTTCTTTATTGGAACCGCAGGAACTTCAGCAACATGCCGTGAACAAAGTGGTGGAGTGCTGGAGAGGTACTTGGAGGTAGCCGCAGGAGTAGAGCACCAGCCTGGATGCAGATGGCAGGCTGGGCGGTAGCTGTGTCCTTGTAGGATGCTTCAGCTTGTTCTCAGGGGCTTCAGGTATCACCCTTAAAGGTAGGATGATACCCCTTTCCTCACTACACTAACTCCTAGTTCCACTCTTCAGAGGCAGGGGCTAGGCTCTTCCTGCTCTGGTCTGGTGTGCTAAGGGTACAGACTCCTAAGAGCCTGTACTGGAGAGACTCCAGTCTCCCCCTGAGCTACAGCTCAGCTAACTACTAACTCCTCACATTCCTAAGTCCTAAGACTCAAGTCCCCAGAACATTCTGGGCCAGGGGTTTTATCATCTCCCCTTGGTCAGGTGGTGGCTGCTCCTCCAATTACCTCTCAGCTTACAGAGACAGGATGCAATACATGTGATTGGTTACTAGACTCTTACATCACACAGAACAATTAACTTCTGCCTTGCCAGGCAGGATTAACCACTGCAATGTCCCCTGTGTCCTATCAGAACCATGTTGTGTAGTGTAATTACATGCAGGTGGGACGTATTCGCAAACACTACCTCGCCATTGCATCGGCGAGGGTGTTGCAGAGTCCTGTACTTTACTGAGCTGTGAACTTACAGCTAAAAAGCAGTGAACACCGTGTGAACTCTGAACTTGTATCTCTACAAGCAGGGTGCACCCACTGAGCTCTGAACCTGCATGTTCAAAAGCAGGGAACTCAGAACTTCTGCTCCTCAAGCAGTATGCAAAAACGTTTTCCAAGGTGTTAAATGGAAAACAATACCTCCTTTTGCAACCTTGAAAGGCAGCCCCCTAACACCAAGTATGACCTAGAACAGTGAAGGCTAACCTATGGCACTGGTGCCAGAGGTGGCACTCAGAGCCCTTTCTGTGGGCACTCAGGCCATCACCAGAGATGAGTGATGGGTGGGGGAGCTCAGAGGGGCTACTGAGGAATCCCTAGTGAATCACTCAAGTGATTGAAAAGAAAAGTACAACTAGTGATTGCTTATTAAATTGTAAATTTATTTACAAAGTTAACACAAAGGTACAGTTTTCACTGTCAAGATGTGGAGTTCCACGGCAGGGATGACCAATCTACAAATAAAAGAGATGAATGGGGAGTCAGAGAGTGGGCCTGGGCTGTCCTCTGTTAGACAAATGATATAATTAATAAAAGAGAACTCACCTCAGGAGTGAAATACTGCTTCGGACTCCCACTAAGGGCATATGTGTGACTCCTGAAAGATGGTGTCGAAAACACCGGTGTTCCAGTATGCGGTAGAGTCCGTTTATGGGTATGGGGGTATAACCCCGTAGGAAGTACACACAGAAATGCACAGAAAAAGAATAGGGTAGTGGAGAGAAATTGTCCAGTAGGATTAAGGGTATGTAAGACTCAAAGGTCGTGTAGTAGTACCCTACAAAAATCCCTATTGTGGACTATAGAACTATCGCACCCTAAAGGCCTAGCCTCGGAACTGGGGTCCTTTTTAACCGCAGTCCCGACTGGAACCTGACCCTGCAATAGCTGGCCCTGTTATTGGCCTATTAACAGCAGGTTGCGTCAGGTAAAGCGTCAGAGGGGAGTCAGTATAACATCAATTCTGACCCCCTATAGTCTAGAGAAAGTGTGTCATGGCTGAGATCTGAATCCCATGTCCCATGTCCCGACAAGACTTGTTTCGCCCTATGGGCTCATCAGGGGATTGCTGGGTTCATGCAGAAGATACAGCCTGCAATTAGGTAATAGGAAATGCATGTAGTGTGAGACCCTCATAGACTATAAAAATACAAGTTCAATGCAAGTTAAATGCTCTTACCTTGTCCCTTGTAGGGGCAAGTGCTTGATAGCCAGGCAGAGGATGGCTGGTGAGGTGTATAACCTCACGGTAGAAGCCAGGAGGACCAGTGGGTTCTCTGGGGTGGTTGCTGGTGCCGCGGCTTTTCAAGAGCACACACCGTGACGTCAGCTTGTGCAGGGACCGCCCACTTAGAGCCGCCCACTCTGGTGAGCCAATCGGGGAGGAGACTCCCAAAATTGTGCCGTGTGCGGCGCATGCGCACGCGATGGGAACACGCCGGCTAAAAGTGTCCGCGTGTGGCCGCGCCAGAATTGTGTCGCGGCCGACGTGCGCGTGCGACCGGTAAAATACCGGAAGTCACGCGCACGCTCCCAGCGCGTGCGCACTACCTAACAGGGAGGCGCCCGAAGAGGCGCGGTATCAGCCAGGGGGAGGGCCGAGTCTGCTGGTAGCGGGGCGGGGTTAGAGGGTGGGCACAGTGACGGTAGTCGGCTGCAAATTAACTCTTGATGTGTGGTGGCCGTTAAAGCTCACCCACGTAATAATGAGGACCCATCCAGGATATGATAACCCAACCTGGGTCTGGATAAACAGAAGAAAAGGAGGGGGGGGGATTTAAAGGCAGAGACAAACATCGTATGTGAAGGACAGAGGACCAGTGTTGACGAGGATGGGTAGTAATTTACAGAAAACAGGCGAAACTTAATTGTTCATTTAGACCCAGTGGAGATTCAGTTTTCAGTTTGAAAATCCACCGTGTCTCTTTCTGTCTGAGGAGGCGATCCCAGTCACCTCCTCTTTCGGGGGGTCTTATCAGGTCGATACCAGTGAAGAATAAACCTGTGGAATTACCCTGGTGTTCGTCGTGTATGTGTCTTGCCAGGGGTTTATCCCGATTATGCTTAATGTCACCAAGGTGTTCGCCTACCCTCCTACGAAATTCACGGAACGTTTTACCAATGTATTGTTTACCACAGTGGCACGTGGCCAAGTAGATAACTCCACTGGACTTGCAGTTAATGAAGTGGTTTATGTTGTAAGTGAACCCTGTGGTCTTGCTAGTGAATTGCTTACAACTCTTCATCACCTTACAAGCTACACATACCAGGAAACCATATAAAGGATAGAAAATAAATGTAGGTAATACAATAAAGACATGTACCCTGGTATCAGCAGCAGGCGTACAGCTGTATACACTGTGTACAGTGGAGTACGTGCTTAGAGCAGTCACGGTGTACAGCTCTAGTAATGTCATCCATTCCTTCTGCTCATCACTGAGCCGTGACAGACGCGTCCTCGTGTGATTCTATAGTGTGATATACACTTCAAACCTCTCCTGATAACATGCAGATGGCTCAATACAGCGACCAGCGCATCAGCAAACACAAATTACCAGGGACCATTGTGTCAGGATCAATACAGGGACAACACAGGTCTTACAGAGAATAGGTAACATCTGCCGTCTACGAAGATGGAGTTTCGCTCAATCTATGGAAGATCTATTTTCGAGAGACATTTGTGGCGTAATCCTGATTCGCTGAGACGACAGAGAAATGCCAACAAATTATTAACATAGAATGAAAGTGTCCTGATTATCTACCAGTGTGATCCCTGCGCTGGAATAGCAATCCAGCTGAGTTACATTAATAAGTGCAATTATCGTGTATGATAGTCATATCCAATTATTTCTATTATGTCCCAATTATTACTATAACAGAGAGCTAGCGATTGTCTGACTTGCTTCAATTTCTAGAACAACGATTAGAAAAGAATTTTAAATAATAAAAAAAATCTCTATATGAATGAGTCTTTTCCACATCATTCTACAATTCTAATGCATCTTTTCCTATAAAACATATATAAAACTTGAGCGGCCTCTTCTACTTACCGATAGATGGGTCTATTAGAATGCTTGGACCGCGTTCTCGGTTGCTTCCAGCAAAACGCTCTAGAGTTGCCGATGCTGTTCACCTCAGCTTCATTGCACAAGAACCAGTACGCCAGCGCATGCGCAGTGAAGCTGGGGTGTAGTATTCCGGCGTCACTACACGACTGTGCGAGGTGTAATGAAATTATAAACATTCTTTATTAAAATAGCGCCACATAGAACTTCGTAAAGGGTGATTTGGGACACTTAACCATCTGGCGTAGAAATAAACGCTGCCCAGTACCATGAGTGCTGGAGTATGATAAATATCCCCCTATGTCTCATAACCACACTACATACGATATATACACTATTTACAACATGACATGATGAAAACATAATATAAAACAAATACTGAAAAACTCTCAATACCTTAAAGCCCAGGTTCGGCACAAGTAAGCCCTACATCACTATATACTCACATAACAAAACAAAAATCTACAGTGTAGAATCAGCCCAGCACTAGGAGGGGAGATAACCAACTAAGGGGCACTAAAGGAGAACCCCCTCCAAATACTCCAGAGCTGCACTCACTGTTCTGCTGCTAGTGGTGGAGTCACTGTGTACATGAGAATAATAATACTGTTTATCTGGCTAAGTAAAAGGCTGCAATGCTCTCTCTTGTAGCGCTCTGTATTCCAGCTCGTAGACTGTGGGGGATATTTATCATATGCTGGCGCTCGTGCGCCAGCGTATGATAGCGCCGCCGCTGCAAATTCGCAGCCCGATACATCAAGAGGCTTCTGCCTCTTGATGTATCGGGGCGGGAGGCTGAGAAGTGTTTATCCTACGCCCTGGCGTAGAAAAAGACGCAGCCGGCGACTTTTCATTTATGAAAAGTCGCCGGCAGCAGCAAGTGAGCAGGCGCGGGGACAGTAACGCCTCGCGCCGGCCCACTCCCGTCCGGCCTCGCCCTCACTGGCGTGAAGGTGGTGGATCGGGGAAAATAATTGCAAAAGCTAGCAATAAGCTAGCATTTGCGATTATTTCAGGGCCTCTGCGTCACTGGCGTTGCACAGAGATCCTGATAAATATCCCCCCATGTGTCTATAGAGTGGACCAAAGTTACATCTGATCGCCCTGTTTGTGTTTACACAGCTCTGAGCACAGGGTCTTCAGTTCTGGTAGACAGACAGTCTTTGACGATGGAGAAGTTTAGCCTTTACTAAGAGGAACTTTGCAGCCTGTTTCTTAGAAGGAATCTTCCATCATTATCCATTATCCAGGGACACTTACTCATAGATCCAGGCACCATGACTGTGCTTCTTATATTTAATATCGTTCTTTCTAAAATCAACTTTTGTAATTATGCTAATGAGTCTGAGCTACTGGAGTGGTTGCCAGAACCCCTATGTGCCCCCCCCCCCCTCCTGTCAATAATAAATGATGATTTGTGTGTAGGACCTCCAGGAACATCTACAATACAATGTCCCCCAAATGTGCAGTTCTGCCCAGGACTCGCCACCATTACCTGATATTATATGGGGAACTGGCCGCCCCTTTACCTTAGATGTGTGAGAACTCTAGCCCTTCCCCCTAATTATATTGACTTCTTGGAAAAACAACAAAACAAATAAAGACTTCCATTAGTTTTTCGAATTTTTTAAATTTATTTAATTAATTCCGGTAAAGAGTCTTTAACCACAAGGTGAAGAGCAGCCTTCAAGCGAGTTATTTGCAGGTATAAAAAGGTGCAGGGAGCAGTCTTCATGAGGTCTTTGGTCATGCGGTGCATGAGGCAACCAGCAACATGCCATTTTTGGTAAAATAAGGTGCCTGAAGCAGCCTTCAATAAGTCATAACCGGTTACAGAAGGCACCAGACGCAACCTTCTGGAGCCCTATGGCTGCTGCTTGAAGGCGCAAGACGCTACACATTAGGACAGCCATTTGCGGTAGGTAAAGTCTTTGGCTATTACCTAAAGGCGCAAGATGCAACAATTCAGGAGAACGATTAGCGGAAGGTTAGGTCTATTGCGACTACTTGAATGCGCAAGACTCAACACTTCATGAGAGACACTTGTGGTAGGTAAAGTCTGTGAGAAAAGGCACAGGGAGGCTGCACTGTGGATGATATGCAGGAGTCTGGGACACAGCAGGAGACTTGAGAGTGAGTGATAAAGGGGGATCCTACTTCCTGGATGACCACCTGAAGAAGATCCTGGATATCCAGCTCTTGCACTTGGTGACCTTGCTGACCTTGTGGACTTCTGGATGATAATCCTGAGACCATTCAGGAGACACATAACTAGCATCATCAAACATTGCTTGCTGTCCAGCGTTGATGTGCTTTAGTGATGACTCAGTGTATTCCAGGGTATCCTCTACTTTGAGGTCTATTGCAGCTCAAGTCAGGATGATCGGTGGTGCTGTTCTTCTGGCTTCAACCTTTTTCCAGCTAACTTTGGCAAAGAACTGGTGTGTCATGATGTGCTGCCTTACGCCAAGGTGCTTGAATGGATCTTTGCAAAGAAGACTTTGTAGGACGCTGAAGGTGTCTGGTAGTCCGGGTAGCCGGGTGTGTACTAGAGGACGAACTGGTAACACTCTTTTGGGGTTTTTCCAGGGAATGGACTCTGGTACAGAAACAGCTCATAGAGGATGACTCCAATGGAGAAATAATACACACTTCTTCCGTGGGACATCATTTCATGAGCAGCATAGACGGCTGCTCCCTTGCACAGATATTTGGTGCTCCCAGAGCCTCCAACCACAGCTAAGCCAAAGTCTATAATTTTAACAGGGCCATCAGTTGTCAAGAGCAGGTTCGGTGGTCCAGCAGATCCCCCCTGGTGGCCATCTCCAGCACATAGTAGATATAATTCAGTCTATGGAAGGCTGCCAGGCTCTGGATCAGGAGTGGGCTCCTGTGTGAAATCCTCAGGATGCTGCACTCTACAAAGCTCTCTCCATTTTCTGTTTGGTTTCTCTTGTCCGCTACTTTAATGGCCACCTTCTCCCTTCTGAAATTGTCAGTTGCCAGGTAGACTTTAGCAAAGCCTCGGATTCCAAGGTGCAGTGGAACATGAAGCAAGAGAGAGTTAGCGGCATTGTAGTGGTGGATGTTTCTCCAGTGGGGGTTTTGGTCATTTGGCTACTGCTTGGTATTGGGCAGAGCTCTGCAACTTTGCTGTTGTTGACAGATGAGGAATCGACTATAGAGAAGTCGATAAATATAATGTCAGTTATGGCATATTAAAACAATAAATAAACCAACATAATAGTACAACTGCAATAGGTGAATGGAGAGAGCTTATGGGCTGAGCCCTCTCCATACAGACTCGATATTTGTTGCATTTTGCCATACACCCATCATCGACACCTTTAACATACTACAAGCATGGACAGGCTGTGATTGTCGCTTCCTGTGATGTCATTAGGGAGTGTCAGTACATCACCATGACAGCCTTGGGTCTTTATAAGACCCAAGGTTGTGTAATTTTTGCATATTTGTTACAATTTGCCAGTGTCACCTTGTAACAGATCATGTTCAAAATCCATATATACTGCCATACTGTAGTATAGCAGCATATGGTAGGATCAATTAGACAATCTAGGGTTAAAGTACACAAGGGGGTGTAAAAAATAAAATAAAAAATAAATAAAAATCCTAAAAGTTTAACTCACTCCCATTTCCCTAGAACTGATATAAGAATATACAGTAGGAAGCATAAACCAATCTATCAATATATATAAAAATGGTTATTCCCAGCAGTGAACCCTGTAGCGGAAAATAACACCCAAATGTCCGAAAGTCACTTTTTTGCCACTTTGCAACACATTATAAATGTAATAGAAAGTGATTGAAAGGTCATACAGTGCCACATATGGCAGCAATGTAAACAACATCACATCCCGCAAAAAATTACACCTTACACCTTTCAAATTATGAAAAAGTTATTATTGTCAGAACATGGCAAAATTAAAACATTTATTTGTACAAAAAGTTTTCATTTCTTAAAACCTAATAAAACCTTTATAAATTTGGTTTCCTCATAATTAAGGGGTGGTGTCATCTGGAATGCAACGTGAAAACAGAGTCAATAAAACAGAGCGCACCAGAAAATGGCGCGAAAACACTTTTTATTAAGTTCCCTGAATTCAGAATTTTTTTTCCGCTTTCCAGTAAACATCATGGAAAATTAAAAACAAGAAAGTACAATTTTTACACAGAAAATGAGCCCTTATAAAGCTCTGTACACGAAAAGTAAAAAGCATTTGGGATTTTTAAAGAAAGGGAGCTCCATACTAGGGGAACACAAAAATGAAAAAAGGGCTTGGTCATGAAGGGGTTAAAGGTGAAACTAGTCACCCCTATCGACCAATCATAACTCAGCTCTGTTTTTGAATAGTGTTTTGGATTAATGGAAGTGGAGCTTTGATGGTGGAAACTGGAAATCCACTTGAGAGGATTCCGCTACTGCGTTAAGGGCGTTCTGTCTCTTCTCTTAGGAGTCTGTGTCTTCCCTCCCGGGTCTCCATGCTGTTGGCCACCCTACTCTGGGGGGAGCCGGGGGTCCTAGCTGTGAAGCGGCTCCAGGGTCAAAGGATGTTCCCCCAGGGCAGGGATCTGTATAGCACATGCCATGATACTCGCTGTTCATAAAATTAAAGCTGAGCTCTGATTGGTTACCATGAGCAACTAGAACAGTTTTACCCCAGACACTTCTGATAAATCTCCCCGTGTGTATAGTTCAGGGCCGGCACTGGGCATTTGCCCTGGGCCCCATGTCCTTAAGGGGTCCCCATATGTGGTCTTTTGTGGGCAGAGAATTTGTTGCTCTTTTAATACCCCTTGGTTGAATGCCCGAGTGAAGATGCTTATCATCTATCTCCTGTCTGTACATCTATCTGTCTAGTTATCTCCTGTAATTTGTCTATTTCCTATCTATATATCTGTCTACCTAACCATTTATCTATCTATCTCTCTTCTACTCTATCTATCGATCTATTCATCTATCTATGTATCTATCTATCCATCTATCTATTTCATATCTATCTGTCTATCCATCTATCACTCAATCTTCTATATCTCATATCTATCTAATTTATATAATCTATCAAGTTATCTATATCACACCCCTTTGACAGCTCCTCTTTAAAGGGGTTATCCGGGTATAAAAATGTACTTAGGGCCGGGCTGGGGAGGGCTGTTTAAAAATGATAAACATCTACTTACCTCGTGCAGCGCTGATGATGTCCCGCGCCGCGGTCCGTCTTGTCTGTGCACCGGTGTGATTACAAGGATGCACAGGGAGGAGGATCCGGCCACATCGCGGACCGGAAGCTCCCTGTGCGCGGCTTCCGTGCCCATGTAAACAAACAGGGGCATGGATCGAAGGGACCGCGGTGCGGGACTTCGGCAGCCCCCACGGAGGGAAGTACAGGTTTATTATTTTTAAATAGCCCGGCCATAAGTAATTTTTTATAACCGAATAACCCCTTTAAGCATAAGGGAAGCCCCTAGTGGTGGAATGGTATAACTGGTATAACATGCAGTGCTGCTAGTGGACTCACAAAACGAAATATAACACAGTCTCTGTTGAAATACAAACTTCTATACCTAACTATCCCTTAGACTCTATGTCATACCCTGCTCGCCAGGCATTAACCCTGTCCATACGCTGGGGCCCAGTTCGCGTGGAATACATTGGTGCACTTACCTGGCTCTGACTGTAATCCATAAGTCCAGGAGCGGGGGCAGCTGTGGGGCTGCTGGCAGGATCCTCCTTACATGCAGGGCAGCTTCTGTGTGGCTCTGAACAACTGCTGGGCTCCCACTATGAGGCCTCCACTATGGCTGCCTCCTCTCTTTCCTTCTCCCACAATGCCTGGCCCCTCCTGCCCCTGCTATATGTCCTGCTATGGGGGCAGGAAGGAGCAAGTGTTCCTGGGATATGTAGTCCAACTTCCCTCAGCACCAGGGTTTGCAGCAGCAGCTTCCTCTACAGTAGGGGTTACATCTATATATAATCCACTTTATATTTATGCATCTATAAATCTATATCATCTTTCATATTTATCTTCTATCATCCATCTACCTATTATCTGTCTATCTCCTATATAATTCTCCTACAGTCCCATATTTCACATTGCCTTACCTACTGCTGTGTGTAACTACAAAGTGTTATTATGGTGCAGGGATAAAGGAGCCCTTTACTGACTGTCACTGTTCATAAAATAGTTTTATCTATGGAGGGAGGAGGGGTCACCTCCTCCTCCTCTCCAACACACGGCGGTATGCCCGCACGGCGGGCATACTGCGTGTGAATGTACTCTAACACAGGACCACCAAGTACAGGCAGTCCCCAGGTTACGTACAAGATAGGTTCCATAGGTTTGTTCTTCAGTTGAATTTGTATGTAAGTCGAAACTCATATATTTTATAATTGCAGTTCCAGACAAAAATGTTTTTTTTGCCCCAGTGACAAAATTAGTTTAAAAATTTTTAGCTGTGATTGGACCAAGGATAATCAATGAAGCTTCATTACAGACACCTTACAGCTGATCATTGCAGCCTGGGACAATAGTAACAGTAATAATGTTTCTATACTTCCTGCAATATGAGATATTAAAGGAAACCTACCACTTGGAAATGGTCGTTCTGACCCACACTAACCTGCACATAAGTGTAGCTGAGCTGGTGTAGGCACATATTTTGGTTAAAAATATAACGAAATGGATAGATTATAACTATAGATTCTTATCTTAATCTCTACGTCACAGCACACCCTCCCTTCTTCGCTCCTGAGAGCCGGTGACGTCACCGAACCCTCAGGAGCATTAGGGCATGCGCATTACCGGCTCCCCCTAGTATGCTAATGCCCAAGCGCTGTGATGTAGAGACAAGCGCCGAGTGGGTTATTAGAAAAGATAAGAATCTATAGTTATAATCCATCCATTTTGTTTAACCAAAATATGTGCCTACACCAGCTCAGCTCCACTTATGTGCAGGTTAGTGAGGGTCAGAACGACCATTTACAAGTGGTAGGTTTCCTTTCATTATGATAATTACTTCATTAGTAATAAAAAAATTTTGTTAAAAGCGTTTTGTCTCCTCTACAACAATTCTGCATAGAACTACCCAGTTCGGTGAATAGGAATGAAATAACATCTCGTTAAAGAAGATTTGTGTCTCCTACTGACACTTCTGTCTAAGTAAACACTTGTATTATTAATAAAATTGGAGCATTGTGTTTCCTCAAACTCAGTTTTCTGTAATTTCTCTTTCTGTTATTTCTCTTTTATAAATAGATTGACAGCTGGGTTATTAGTCTGATACTATCAACATTGATTGGTCAATTCCATAGTGTGTAGGGACACAAACATCTAAATTGTAACACCCATTTGTCAATTTATGCATAACTTTCTAAAAGGAATAACCTGAAGCAGGGTCGGCTCCAGGTTTCAGTAGGCCCCTGGGCGACTGTGCCGCAGTGGGCCCCTTTGCAGTGAACTCATGTGGCAGCATTAAAAATTCAAAAACTAAAATGGTCTCCTGTTCCCTGAAATATTCCCCAGTTTATCATCCCAAACAGCCGTATCACGGTCAGGGCAGTTTTGAGGTCATTTAACCAACAGGGCGAACCTAAAAATGTGTGCCCCTCCACTCTGCCAAGTAATAAAACTGAAACTTCAACTCAGCTGCTGCAGAACCTCATAATACACACCTGAGCTGCTGCAGAACCTCATAATGCAAAACTTTGCTGCTGCAGAACCTCATAATACACATCACTGCTTACACAGAACCCTCTCTGCTTCTAATGTACATTTGAGATGATTAATATCATTCACACATCCACACATGCAGCAAGACATGTATACAGGCAGATACACATGCAGACAGCTACAGATACATGCAGCAAGACATATATACAGGCAGAAAGCTACAGATTAATGTATACAGCTACATATACATACAGACAGCTACAGATACATGCATACAGCTACAGATACATGCATACAGCTACAGACAAGCATGGAGGCAAACACACAAACTGACAGACAGATACATGCAGACACACATGCAGGCAAACACATCCTCACACATACAATACACTCACTGTATGGATCAGTAATACGCATCCATACATGTCACATACCATGTGGTGTCTCCGGCAGCCCTGGTATCACATAGAGGAGTCGTCAGGCTCCGCCTCCGCCTCCTCCTCCTCTTCGTCCCGATCTCATCGCAGCTCCATGTGAAGAGGAGATGGGGAGAAGGGGGGGGGTTAACCTGTAATGTGCTGCATCACACAGGCAGCTCTGTAGCCTCTACCTGTGCTGTGCCTTGTCCCAGAGGGGAGGAACAGTGCAGGACACAGCTGTTCCTGACAGGAAGTAAAGATTGAAGACGTGCACAGTGTGTGTGGGCCCCAGGCAGCTCTCTGGGCCCCGCACTTGCCCAGGTATGCCGGGTGCTGGAGCCGGCCTTGACCTGAAGTATGACGTAACACCCCTTAACCACACTCACTGTACTATTACTGTGCAGCATTGTTAAGGGAGTATAAGGAGGGTTCATGAGCTGTGCCCTCTCCATAAATGGTGGGTGTCTGCTGCATCATAATGCAAGCAGATATCTACCTAAATCACTCATCTGCGAGACAAGGTGTTATTGCTGTGTTCATCATTTACACCATACCGCTTTTTTTTGTTTGCATTAACACGGTGTTTTCAACTCACTGCTGAGAAGAATTTAGCGCCTAATTATATTGGGGGGGCTAGTATCAAAAAATACAACAAACTAGGTACTATGTTCACACAAGCAATTATAAATATAACTAAATATTTAATTAGTTATGCAAAAAATTATTAACAACATAAATTTACATACATCGGTAGTTGTACAATGGGAATCCATGATTCAAAACACGTGCATAGCCAACATATAGAATAAGACAAAGTGCCATAGGGCATAAATGAATCTGTTATGGAGTAGAAGAAGTACTAGTAACTTAGAGAGTAAAGACCAGCCTATATACAAAAGCCTTCAGCTTGCTACTACATGTGAAAAGCTCTAAAACAATAACTCAGAAAGTCATTTGCCATAACTTGATAATGCCTAGGTCTCTCAAAAACACCTCAACCTTGTCCAAGCTGACCTTGTTTCTTTTTCTTTCCCCCACCTTATCCTATCCCCCACCTCACGTGTTTTTCGCACCACTGGCTTTACATCAGACAGAAGAACCCGATGGATTTAATACACCCCCCCTGGTGGATAACGGTATCCCCACACCCGCGGCGCAGGCGAGTCCGCCCCTCTTCCGTAGCTATCTTGCCAACCACTAAAAGCGACGGTCTGAGCTTTTGCATCATCACCCCTGTCACCGATTTCTTTGATAGTACACTTTGGTACCACCGTCTCTGGTTGTCAGGATGTAGCTACGAATGTAAATGGGCGGATTCGTTCCCACATTAGTGCGTGCTTTAGTAGACTACTTACGCTGAATTAAGACATCAAGCGGTTCATCAGCTTCCAAACTATAGGTGAGTTTTATATTGTTGTGTATCTCTGGAAGGCCTCAGGGTCTCATGATTGGTCTTATTTGTAAAGGTGGCGGTCTGGGGCTTTTTTATTAGTTAAGGTGGGTGCTGTCTGAATTCAGGGCCCTTTTATTTAGTAAGGGGGGCCGCTAGGGCCTTTTAATTAGTAAAGGGAGGTCCGCTAGGCCTTTTAATTAGTAAGGGCGGCCGCTGGGGGGCTTTTAATTAGTAAGGGGGCCGGCTAGGGGCTCTTAATTTAGTGAAGGGAGCCAGCAGGGGCCTTTGAATTAGTAAAGTGAGGCCGCTAGGGGCTCCTTAATTAGTAAAGGGAGGCCGCTAGGGGCCTCTTAATTAGTAAGGGAGGACAATATATTTCTATTCTGTGTTATTACGTGAGAGGCCGCTAGGGGGCTCTTTAATTAATAAGGGAGTGACCGCTAGGCGGCTTCTTATTAGTAAAGGGTAGTGGCCGCGAGGGTCTGCTTAAATTAGTACAGGGAGGCCGCTCAGGGGCTTTTTATTAGTAAGGAGGCTGCTAGGGCTCTTATACGTAAAGGGAGCGCTAGGGGCTCTTAATTAGTAAAGGGAGGCGCTAGGGGGCTCTTAATTAGTAAAGGAGAGAGGAGGCCGCTAGGGAGCTCTTAATTATTAAAGCGATGTCGCTATGGGCTCTTAATTAGTAAAGGTAGGCCGCTAGGGCTTTTGATTAGTAAAGGGAATATGGCGACAATACATTATACGTACATCAATATAAAAATACGGCCGTAGTCGAGGGCTTTTATTAGTAAAGGGGGGCCTTTTATGACTTGTTTTTAGTTGTCATTTTGTGCTATTTTTGGTTGGTGGTGTGCCGCATGATTTTCTAAGTTATCAAAAAGTGTGCCGCGGCTCAAAAAGATTTTGAAAATCACTGTCTTTATAGGACAATCCAATGCTATTTTCTATACCCATTTACTAATTAACTTCCAATTTTCCCATTTAATTCTGTTATTCTATAAAAGTTTACAAAAAGATTATCAACTCCAATTAAACCAAAACCGCCCCTTGGTCTAAGCCTCACTCCGTACACTAAGTCCTCTTAAGTTCTGATGTCCTCGTCACCAGTCTGACATCCTGAAACATGTCCAACAAACTCGTGTCAGCAACATAATCTTCAGTTCAAATAGGGGTCAAACATACAGGGCGGATGGCCGCAGAGATCGCATTACTCCCCACTGCAATAATTGCCAAGCGTAAAATACGCTTGGCAATTATCCCCTGTATGTGTGTGGCTTAGTGATCCGGAGCGCACAGCATGGGGTGCAGGACATTAACACTGCTGTCCAGCGCGGCCGCACGCTATCAGCTCACACTACAGGAAGCGCGGTGATGTCCGCTAATGCAGCTGCTCCGGGTACCTTGCCATGGGAGGGGGCGGAGCCCGCCGGGAAAGGGGCTGGCTACCTACCTAGTCTCCGTCACAGGAAAAGTCGAGCTGTAATGGCCTGCCTGTAAAGTGAATGATGTACAGGTACTGGGTGCATACAAGTTGTTGGATGTGAGGGGGGTCTGACCGGAGTGGATGTGATAAAGTGTCAGGAAACCTTATGTCACATTGTACTGCGCATATATCGCTTGCAGTCTGCTGAGTTGGCATGAGTGTATTTTTAGCATAGGTCTTGCATGTCTTCAGCGGGTGCTGTAGTAAGTGGCAGGTGTGGTGTTACGTAGCGACTAGCGTGTCTGGGTGCAGGACTATAATAACCCAGACTGCCCGGCGGGTGGCTGAGGTGGCATGAGGTTATGTTACTAGGACTGGCGTGTCTGGGGAGTGCTGAATGTGGTATGAGGTTTATGTTACTTAGGACTGCGTGTCTGGCCTGGCGGGTGCTGAGCGTGGCATGAGGTATATGTTACGTTGGCCCTGCGTGTCTGGCGGGTGCTGAGGTGGCAGGTGTGTGTTACTTGGGACGGCATGTCTGGTGCTAGGTTGCCTGAGGTATATGTTCAATGGGACTTGCTCCTGCCGTTTCTGGGGTGTGTCTGAGGTGGCATGAGGTATATCTTATATTTACGTGGGACTCAGTGTGTCTGGCGTGCTGAGGTGGTCAGGTGTGTGTTCGTAGAGACTGCGTGTCTGCCGGGTGCTGAGGTGGCAGGGTGTGTTACGTGGGACTGCATGTCTGGTGGCTGCTGTGGCATAAGGGGGGTATATGTTACATGGGACTGGCTTGTCTGGGCGTGTGCTGAGGTGGCAGGTTGTATGTTACGTGGACTGCAATGTCTGGGCTGATGTGGCATTAATGTAAATGTTATATGCACGGGACACATAATCTTAGTATTTCGGACTCGTTTTTCCTTTGCCAAGGTCGTGTCTGGGCGGTGTTGCTGAAGGTGGCAGGTTGTGTTACGTGGTGGACTGAAGTGTCTGTGTTGCTGGAGGGTGCAGGGTGTTTGATGAAACAGAACTGCGCATAAACAGTAAACCCACGTAAAAACTGACAGTACCAAATGCAATTAATAAAAACCTAAAAAAAAACGCCCTCTCCCCCAACACAGACACCAAAAATAAACCAAAATTTCTTTTAAAAAAAAAACTGTACACAAGCAACTATCTATGGATTTGCATGTCGGCTGCAGTCTAGCCAACTGGGCTCGGGCATGCGGCTTCCACAAGTCTGGTCACATGGGGAGATGTGATATCTTGTGCGTTAGCCCGCAGTCTGGTCACTGGGGTAGGGGGATGTCATTGTGCTTTAGCCTCAGTACTGGTTTGGTGTCAGCGGCGTTAACAGCCACAGCATGTGTTGATGTGGGGAGGTTTTTCGGGCGGTGCCGACGTCGGTGGTGGTGGACGGTCCGAGGGTCACAGTATGTGGTGGTGGGTACAGTATTTCGCGGGCGCTCCAGATCTGGGGTATAGGGGAGGTTTTCGGGTCGTTTCTGGGCCGCCAGTCTGGGGTGGGAGGTTTCGGTGTGGCTAGCTTCGGCGGTGCGCGCATATCTTGGTGGTGGGAGGTTTCGGACGGTCCGCAGTCTGTTGTGGAGGACAGTTTTTGGCAGGGCACGCAGGTCTGGTAGGATGGGAAAAAGGTGTGTGACATACCAAACGAACAGACATTTTGACCGGGCACCCAGTCCTGGTGGTGGGACAGAGTGTTTCGGCGGGCCGCAGTTCTGGTGGTTGAGGTTTTCGGCGGGCGCCGCAACTCTGGGTGGTGGGGGTTTTCGGCGGGCCGGAGTGGGGTGGTGGGACGATTTCCGGACACACCATTCACTTCGTGCCACTTTCAACAAATTTTACACCGCGCCAGGCGGCAATCCAGCAGCATCTTGCCGGCATGCAGGATACTATTTTTTTTTGCCGGCGAGGCCCTCATGAGGAAACGTGAGAGAAAAGGATAAGTAAGGTGGGAATGGGGAACTGAACATGAAAGAATAGTGGGAAAAAGAGTAGGAGAAAGGGCGGTGAGGGCGAAGAAGGATGGGGTGGAAAAAATACGGAGCCTGTTGGAGAAATCGGGGGACAGAGTTAATGTACGGCGGTAATACATCCTCAAGAAAGATCAAGGCTTCTAGGTATCAACCGGTGGGCCCTCGCCCGGCGTACTTTTGTTACACGCAAGGAATAGGCACCGATGGAGTATTGGGAGGAGATCTTCGGCGGGCCGCAGTCTGGTGGTGGGTAGGTTTTTCGGCGGGCCGAGTGTGGTGGGGGTGGAGGTTTCGGGTCTTTTAAAAATAGTCGTTTTTTCGGCGGGCCGCGTTGTGGTGGAGGTTTTCTGGCATGGCGGACGGTGGCCGCAGTGTGGGTGTGGGATGGTTTTTCAGTCGACTGTGGTTGGGAGTGTTGTTGGCGTATGGCCCATTCTGGGGCAGATGGCAATGATGTAAGTACATCCCTAGACACTAGGCCGATCTCAATTCTCTATTTTCAGACACAGAAGATACGGACACACACACTATTTCTCTTATTTAATTAGCCGTTATATCAACACTAATATAAGCAGCCATGAGTTAATCCTTGTAGTACTGAAATTTCATCTCCTTCGCGCGGCTAAAAATACGCTCAACTTCGCTCAAATTAGTTAAGAGCGATATTTATACCCCTTCTAGTAATATGTTATGTGTGCCACCTCTGGGCGGTCCCCTCTTATGAACACCTAACGTGACAGTGACGACCCCTAGTTTACAAACGGATTTACAATCCAAAAGAATTTTTTCTAGACCTCTGGATATTGGCAATTTTACTGTAGTCTTCTATTTAGCCCTAGGCGTCATAATCAGCTGTACGTTTATAAAGGCGTCTGCAAATAAGCGTTATTGTTATTCTGGTTCTTATTACAACCCAACATTTTTAAAATCCATTGTCACTCACCAAAAAAAAAAATTTTGTTTGGGTTATAAACTAGACATTTCGCGACTTCTGACATGCCTACAGAACCTATCTTGTATGTAAACCCTTGGCATTCTGCCTGTACTCATTTCTTTCTATCAAAACATTTTAGTATAATAAATCTCAAGTACAATTGGTATTACTGAAGACAAGCACAGAAACGAAATAATAATAAGTCAAAACGATACATTTTTAGACATTAGGGAGATGAAATCTCCCCTAAACCCCTCCTGGTAAATTTTTACACTGACCATATCATTTAATTGTTGTTTTTTTTTTTTTTTTTTTTGTGTTTTTTTTTTTTGTTTTTTTTTTTTTTTTTTTTTTTTTTTTTTTTTTTTTTTTTTTTTGTTGTGTTTTTGGGGGGGGGGGGGGGGGGGTGTTTTTTGTTGGTCTCTTTTCCCTTGTTGTATTATATTTATCATTCTTATTCTTTATGTCTATACTTTATAATCAAATTTGTCTCAAGATCTCCCATCTCACCTCATAGCTGACCTTTTTTTAAAAATAAAAAAGGTTGAGTAGCATCCTAGCTCTTGGTCCCAATGCGACCTCAATTTGTCTCCATGGAGTAGGCTATATTTATAGGCTCCCCGCATCTCCCAGTTCTGTTAAACAAGCCCTTGTTCTCCACAACATACGTTTCTCATAACTGTATCAATATTAATTCATCTTCTCTTGTAGCATAGCAGGGTCTAGGCTACTAGGGTTCCATATCTAATTTATACTTTGGTTTTTGTGTTCCTTTCTTAATGATATAGAATGTTACCCCCTGCATCGACATTTGAATGAATCCTATCTGTTTCCATACATGTGCTCCTTTCGCTGTTAAATGAACTACTTCACATATGGCGCGCCCTTTTTCTTTCCTCATGCATCTCCATTCTCTTCTAGTCCTAATTTGTGGGTATTCTTCCTCTTATTGGGGATCAGGAGTGGGCTCCTGTGTGAAATCCTCAGGATTGCGCACTCTACAAAGTTCTCTCCATTTTCTGTTTGGTTTCTCTGTGTCCGCTACTTAATGGCCACTTCTCCCTTTCTGAAATTGGCATTTGGCCAGGTATGACTTTATACAAGCGCTCGGATCCAAGTGCCATTGGAACATGAGCCAGAGAGATTTACGGCATTGTAGTGTGGATTTGTTCTCCAGTGGGGGTTTTGGTCATTTGGCTACTGCTTGGGTTTTGGGCAAGCTCTGCAACTTTGCTGTTTGTTGACATATGAGGACTCGACTATAAGAAGTCGATAATATAATGTCAGTATGGCATATTAAAACAATAATAAACCAACATATATTACAACTGCAATAGGTGAATGGAGAGAGCTTATGGGCTGAGCCCTCTCCATACAGACTGATATTTGTTGCATTTTGCCATACACCCTCATCGACACCTTTAACATACTACCACATGACCAGGCTGTGATTGTCGCTTCCTTGTGATGTCATTGGGGAGTGGTCATACATCACCATGACCAGCCTTGGGTCTTTATAAGACCAAGGTTGTGGTAATTTTGCATATTTGTTACATTTGCCAGTGTTCCACCTTGTAACAGATCAGTTCAAAATCATATATCCTGCCATACTGTAGTATAGCAGCATATGGTAGGATCAATTAGACAATCTAGGGTTAAGTACACAGGGGGTGTAAAAATAAAATAAAAACAATAAAAATCCTAAAAGTTAACTCACTCCCATTTCCCTAGAACTGATATAAGAATATACAGTAGGAAGCATAACCATCTATCAATATATATCAAAAATGGTTATTCCCAGCAGTGAACCCTGTAGCGAAAATAACACCCAAATGTCCAAAGTCCACTTTTTTGCCACTTTGCAACACATTTAAATGTAATAGAAAGTGATTGAAGGTCATACAGTGCCACATATGGCAGCAATGTAAACAACATCACTCCCGCAAAAAATTACACCTTACAACCTTTCAAAGTATGAAAAGTTATTATTGTCAGAACTGGCAAATTAAAACATTTATTTGTTACAAAAAGTTTTCATTTCTTAAAACCTAATAAACCTTTATAAATTTGGTTTCCTCATAATTAAGGGGTGTTGTCATCTGGAATGTGCAACGTGTAAAACAGAGGCATTAAAACAGAGCGCACCAGAAATGGCGCAAAAACACTTTTTTTATTAAGTTCCCTGAATTCAGAATTGTTTTTTTTTCCTCTTTCCAGTAAACATCATGGAAAATTAAAAACAGAAGTACAATTTTTACACAGAAAATAAGCCCGTAATAATAATAAAGCCTCTGGTACATGAAAGTACAAAACACTTTGGGTTTTTTAAAGAAAGGGAGCTCCAAACTAGGGGGAACACAAAAATGAAAAATGGCCTGGCATGAAGGAGTTAAAGGTGAAACTAGTCACCCCTATCGACCAATTATAACTCAGCTCTGATTTTGAATAGTGTTTTGGATTAATGGAAGTGGCGCTTGATGGTGGAAACTGGAATCCACTTGAGAGGATTCCGCTACGCGTTAGGGCGTTCTGTCTCTTCTTTTAGGGGTCTTGTCTTCCTCCCGGTCCCTCCATGCTGTTGGGCCACCCTGCTCTGGGGAGAGGCGGGGTCCGAGCTGTGAAGCGGCTCCAGGATCAAAGAATGTTCCCCCAGGGCAGGGATCTGCATAACACATGCCTGATACTCGCGTTCATAAAATTAAGCTGCGCTCTGATTGGTTACCATGAGCAACTAAACAGTTTTACCCCAGACACTTCTTATCAATCTCCCCGTGTGTATAGTTCAGGCCGGCACTGGGCATTTGCCCTGCCCCATGTCCCTTAAGGGGTCCCCATATTGGTCTTTGTGGGCAAGAGAATTTGTTGCTCTTTTTAATACCCCTTTGTTGAATGCCCGAGTTGAAGATGCTTATCTCTTCTCCTGTCTGTACATCTATCTGTCTAGTTTATCTCCTGTATTTGTCTATTCCTATCTATATATCTGTCTACCTAACCATTTATCTATCTATCCTCTCTTCTACTGCTATCTATCGATCTTTCCTCTATCTATATCTATCTATCCATCTATCTATTTCATTTATCTATCTGTCTACCCTCTATCACTCATCTTCTATATCTCATATCTATCTAATTTTATATAACTATCAAGTGTATCTATATCACACCCTTTTGACAGCTCCTCTTAAAGGGTTATCCGGGTATAAAAATGTACTTAGGGCCGGGCTGGGAGGGCTGTTTAAAAATGATAAACAATCTACTTACCTCGTGCAGCTCGTGATGATGTCCCGCGCCGCGTCCGTCTTGTCTGTGCACCGGTGGTGATTACAAGGATGCCACAGGAGGAGGATCCGGCCCACTCGCGGACCGGAAGCTCCCTGTGCGCGGCTTCCGTGCCCATTTAAACAAACAGGGGCATGGACTCAAGGACCGCGTGCGGGACTTCGCCGCCCCCACGAGGGAAGTACAGGTTATTATTTTTAATAGCCCGGCCATAAGTAATTTTTTTTATAACCGAATAACCCCTTTAAGCAAGGGAAGCCCCTAGTGGTGGAATGGTATAACTGGTATAACATGCAGTGCTGCTAGTGGACTCCAAAACGAAATATAACACAGTCTCTGTGAAAATACAAACTTCTATACCTAACTATCCCTTAACGCTATTGTCATACCCTGCTCGCCAGGCAAATTCCCTGTCCATACGCTGGGGCCCAGTTCGCGTGGAATACATTGGTGCACTTACCTGCTCTGACTGTAATCCATATTCTCAGGAGCGGGGCAGCTGTGGGGCTGCTGGCAGGATCCTCCTTACATGCAGGCAGCTTCTGTGTGGCTCTGAACAACTGCTGGGCTCCCACTATGAGCCTCCACTATGGCTGCCTCCTCTCTTTCCTTCTCCCACAATGCCTGGCCCCTCTGCCCCTGCTAATGTCCTGCTATGGGGCAGGAAGAGCAATGTTTCCTGGGATATGTAGTCCAACTTCCCTCAGCACCAGGGTTTTGCAGCAGCAGCTTCCTCTACAGTAGGGGTTACATCTATATATATCCACTTATATTTTATGCATCTATAAATCTATATCATCTTTCATATTTATCTTCTATCATCCATCTACCTATCTCTGTCTATCTCCTATATAATTCTCCTACAGTCCATATTTCACATTGCCTTACCTACTGCTGTGTTAACTACAAAGTGTTATTATGGTGCAGGGATAAAGGAGCCCTTTACTGACTGTCACTGTTCATAAATAGTTTTATCTATGGAGGAGGAGGGGTCACCTCCTCCTCCTCTCCAACCACGGCGTATGGCCCGCACGGCGGCATACTGCGTGTGAATGTACTCTACACAGGAACACCACGTACAGGCAGTCCCCAGGTTACGTACAAATAGGTTCCATAGGTTTGTTCTTCAGTTGAATTTGTATGTAGTCTAAACTCATATATTTTTATAATTGCAGTTCCAGACAAAAATGTTTTTTTTGCCCCATGACAAAATTAATTTAAAAATTTTTAGCTGTGATTGGACCAAGGATATCACTGAAGCTTCATTACAGACACCTTACAGCTGATCATTGCAGCCTGGGACAAATATAACAGTAATACTGTTTCTATACTTCCTGCAATATGAGATATTAAAGGAAACCTAACCACTTGAAATTCGTTCTGACCCCACATCCTGCACATAATGGTAGCTTAGCTGGTGTAGGCACAACTATTTTGGTTAAAAATATAACGAAATGGATAGATTATAACTATAGATTCTTATCTTAATCTACGTCCAGCACACCCTCCTTCTCTTTATCCTGAGGCCGTGACGTCACCGACCCTCAGGAGCATTAGGGCATGCGCATTACCGGCTCCCCCTAGTAATGCTAATGCCCCAGCGCTGTATGTAGAGACAAAGCGCCGAGTGGGTATTAGAAAAGTAAGAATCTATAGTTAGAATCCATCCATTTTGTTAACCAAATAGGTGCCTACACCAGCTCAGCTCCACTTATGTGCAGGTTAGTGAGGGTCAGAACGACCAGTTACAAGTGGTATGGTTTCCTTTCATTATGATAATTACTTCATTAGTAATAAAAAATTTTGTTAAAAGCGTTTTGTCTCCTCTAACACAATTCCTGCATAGAACTAACCCAGTTCGGTGAATAAGAATGAAATAACATCTCGTTAAAAGATTTGTGTCTCCTACTGACACTTCCTGTCTAAGTAACACACTTGTATTATTAATAAAATTGGAACATTGTGTTTCCTCAAACTCAGTTTTCTGTAATTTCTCTGTTATTCTCTTTTATAAATAGATTGACAGCTGGGTTATTAGTCTGATACTATCAACATTGATTGGTCAATTCCACAGTGTGTAGGGACACAAGCCTAAATTGTAACACCCATTTGTCAATTTATGCATAATTTTCTAATAGGCATAACCTGAAGTATGACATAACCCCCCCAAATGACACTCACTGTACTATTACTGTGCAGAATTGTTAAGGGAGTATAAGGAGGTTTCATGAGCTGAGCCCTTTCCATAAATGGTGGGTGTCTGCTGCATTATGCAGCAGATATCCACCGCTGAGAGAGGTGATGAGGCTGTGTTCACACGTTGTGGTTTGTTTGCGTTAACACATGCGTTTTCAAGCTACTGAGAAGAGATTTGCCTAATTACATTGCTGTCAACATTGGGGCTCATTTAGTAAGGGTCTCAGGGAGTAAGGGTGTGTTGCTTGGACAGGTATTTAACAGTTGTCTGTGCTGGCATTGTGTCGCACGCAATCAGTTTTTGGTGCGACGTTGCTGGCTTCCATGCAACACAAATCGGGGGATTAGCCGTCGGATGATCCGACTGATTCGGACTGGGCGCAGGATTTAACTTTCAAATTGTATCGCAAGCGCAAGTACTTACATGCACCACTAAGAACAAGATAAACTCTGTCGGACCTGAGCGGGAAAGCGACGCATGCAGGATATCGGGTGCACAATCTTTTTGAATCACGGCAAAGGGCATTTTCGTGGACAATGCACTTTCGGTGAACACCAGCTACCGCGTAAGTAAAGAGCCCCATTGCGTTTACAAAACGCATGCATTGACACTTTCCACACTGGTTGGTGAGGAAGAGTGGAAGAATGCATAAGGAGACACAGGCAGCAGCTACCACTCCGGGGGCTCACTACACGCTGCTGACAAGGAGCCAGGTAATGTGAATTAAACTTATATAAAGTAATGAAATGATTCAGATGCTGACAACACTTTCAAAATCAGAATAGCCATAGGCCAGTGGTGGCAAACCTATGGCACGGGTGCCACGGGTGGCACTCGGAGCCCTTCTGTGGGCACTCAGGCCATCACCAGAGATGACTCCAGTATCTTCCTGCAGTCCCAGACACCCAGGACTTGCTGTGCACGAGCTATTTTTAAGTGACAGCTCTACCTGGACTTTTGGAAGGTGTGGACAGATTCTGGATTATCATTGTAGCTCCTGCTCCGGCCCTGACAATTCTTCCTGTCTGTGGGACCCTGGAGGGAAACTACATGATCATCCAATTTCTTCTATTTTCTGCTTTATTGGTGTCCTCAGGTGCTGGTATCAATGAAAGCTGTGACAGAGAAAGGAGTATAATCACAAATTAAATTTTTGTGTTGGCACTTTGCGATAATTAAGTCGTCCTGGTTTAGTTTGGGAACTCGTCTCTACTAAAAGGTTTGCCATCACTGGCATAGGCTATTAGAAAATGACTTTCTTGGTGACAGGTTCACTTTGACACTAGGATGTACAATTTGTCCTGCAGATAACAAGCCTCATACAACTCTATGCACTGAAACATAAAAAAAGTTACCACTTTTAGAAGGTGGGGTGTAAATAAAGGGTCGTTAAAATGTGATGCTTCAAAGTTGGTTTGTGTTGGGAAAAAAAATGCTTATTACTAAAAAGATACATCAGGAAAATCCAAATTGTTATTTCAGGATCAGGAGTGGGCTCCTGTGTTGAAATCCTCAGGATGCGCACTCTACAAGTTCTCCCATTTTCCTGTTTGGTTCTCGTGTCCGCTACTTAATGGCCACTTCTCCCTCTTCTGAAATTGTCATTTTGGCCAGGTAGACTTTTGCAAGCCTCGGATTCCAGTTGCCATTGGAACATGAGCCAAGAGAGATGTTAGGCATTGTAGTGTGGATTTGTTCTCCAGTGGGGGTTTTGGTCATTTGGCTACTGCTTGGGTTTTGGGCAAGTCTCTGCAACTTTGCTGTTTGTTGACATATGAGGACTCGACTATAAGAAGTCGATAATATAATGTCAGTATGGCATATTAAAACAATAATAAACCAACATATATTACAACTGCAATAGGTGAATGGAGAGAGCTTATGGGCTGAGCCCTCTCCATACAGACTGATATTTGTTGCATTTTGCCATACACCCTCATCGACACCTTTAACATACTACCACATGACCAGGCTGTGATTGTCGCTTCCTTGTGATGTCATTGGGGAGTGGTCAGTACATCACCATGACCAGCCTTGGGTCTTTATAAGACCAAGGTTGTGGTAATTTTGCATATTTGTTACATTTGCCAGTGTTCCACCTTGTAACAGATCAGTTCAAAATCATATATCCTGCCATACTGTAGTATAGCAGCATATGGTAGGATCAATTAGACAATCTAGGGTTAAGTACACAGGGGGTGTAAAAATAAAATAAAAAACATAAAAATCCTAAAAGTTCAACTCACTCCCATTTCCCTAGAACTGATATAAGAATATACAGTAGGAAGCATAACCATCTATCAATATATATCAAAAATGGTTATTCCCAGCAGTGAACCCTGTAGCGAAAATAACACCCAAATGTCCAAAGTCCACTTTTTTGCCACTTTGCAACACATTTAAATGTAATAGAAAGTGATTGAAGGTCATACAGTGCCACATATGGCAGCAATGTAAACAACATCACTCCCGCAAAAAATTACACCTTACAACCTTTCAAAGTATGAAAATTATTATTGTCAGAACTGGCAAATTAAAACATTTATTTGTTACAAAAAGTTTTCATTTCTTAAAACCTAATAAACCTTTATAAATTTGGTTTCCTCATAATTAAGGGGTGTTGTCATCTGGAATGTGCAACGTGAAAACAGAGGCATTAAAACAGAGCGCACCAGAAATGGCGCAAAAACACTTTTTTTATTAAGTTCCCTGAATTCAGAATTGTTTTTTTTTCCTCTTTCCAGTAAACATCATGGAAAATTAAAAACAGAAGTACAATTTTTACACAGAAAATAAGCCCGTAATAATAATAAAGCCTCTGGTACATGAAAGTACAAAACACTTGGGTTTTTTAAAGAAAGGGAGCTCCAAACTAGGGGGAACACAAAAATGAAAAATGGCCTGGCATGAAGGAGTTAAAGGTGAAACTAGTCACCCCTATCGACCAATTATAACTCAGCTCTGATTTTGAATAGTGTTTTGGATTAATGGAAGTGGCGCTTGATGGTGGAAACTGGAATCCACTTGAGAGGATTCCGCTACGCGTTAGGGCGTTCTGTCTCTTCTTTTAGGGGTCTTGTCTTCCTCCCGGTCGCTCCATGCTGTTGGGCCACCCTGCTCTGGGGAGAGGCGGGGTCCGAGCTGTGAAGCGGCTCCAGGATCAAAGAATGTTCCCCCAGGGCAGGGATCTGCATAACACATGCCTGATACTCGCGTTCATAAAATTAAGCTGCGCTCTGATTGGTTACCATGAGCAACTAAACAGTTTTACCCCAGACACTTCTTATCAATCTCCCCGTGTGTATAGTTCAGGCCGGCACTGGGCATTTGCCCTGCCCCATGTCCCTTAAGGGGTCCCCATATTGGTCTTTGTGGGCAAGAGAATTTGTTGCTCTTTTTAATACCCCTTTGTTGAATGCCCGAGTTGAAGATGCTTATCTCTTCTCCTGTCTGTACATCTATCTGTCTAGTTTATCTCCTGTATTTGTCTATTCCTATCTATATATCTGTCTACCTAACCATTTATCTATCTATCCTCTCTTCTACTGCTATCTATCGATCTTTCCTCTATCTATATCTATCTATCCATCTATCTATTTCATTTATCTATCTGTCTACCCTCTATCACTCATCTTCTATATCTCATATCTATCTAATTTTATATAACTATCAAGTGTATCTATATCACACCCTTTTGACAGCTCCTCTTAAAGGGTTATCCGGGTATAAAAATGTACTTAGGGCCGGGCTGGGAGGGCTGTTTAAAAATGATAAACAATCGACTTACCTCGTGCAGCTCGTGATGATGTCCCGCGCCGCGTCCGTCTTGTCTGTGCACCGGTGGTGATTACAAGGATGCCACAGGAGGAGGATCCGGCCCATCGCGGACCGGAAGCTCCCTGTGCGCGGCTTCCGTGCCCATTTAAACAAACAGGGGCAGGACTGAAGGACCGCGTGCGGGACTTCGCCGCCCCCACGAGGGAAGTACAGGTTATTATTTTTAATAGCCCGGCCATAAGTAATTTTTTTTATAACCGAATAACCCCTTTAAGCAAGGGAAGCCCCTAGTGGTGGAATGGTATAACTGGTATAACATGCAGTGCTGCTAGTGGACTCCAAAACGAAACTATAACACAGTCTCTGTGAAAATACAAACTTCTATACCTAACTATCCCTTAACGCTATTGTCATACCCTGCTCGCCAGGCAAATTCCCTGTCCATACGCTGGGGCCCAGTTCGCGTGGAATACATTGGTGCACTTACCTGCTCTGACTGTAATCCATATTCTCAGGAGCGGGGCAGCTGTGGGGCTGCTGGCAGGATCCTCCTTACATGCAGGCAGCTTCTGTGTGGCTCTGAACAACTGCTGGGCTCCCACTATGAGCCTCCACTATGGCTGCCTCCTCTCTTTCCTTCTCCCACAATGCCTGGCCCCTCTGCCCCTGCTAATGTCCTGCTATGGGGCAGGAAGAGCAATGTTTCCTGGGATATGTAGTCCAACTTCCCTCAGCACCAGGGTTTTGCAGCAGCAGCTTCCTCTACATAGGGGTTACATCTATATATATCCACTTATATTTTATGCATCTATAAATCTATATCATCTTTCATATTTATCTTCTATCATCCATCTACCTATCTCTGTCTATCTCCTATATAATTCTCCTACAGTCCATATTTCACATTGCCTTACCTACTGCTGTGTTAACTACAAAGTGTTATTATGGTGCAGGGATAAAGGAGCCCTTTACTGACTGTCACTGTTCATAAATAGTTTTATCTATGGAGGAGGAGGGGTCACCTCCTCCTCCTCTCCAACCACGGCGTATGGCCCGCACGGCGGCATACTGCGTGTGAATGTACTCTACACAGGAACACCACGTACAGGCAGTCCCCAGGTTACGTACAAATAGGTTCCATAGGTTTGTTCTTCAGTTGAATTTGTATGTAGTCTCAAACTCATATATTTTTATAATTGCAGTTCCAGACAAAAATGTTTTTTTTGCCCCATGACAAAATTAATTTAAAAATTTTTAGCTGTGATTGGACCAAGGATATCACTGAAGCTTCATTACAGACACCTTACAGCTGATCATTGCAGCCTGGACAAATATAACAGTAATACTGTTTCTATACTTCCTGCAATATGAGATATTAAAGGAAACCTAACCACTTGAAATTCGTTCTGACCCCACATCCTGCACATAATGGTAGCTTAGCTGGTGTAGGCACAACTATTTTGGTTAAAAATATAACGAAATGGATAGATTATAACTATAGATTCTTATCTTAATCTACGTCCAGCACACCCTCCTTCTCTTTTCCTGAGGCCGTGACGTCACCGACCCTCAGGAGCATTAGGGCATGCGCATTACCGGCTCCCCCTAGTATGCTAATGCCCCAGCGCTGTTATTAGAGACAAAGCGCCGAGTGGGTATTAGAAAAGTAAGAATCTATAGTTAGAATCCATCCATTTTGTTAACCAAATAGTGCCTACACCAGCTCAGCTCCACTTATGTGCAGGTTAGTGAGGGTCAGAACGACCAGTTACAAGTGGTATGGTTTCCTTTCATTATGAAATTACTTCATTAGTAATAAAAAATTTTGTTAAAAGCGTTTTGTCTCCTCTAACACAATTCCTGCATAGAAACTAACCCAGTTCGGTGAATAAGAATGAAATAACATCTCGTTAAAAGATTTGTGTCTCCTACTGACACTTCCTGTCTAAGTAAACACTGTATTATTAATAAAATTGGAACATTGTGTTTCCTCAAACTCAGTTTTCTGTAATTTCTCTGTTATTCTCTTTTATAAATAGATTGACAGCTGGGTTATTAGTCTGATACTATCAACATGATTGGTCAATTCCACAGTGTGTAGGGACACAAGCCTAAATTGTAACACCCATTGTCAATTTATGCATAATTTTCTAATAGGCCATAACCTGAAGTATGACATAACCCCCCCAAATGACACTCACTGTATACTATTCTGTGCAAATTGTTAGGGAGTATAAGAGGTTTCATGAGCTGAGCCCTTTCCTAAATGGGTGGTGTCTGCTGCATTATGCAGCAGATATCCACCGCTGAGAGAGGTGATGAGGCTGTGTTCACACGTTGTGGTTTGTTTGCGTTAACACATGCTTTTCAAGCTACTGAGAAGAGATTTGCCTAATTACATTGCTGTCACAATTGGGGCTCATTTAGTAAGGGTCTCAGGGAGTAAGGTGTGTTGCTTGGACAGTTATTTAACAGTTGTCTGTGCTGCATTGTGTCGCACGCATCAGTTTTTGGTGCGACGTTGCTGGCTTCCATGCACACCAATCGGGGATTAGCCGTCGGATGATCCACTGATTCGGACTGGGCGCAGGATTTAACTTTCAAATTGTATCGCAAGCGCAAGTACTTCATGCACCACAAAACAAGATAAACTCTGTCGGACCTGAGCTAAGCGACGCATGCAGGATATCGGGTGCACAATCTTTTTGAATCACGCAAAGGGCATTTTCGTGGACAATGCACTTTCGTGAACACCAGCTACCGCGTAAGTAAAGATCCCCATTGCGTTTACAAACGCATGCATTGACAACTTTCCACACTGGTTGGTGAGGAGAGTGGAAGAATGCATAAGGAACACAGGCAGCAGCTACCACTCCGGGGCTCACTACACGCTGCTGACAAGGAGCCAGGTAATGTGAATTAAACTTATATAAAGTAATGAAATGATTCAGATGCTGACAACACTTTCAAAATCAGAATAGCCATAGGCCAGTGGTGGCAAACCTATGGCACGGGTGCCACGGGTGGCACTCGGAGCCCTTCTGTGGGCACTCAGGCCATCACCAGAGATGACTCCAGTATCTTCCTGCAGTCCCAGAACCCAGGACTTGCTGTGCACGAGCTATTTTTAAGTGACAGCTCTACTGGACTTTCTGGAAGGTGTGGACAGATTCTGGATTATCATTGTAGCTCCTGCTCCGGCCCTGACAATTCTTCCTGTCTGTGGGACCCTGGAGGGAAACTACATGATCATCCAATTTCTTCTATTTTCTGCTTTATTGGTGTCCTCAGGTGCTGGTATCAATGAAAGCTGTGACAGAGAAAGGAGTATAATCACAAATTAAATTTTTGTGTTGGCACTTTGCGATAATTAAGTCGTCCTGGTTGTAGTTTGGGAACTCGTCTCTAAAGGTTTGCCATCACTGGCATAGGCTTAGAAATGACTTTCTTGGTGACAGTTCACTTTGACACTAGAATGTACCATTTGTCCTGCAGATAACACCTCATACAACTCTATGCACTGAACATAAAAAAAGTTACCACTTTTAGAAGGTGGGGTGTATAAACGGTCGTTAAAAATGTGATGCTTCAAAGTTGGTTTGTGTTGGGAAAAAAAATGCTTATTACTAAAAAGATACATCAGGAAAATCCAAATTGTTATTTCACAGATAATAGAAGGATTTGTCTATAAATAGACAAATCCTCTTGAAAATAAGTCAAGCATTTACCATGTTGCTCAATAGGTCAATATGCAATCTGTAATAAGGGCGGAAGGTTAAGCCACACTTCATATAAATGAAACGTGAATGGATTTTATCGCTATTCTGAGCAGTTTATCAGTTCATCGTTCCGCAGAGCCCCTCGCTGCGAGATCATCTGCGAGCGCGACTTAACACAGCGTCTATGATGAATTATCCATCAAATCAAATTCTCCTTAAAATCCATTTAGATTTCTGTGAATTAGCGTCCAGCGATCACAGGGTCACCTTGTGGCTATTGACATCAGATCGCAGCCGCTCCATTTCATTCTTTCTACTGCGGTGACTGGTGACATTGAAAATTCCTGCTGCATTCCTATATATCCGGCTGCAAGAAGGGTTAAAGAAAACTGCCTTGCTCACATCTTCTGCTGTGACTCATCTGTGTGTAGATGAAAGGAGTGGCTTTGCTCCTGTATCTGAGGATTCAGTAAAGCTTCGCTAGCAGCAGAGAGAGTTGCTTGAAGTGGTTCTGTACCCTGTGCTGTAATACTGTGTAGTCATCCCGGCTGTTCTGCACCTCCACAGCTCCACATGTCGTCCTCCTGAAGATGTGCTCCTGTGCATCCCACAGGTAAGACTCATCTCTGGCTTTTCGTTACAAACTTGGCAAACTTCACTTTTATTCATACCTACTACATTCTATATCCAATCATTTGTGCAAACGGAGCTTTTTCTGCAATTATTATTTTATCTGGCATTTTGGTTGTTTCGTTGTATATCTCTATTTTTTATTCATATCTAAATTCTCTAAAATTTGATTCTGTTTAAGTGACAAAAATTGTGTTCCTAAAAATTCCAACTCCAGCTGTTTGGAGTAGCAAGTGCATTCTGTTAAACCTATGGCATCCCTATAGGATTAAGTTCTCTGTACGTAGTCGTGTGCACAAGTAGTCAAAGCTATGAGGATCGTGTTACATCTAATAGCAAAGAAAAATTAAAGACTGTCTGCGCCCAGGGCTCTAATCCCCTGTTCAGTGTTCCGTGTGGGTCACAGAATTTCCTGTATTTATTTAGGATATTTGGGGAAAAAAATTCTCCCGGTGTCGACAGCTTGATCGTGTCTGAGGTTTTTTGAAAACCTGAGCTTTACATTAATGGAATATTTGGTTGGAATTTCTATTACGGATGTAATCATAATACGTTTTCCAAGAGAGACCGTACCTCACATATGTTCCCTATTTACATTACTGAAACAATCCGATGTGGAATGTGCTGTTACAGTTCTGCTTTTCTCTGCTAGTTGACTCCAACCTGTCAATATCTCTCATGCCAAGTAATTGGAAAGTCATTTATCAAGCTGTGCTGATATAGAGTATTAGCTCCTATGGCAGGATGCTCTCGTGGAGTCAGATGACTGGTGCCAAACGCTCAACCGAAGTATTCCATACATTTCTTTTGAGAGGTAAATGGATCGAAATCCCATTATACATTTCCCACTTTCCGGACCAACAATCCATAAACTGTAATGTGAAGCATAGACTACAATTTGCAAAGGTTTTAATCTCAGTCAAGCAAATATCAAGCACCAGGTATTTAGTCCATGTGTATCCGTCTCTGGAGCTCTAGGTTCCTTTTGCATGGCGTGAAATGTGATTATATACCCAAGGTAGCGATGTCTGAAGGAAGGATGAAAGAAATAGATGAATGTTCCATGAATCATTTATCCCAGGAGCTGAGAACAGTTCTCTGCAAAATATAAATAACTCTTTTTCATCTCAATTCTTTGCTTTGAAAACAGTTTTCTTTGTGTCGTGGACGTGCGGCCACATCACGTCTTTCCACCTGTCTCATTCTTTTAATTAATTTCTCTGACTCCTCCCATTGCCCCAGATCATCTTTATTAATTTGAAGTGGAAGAAAAAACTGTATCCCGCAGAAGTTTCCCTACCAATTTGCATTGTCTTGTTGTTTAAGAAAAAAAAAGCATAATGGGATTACGGTTTGAAAGGCTGCCCGTGGTCCTTTCTGTACATAGAGATTTGATAAGAGCCATACCAAAATGCTGTCTCAGAAGAACTAAGGTGTCATCCTTCAGTCAAAAACATTTTCTTTCAGTCAAAAACAACTACTTATTGTCATGGTCGTCTATGGAATCCACGAGAATATTTGAGACATGACTATGGTAGCTCCATTGCTAGGGCTGTTACATTGCATTGGTGGAGTCCTGGAAAATCTGACCAAAAACAATCGCTAAGTCCTTCCACATGTTTGTGTTGGTTTCATCCAGGTACTACAATTATTTCAGTATTCCTCCCACATGTCAAAGACATAGAATATAGATTGGGAACTATAGCAACATGAGTAATGACAATGGGGGGCATTTATCAACAGAATTTTTGCCCCTTGTTGCACCTCATATTTGGTTGTTTCCTGAAACTCACAACTTATTCTTTTTGTGGGCACAAAATTGTGGTGCCGCTTGTGAATTTGTTACTTTTCTAGCGCTTCTAGTTTCCCGACTCCTTTTGTGGCACAGTTTGTGGCGCACAATTACAGCAGCTAAAATCTGGTCTAGGGAGTTGTATTTCACCTTCATGAATGGGGAGACAATTCTAACCTTTTTGTTTGTGCGCCAAATCATTAATCCCTTGCACCACAAACTTGCATCCAAATGAAAATTATAGCACATTTCCTGCACCACCCTGCACCCAAATTAATCAATGAATTAACTGATGCTGGAAATGTAGGCACAATGAAAACTATAAAAGTAATAAATACATTAGGGGCATTCTCATGTTAAACCAGTTAACGACCAGGGCCTTTTTTGTTTTTTCATTTCCATTTTTCACTCCCCACCTTCAAAGATCTATAACTTTTTTATTTTAACACGTAAAGAGCTCTGTGATGGCTGGTTTTCTGCGTAACAAATTGCACTTCATATTGATGGTAGTTAATATTGAATAATTCCATGCCCTGTACTGGAAAGCAGGAAAAACATTCCGAATGCAGTAAAAATGGTGGAAAAACGCATTTGCGCCATTTTCTTGTGGGCTTGAATTTTACAGCTTTCACTGTGCACCCCAAATGACATGTCTACTTTATTTTTTGGGTCGGTATGATTACAGGGATAACAAATTTGTATAGGTTTTATAATGTTTTCATACACTTTCAAAAATGAAAATCTCCTGTACAAATTTTTTTGGGGAGATTTTGCCATCTTCTGGCGCTAATAACTTTTTCATACTTTGTTGTACGGAGCTGTGGGTGGTGTCATTTTTTTTCGACTTTTGATGTAGTTTTCAATTATATAATTTTTAGGACTGTACAACATTTTGATCACTTTTTATATATTTTTTCAAAATAGCAAAAAAGTGCCATTTTCCGTTACAGGGTTAAATGCAGTGAAAAACCATTATAATATTTTGATCGGGCATTTTTGGACGCATCATGGGTGGCGACGATCCTCAGGATGATGACAGCGCCGCACCGATCGCGGGTGTTACCTGTAAGTCTTTACTGCAATATGCAGCAAAGACTTATTGGCTATGGAGAGGGATCAGCCCGTGAGCCCTCTACATGCACCGGGACCCGACGCGCGCCATGAATACACGGTGGGCGGGAACCAGTTAATATGTAAAGCACTTTAGAAGCGGATCTGCTGGCCCCATTCATATGGACGGGTTGAACCTAAAGTTTGCATGAGTGGCCACTCTCCATTTGGGGTCTAAGAGAGCAATGAAAGTACCCAAGTCTATTCTCTTGGCTATTTTCGTCCTATACATAGACCCAAATGGAGTGTGAATGTGCATGCACAGCAGACTGTCCATTCACCCCAGCTGTGGGAACGGTGTCAGTGGACGACCGATCTCGAGATAAGTTAGAGTGTCAGAGGTAGGACCCACATCTATCATGTATTTATGCCATATCCTGTGAAATATGAAACATTTGTGCAATAGTTGATACTAAATTACCCAAAATACTGCATGCCAGAGCCAAGAAGCTCAGGAGGGATCATCCACCATGATAAAATATTCTCAAAGGTATTCTACATAAAAATATACATTTCTATGTTTTTTTTAGTAGAAGCAATGTATATTTTACTCCCAAAGACACAGCTGCAGAGTTAGGAAAACGAAGAATAAAATGGGTTTTCCAAGCATTAGTTAATAAAAATAAATGATAGCAACCTGCAGCTTCACTGGTCCTGGAGGGATGATATACCCAGGGCCGGTGCCAGCACTGGGCATATAGGAATCAATGCGGGTAAGGGGGACCGTATGTATAGAATCCATAGGGGGTGAGGGGGGCTTTATATAAAATAATCATGAGGCGGCTGTTTGGGATGATAAACTAGGGAATATTTTAGGGAATAGGAGACTGTTATAGTTTCTGAATTTTTAATGCCGCCACATGAGTTCACTGCAAAGGGGCCCACTGAGGCTGTGTCACACAGGGGCCTACTGAAACTTGGAGACGACCATGGATGTACCCTATCCAATCACTGTCCTCATCACTACAGGACCAGTTAACAAGCATCCACAAGGGACGAAGATAAAAGTAGTACTGGAGTTGAATTTTTTTGTTTTCCCCGCACCAAGAAAATGTCTCTTTTGCTCACTCATTAGTTCTGTCCAAGTAGAATGGAGGTCAAGGTAGCTTTATTTAAGCTTCAGTACATGCGCTTGTCTGAAGAAGGGGCCACGCCCCGAAACGTCACATGATGTGCTGGATGCCGTCCTCCTTAATGGAGTAACTACATGGTGTGCTCAGCCCGTCTCCCTGAAGTTCACGCTGGATTATATGGACTTTCACGCTTGGGTGATTATGTTTTGCCTAAAATGTTTGTAACAATTGATATATTTTTGATAAAGAAAAATTGCAAAACAATGGTGAGCGTTTCATTCGTACTTTAAGGAGCACTAACACAGCCCCATAGAAGAAATGATAGGACTGGTCACAAATGTACATCAATTCTCTATTCACAGGGGAATCTCCTTTTCTGCCAGTAGTATACTGTAAGGTATTCTCCATACTATGGATAGAGGATAAGTTATGTTTTTCTGACCACCTCTTTTCCTAAAGATGCCTGAGTGGACTATAAAACAAAAATTTAGAAACTAAGTGTAATTATAAAATATAGGGTGGAAAACAATTGTGATTGTCATTTACATATACCTTATAGCTGTAATCATTTTCGGTAATGTTACACTTTTCACCATTCACAGTAATAAACGTCAGACTTGGATTTGTTACATGTATAAGCTTTTCAGAACTTAATCTATTCATATCACATAATGTTGGTGCTCCCGCTCCTCTCCGGTGGGGGATTAGAAGATGCATCTTGTTCTGTAATGATTTTGTGGGGGAGGAAACGCATGGCTGTACTGAAGAAATATACATGCATATATTACATACATAACATTTGTGAGATGTGTTCTCCCAATGTAATGAGGTGTTGGTAGATAATGAAGCACCGAAAGATATTCAGGAGGATGATCCTACATCAGAACAATTGGGAAGTGTCTCCTCAAATAAACTGGAAGAGACAGAAAACAGGAGGCAGGGCTGATCTGATGCTTGATGTGGATTCATATCTTCACATTTGTGTTCCCAGGGTTTACAGAAACATTCAGTTTCTTACATAGAAAAACTAAGAGCAGGGATGGACTTCGATAAGAGCTAGTGGCTTAGGTGGGTCCATCCTTGATTTGTTAGGGCCTGCTTCAACGTGGAATTCTCTTCTTCAAGAGTCAAGGCTTCTCCACAGGAGGAGTGCTCAGATGTCTGTTCGTCTACTTTAGAATATTTCCATGCTCATTTATTATGAGGAATATGACCTTTAAGTGGGTTGTCCAGGACTAGATATTGATGGCCTATGATTAGGAAAAGTTATCAATATCATATCCAATAGGGGCAATCTAACAGCTACTACCTGCACTGACCTTTATCGTCTTCTGTCTTCTTTAACATCGCGTTGGGCGCCGCAACTGTTCTCTCCCGTGCGGCGCCTAGTATGACGCACCGCTGCTGACGTCATACTAGGCGCCGCACGGGAGAAGAACAATGGCGGCGCCCAACGCGATGTTAAAGAAGACAGAAGACGGCGCGGAAGCAAGAAGAGGACCCGGGAAGCCAGAAGAGGAGCCGCGATGACATCGGGGGAGCAGCGCTGCGCATCGGGGCCACCGGAGGGTGAGTAAATAGTTTATTTTTTTTTAGTCCATTTTTAATGATTTTTTTACATGTATAGACTCGTGTATAAGCCGAGGGGACGTTTTTCAGCACATTTTTTGTGCTGAAAAACTCGGCTTATACACGAGTATATACGGTAACAAGTTAGGTTTCCAGGATTATTAAATTACAGATCAGGGCAGGGGCAGGCGGGAGAAATCTATCATCAGATCTACTTCTGATGGTAGATTCTTCATGGTAGGTTACCTTTAAAGTAGTGGTTCTTAAGCGGGTTTCTATCGAACACTAGGGTTTCGGTGAGTCAGTCTCAGGGGCTGGTGGAGCCTCTGCCCTGGAGGTGAAGACACACACATATTTGATTTATCACTAAAGATGGGTTCGGTGAATGTGCATATAAAACTGGTGGGTTCGGTACCTCAAACAAGGTTAAGAACTACTGCTTTAAAGGCAGTCTACCAGCAGTTTTGACCATAGAAAACAGCAGAAAATTATAGGTATTGGCCTTGAATATCTGTGTAACCATACATTTATGTGTGTTGTTAGTAGCAGCAGGACTGTGAAAAATGCATTCATATTTATGGATTGCATATTTGGAATACTATGGTGCGCAGGTGCGTGAGATCTCTTCACTGAAGACAACACAGGATTTTCCCCTGTCCTTTGAGTTACTTGCGAACCAAACTACATAAGTTACTACATAAGCAGAGGGGAAGGGCTATGCTGTGTTCAGTGAAGAGATCTCATGCACCTGTGCACTGGAGTTCACCTACAATAGTCCATCTACAATACTGGAATATAAATGTATTTTTCACAGCCCTGCTGCTACTAACAACGCACACCAAGGTACGGTTGCACAGCACTCCTGAGCTGATATTAAATACCATCTGCAGTTGTACGTAGAGGACGAATATGTTGTATTCTTTCAAATTTCTATTTCCACTAATATTACATAAGTGATTTTTAGACTTTGTAGTCTTTATGAGATGTCCTAGCGATAGGTCATCAATAGCTAAAGACTGGGAAACCCCTTAAGTTACGGTATAACCAATCATTTTGTGCTGTGAATTTTCCTGGGAGCAGTCTCATTTCTAGTACGGAGGTCTCAGGCAGCAGCATGATGCGAGCAAGACATGTTTAATGAAGGATGATCACTCATGCTTCTGCTTTTTAAATGATATTTGTCTTCCACATGATTTTCTGCAAAATGCATGAAATGAGGTGAATAAATCTGAACTAATTGATGCCTCCTGCTGATTTCTGGCACTCAAATCGCAGGGGGTGAGAGCAGACACCTCCAGGAAAGCTATGGTAGGGCTTCCGGCACTGGATGTAAACAATGTAATCATCTATGATATAAAACCACCGTACTGTAGCTATGGAAAATAGACCCAAGGGGGACAGAAGCCTCCTCAAACAAATGTACAAAGTGAGCTGAGCACTCCCATGTGAGCCACCGCACGCTCGCTATATCTGCCGCCTACCTAGAGAGATTGCATTTGCATTCATCCTGTATTTATATTTAGTAAATTGTCCATTTCATTTACACATATTTTAGGTTTGGGGCATAATATAGGCAAAGGGTTCAACATTTCCCAAATGCAATTCAAAAAATGTATTATGTATGGCAGAAGACTCAATCTTTGCTTCCCATTGTAAATATTTTAAGTACTGTACAATCCAGGCAAATTAAAGAGGAACTCCCAATTTTTTAAAATTTAAATCAGTCCAATAGGAATAAGCCTTGATTTTAAGGGTGATGAAACTTTTATATAATTTCTCCTCTCTATCCAGCCACAACTTCCTTCCACATGCTGAATCCTGAGACTCAATTAGGATTCAATTGTGGAATTTATCACAACTGGATGTATCGTACTCCAATCGGGATATTCTGCGATATACTAAGATGCTCTGGGCTTTTTTAGATATCATGTGCTGGAATTCATTCTATTCCAGGTCTGGCAAGGAGGATATTTGCACTGTAACCTGCACAAGGAACTGTAGTGGGTCATCACGGAAAGGGACGTGGCAATTGGATGTTTCCAATAGCTGTGTTATTGCATAACAGGTTATGTGTCACATTTAGGCACATTTTTAGATGTAAAACTAATCCAATTAATTAGAGGTACAAAGTTGGACTAGAAAGTCTTACATTTTCTAGGACACAGAAAATCTGGCACAGTATAAAAATTCCAAATCTCACTTAACATTGATTGACCTTTAGATGATTAAAGTTGATTGCCCCTGTTGTCCTGTGTAAAAGGCATACTCGGAGACTTGTAGAAAACAGGTAGGACTCGTAGGAAACAGGTTTTTGCTATAGGCACTTATGGGGCCTGATATAGTGTGGGGGCAGATGGATTCCCAGGGACCAGAATTGCTGACTATATTGCGGCCTAGCGCCAGTATGTATCATGGTGGCTGGGTCTACTGGAACAGGCCTTGTCCACAATCATAAAGGACAAGAAGCAAGAAGTTAGGGAGGCCACAATATAGAGAAGGGATCCCCCTGGGACACACCCAGATGGTGGATAGATGGTGGAGGGGAGGCTCGTGATGTTAGTGGCAGGCCAGGGATTACTTGACAATGGGAATCTTGAAATAATTTATGGTTCTTTTTTAGGGAAACGTCCAGAACATTAGAAGCAGCAGGCTCTTGTCTGAAACAGACACCATGAGGAATATTTATCAGGACCTGTGTGCCATATCAGTGGCATAGAAGCCATGAAATAATCGCAAATGCTAACTTATTGCTAGCACTCCCTTCCATTGGTGGGTGTGGTAGAGGCTTGTGGCTCTGTGAGCTACAGAATGGAAGAAACAAGTATTTACCTTTATACTTGGAAATGCAAGCTGCAGAAAAAGTTCCAATTCCTGCCTATATCTTTAATGAGCTTAATGTGATCTGAAAAATGAGATTCCTATTTTTAGCATGTTTTTAGGTATTATAGAACTGATGATAGGGGTGTCTGAAGTGACACTACCCCTGCAGCCTCTAAAATGTACTCATCTCAGGCTAAATCAGTTCATTGTCACATGACTTTGGAGAAAAAAATTTTATAGTTACATGGGTGAGATTTCTCATAAAAGAGGGAATTCTAGAAGGTCATTTCGTACCCTACCTGAGGGGGCTAGTAGTTTACAGATGTCAAATCTGGTCTCTTTAAAGGAAGTCTACCACATGGCTGCAATGCTCCTAAACCAAGCACAGCTGCATGCTGGTGTGTGCCCCCTGAATCAGGATCGGTCTTTATTTTTGCCTCTAATGGTTTGGTTTTTGAGGGAAAAAAATAATAATCATGCAAATTTGCCTCAGGGGCTCCTGGCTACATCAGAGAAACCCCTTCTTGCTACATTGCCTCTGCTAGTTATTCACACCTCCATTTAGCATATCCAGGAGGAGATGGGCAGAAACTCTGAATGGAGGCATGAATAGGCAAGAAGACGCAAAGATGTACAGGTAAGTGTGCTTGGTTTAGAAGCAATGCATCCAATATTTAATACAACATACATAACAACTGTTTTTATAACCCCTTGTGATGCTCTAATCATATTATACTCCAATGATTATCACTATAAATGGATATTGCTATTTTCAATGTTATCACCCCACGTTATTACTGCATTTCGAAAAAAAAACATTGGAAAATTGCAACTTGCTGTGAAAATTGGTGAGATTAGCAGGTACTGTGCCTTAAACCCTACTGAGACTACTGTAGCAAGTAAAAATTATAATCTTCTGCTTCTAGCGACATTGAGGATAGAACTAATGGGCTGCCTATTGCTGCACAATGGAGCGGCCTATATATTCTCACCTAGGTTCTGTCTACCCCTAGATATCCTTCTACTGCCCCCTCTATCTGTTCTGAGCCCACAGGATCCTTCTCACAGCAATTACATTAATTATAGTATTCAGTGTACAATGCACACTCCATTGGACGTTAATGTATTGTTGTATTATTTATTCTCCTATCAGCAAGTCTTGTGAAAACAATGGTTAGTTAAAAGGAAGGGAATGATTCACGTTGTCCATCTTATGGCAATTTTATCCTAAATCAATCCTCATTTTCCTTTAATGTATAAAGAAGCTGCTTTATCAATAGGTTGTAGGATGAGGTTTTTCACTTTAACATAATATACTGCAGGGAATGGATTACGTAAATGCGTTGTGACGTTCATTGACTCCCTTTTTGCTGGCCGGTGCACTGCTCATTCCTTATATTATTCCTAAATCACAATCCTAGCTTCTCATTTACCCTCTGAAATTTGTGTCAAGGGAAGCGGCTGCCCTATGTCATTCATGCAGCCTGTAGTCACATGTGGTACTCTATAGAGGTCTAAATCTAAATTGTCCTATAGTGAAGAAAATGGGAAGCCACATTATCCTTATGTATAAACGTGGTGAATGAGCCTTACTAGTGACAGGGTCAGGTCTATCTTATAAGCTTTTACTCAAAAGAAACTTTTTTGCTTTAACATTTTTTATAGTGGCCATTGCTACTTACGAAATTGTCTATTAACTCTGTCCTTTATACTTAGTATCAACTCAATATAAATGTTTGAAGATTTGCTTCTTTCTATTTTTGCGTCTTGAAAAAAGCTTCCGTTACATGGGGGACTATCTTTACAACATACATGGCTCATCATGTCATGGATTTGTCCGTAAAGTACGATTGTTTCTCACTCCGACATTGTTATTGTGAACACTGGTTTATACTTGCTGGATACTTTGATTTGCAACCATACCCATCACTCTCCTGTAGCTCTGCTGCAGTCTATCAGTAGTTAACCTTCAGTTTCCAACAGACTCCTATTGCTCCCTTGTCTTGTTTTAGTTTTGGGATTCTGTTCCAATCACTCCCTGGAGCACCAACCCTAGCATCACCTAAGAGTTTGGCTTGTCTTAACTTCTTTGACTGCTATAGACTGAGTTTTCAGTAGGTATCCTGTTATTTTTGATCTCTGTATTCTGGTATTTTGACCTTTTGTATTCAGACTGTACTTCTGCATTGTGATTTTGTACTTTGTTCCTACCTAGCTCTTGAAACTATTCTTCTTTGTTTGTATTGTCTTTTCTATGTCTCCATATTTGGCACTTTGACGCAGGAATGAAACATAGACATGGTTGTCCCTTAATACTATGTAAGGATATGTAAGGCAAGCAGGTAGGGACATCTGGGAAGGGGGTCTAGTCTTAGGGCTCAATTCCCAGAACCTGCATTACATTGTGAATGAAGAAATCCTCAGTGCCTCAGTGTCACACTATGAGGACATCAAATGTACATCTTGTCTCACAAAAAAACAAGCCTTCAGACAGTTACACTGATGAATAATTTGAATTCCTCTGACTTCTACAAGAAACCTTTTGTTCATAATTGGTGATTTTTTTCATCCTAGTGTGAGTTAAGAAAATATAGGCAATAATTTACTCGTGCCCCAAAATGAGGCCATTAAACATCAAAACTAGTATCACAAAAAACAGGTTTCAAATTGTTACTTTGACAAAATGAGATTAAAAAAAACTCCAAGCCAGTTGTGTTCCTAACAGATAAACAAATATTGTAAAACCTTTTCATCAACACCCTACTTAAAGGTGTATTCCCCTGAAAGAAAAATTCCAGAGTGTGGGTGGGGCCCTCTAACCAGACACTTCATGATTGCACTGTTCTGTGAGATGTTGTGTGCTTGCGTTGTGCTTAGATTATCAGGGCACAGGTTTATCTACACTTTTATTTAGATTCTGAACATTCTACTAGTATCTGACACATATAAAAAGAGAGATACAGATCAGAGATGAGAGATGATGAGCTCCATGAGATGGATACAACACGCAATGACATACTTCAGCTCTGCTCCCTCACTTAATCAATAAAACACTCTGCTCTGCTATAAACACCTTATCTATCTGTAGCTTGTAGAGTAAGTCTCTACACACTGCTGCTTGCTGCCAGAAGTTGCCTTTGTCTGAGCTGGTCTTGTAATGTGTGTGTGGGGGAGGGGGCAGGAGGCAGAGATCACTGCAGTGTGCAGACAAGAGAAGCTATTCATGAGAAGAATCCAACCATAGTCATATGAGTTTATGGTCATACACAGGGACAACCAAAATTTAGACACCAGGACTAATAGAGACAGTATGGAATTATATCTGTGAAATGTTGTATTTTTGTTAATAACAGTGAATAGGTGAATGTGTTATTTTGTTATCCTGAGTATGTTTAAGAATCTTGTCTTCGTGGGAATACCCCTTTAACTTTAAATCTATTGTGAATTGGTTTGAATTTCTCTTTTCTGTGTGACTGTCTGGTGGGATTTAGAGCGAGGGGTGAAATGCAAAAGTGCTTGAAGGCTACCAACTACCAGCCATCATCAGCATCAAAGAATCACATCTGGTAAGCACAATAAACAAAAGGTGTGAGAATGAATTCATATTCCATCCACTCTTTCTACTCCAGGGATCAGTGTTCCCATCTATCAGAGAATGAATTGGGAAATTAGTTTCGACAACCTAGATGCTTGTGTTTCTTTGCAGCTTAGATTGCTGAGAATGTATTGTGGTTTTTGTACATACACGTCTCTCTTTAGTGTTAAAATTAAGCTATCGCTAAATACATTTTTGAAGCTACCTGTATGGGTATGGGTATGGAATGAGCCTAATATACTATGAGTAACTCTATCAAGGATACATTGTTAAAAGATTCGCGGAGGATGAAGTGGGTTCGATAGATGGAGATTAAAGAATCCAATTGTAATTCAGTTTACGTGTTATAATAAGACGAATAGAGCTTTATCCAGGATTGATTTGGCACTGGGGAATAAAGAAGTGTTGAATTTCATACAGGATATTTAATTTGGCCCTAGAAGCTTGTCAGAACCATAGGAAACTACTAGAGGATGTAGCTGGGAAACAAGTAATGAGAATAGTGTTAAAAATAAAACCATCCTGACTTCCATTGATTAGGAGCAGCGGCTATTAATGGGAAACATGAGGGATTTTTTTTCAATAATAATAGTATAGGCATCAATGCCAGCAGCGTGGGGGCACAGCTAAAGGGGATTGTTAGGGGAGGCTAATTTTCTAGGTCAGAGCAAAAGATGAAAAAATAAGTAGAATGAAGTATAAAGTAATGGAGTTGGACACTTGACATATAAAAACTCTATAATAAAAGATATTTTATTTCAGGGATTAAAAAACTATTTTCCAGGTAGACCTGTCAGTGTTCACAGTTGCTATATTAAAAATCCAACATAAAAGCCTATAGCAGTAAAAATGAGATTCAAAGAAATATTAATATTATAGAAGGAATAAAAATCGTATTCTGTTAATACTGTGAGAATACAAGACAATACATAGTAGCTACATAATATAAATGGATAATGTTAGAAGAAGTGATGAGGCGACCCCTGCAGGTAATGCATTGGTCAAACTTTGAATGAAAGTTTGGTTCGGGTACCTAAACCCGAACATGAACACCCACCGTGATCACAGCTGACACTGATGGTAACCGATGACACCATGTGTTAACCCTTTAAATGCAGTGGGCAAAGCCGGGGAGCGACGATCCTAGGGAAAATGGTATCTAGTGAAAATAGGTATCCTAGGGATGATCCAAGGGAAAACGGTGGCAACAGTAGCCTTTAAAGGATTAACACCCACAAACGATGCCAGCCAGCACCAATCGTAGGAGTTTCCAGTGGGGTAAGACCAAATGTCAAACCCAATGTTCTGGCTGAAGCCCAGGGTCGCAATGTTTGCCACCCTAGTTAGAAGCATTGATTAATGGTAAACTTTTAAAGGATATCCAGAAACTAGGAGTAACTTATCAAGCCCCAGGGACAGATAGATGTAGTGCAGAAAGACTTACATGAGGTGTTGTTATACCATGTTACAAAATGTTGTAATAGTAGACCTAGGTGTAACTTGCCTCAATGCAAAATCTGTACCAGACCATTTGCATTTTCATTTTTATCTTTGGTATCTTCATTGGCAGAGGTGAGGTGGTCAGATGGTGCAATCACACCTGAGCCTCTAATGTGTCTCTTCTCTATACAAAGAAGACTAGTAATATAAATAACTATACATTATAACTTTGTGCTTGGGAAAGATTTAGCAGGTTTATGTTACATCTCTGTTCATTGGCTATTTATAACTGTTGCGCCACCTTCGTTAGGTGCTGTACACAGAAACCCTGTCTCGTTCTTTATGGTAGTCCCTGTAATGGAACCCTCAGCAGTGAGACTCTTACTACCCATCCTGTGGAGAGGTAAGAAGTTCTTATTATGGGACAATTAGATTGCATCCTATTCAAAATCATTACTTTTCTATAGTAATGGATCCAGTTCCATCAAGAATAAGTCTCCGATTCGGAGAGTATTGATGTAGAATCTTAATCCAGAGGTCTGTCCAATTACCAATTATCCAATTGGCTAAAAAGTAATTTTTTACTCTTGATGAGTGTTTTGGAGCAACTATAGCCTTTAAGTAGAGCTGAGCAAATCATTCATTCTGAAGCTACAGAATTTTTTTTAATAAATCGGATTTGGTCTGAATCTCTTTGGTACAAACTTTGTTGCTATGGCCTTGGCCTTTAAAGGGAATATACCACCACGAATCTACCAATAAAGGTAGATCGGGTGGTAGGTGGATCAATGTCTCCGCACTTTTTGATAACTTTTATTCTCGTAATATGTAAATTTTGTAAAGAGGCTACTGGGGCGCGGAGTAGCCGTAGCTGAGGCTACACGTCGTGGCTACTCCATGCCCCAGTAGCCTCCTTGTTCCTCCTACCCGAAATCTTTGGCACGCAGCCTGCACGGTCACCGCTCCGAAGCCGGAGCTGCACAGAAGCAGGCTTACTGTTCTGTGCATGCGCAGACAGCAGGTTTGTCGGACGAGGATTTTGGGTAGGAGGAACAAAGAGGCTACTGGGGCGTGGAGTAGCCGCCTCGTGTAACCTCAGCTCCGGCTACTTAAAGCCCCAGTAGCCTCTTTCAAAATTTACATATTACGAGAATAAAAGTTATCAAAAAAGTGTGGGGACATGAGGATTAGCCCCTAAAAAGGGCTATTCTCACGTCCTATTAATCCACCTACCACCGATCTACCTTTATAGGTAGATTCGTGGTGGTAGGTTCCCTTTAATTAGAAATGAGCAAATGATTAAAGATTTGCATTCACGTAAGATTTGATTTGAGTCCTAATCTAACAGATGCATAAATCTTACAAACCAAAAAGTTATGTTGCTCAGTTAAATTTTAATAAATTTTAAACATAAAAGTGTGGGTCAATTATTATTCAACCCCTCAAAACATCAGAATTCTGTTTGGTTCCCCTAAAGAATTAAGAAGTAGTTCAGGCACAAAGAACAATGAGCTTCACATGTTTGGATTAATTATCAGTTTTTCCAGCCTTTTCTGACTATTTAAGACCCTCCCCAAACTTGTGAACAGCACTCATACATGGTCAACATGGGAAAGACAAAGGAGCATTCCAAGGCCATTAGAGACAAGATCGTGGAGGGTCACAAGGCTGGCCAGGGGGTACAAAACCCTTTCCAAGGAGTTGGGCCTACCTGTTTCCACTGTTGGGAGCATCATCCGGAAGTGGAAGGCTTATGGAACTACTGTTAGCCTTCCACGGCCTGGACAGCATTTTATAAGTTTCCTCCCGTGCTGAGGCCAGGCTTGTCAGAAGAGTCAAGGCTAACCCAAGGACAACAAGGGAGGAGCTCCGGGAAGATCTCATGGCAGTGGGGACATTGGTTTCAGTCAATACCATAAGTAACGTACTCCACCGCAATGGTCTCCGTTCCAGACGAGCACGTAAGGTACCTTTACTTTCAAAGCATCATGTCAAGGCTCGTTTACAGTTTGCTCATGATCACTTGGAGGACTCTGAGACAGACTGGTTCAAGGTTCTCTGGTCTGATGAGACCAAGATCGAGATCTTTGGTGCCAACCACACACGTTACGTTTGGAGACTGCATGGCGCTGCATATGACCCCAAGAATACCATCCCTACAGTCAAGCATGGTGGTGGCAGCATCATGCTGTGGGGCTGCTTCTCAGCCAAGGGGCCTGGCCATCTGGTCCGCATCCATAGGAAGATGGATAGCATGGCCTACTTGGAGATTTTGGCCAAGAACCTCCGCTCCTCCATCAAGGATCTTAAGATGCATCGTCATTTCATCTTCCAACAAGACAATGACCCAACACAGCCAAGAAAACCAAGGCCTGGTTCAAGAGGGAAAAAATCAAGGTGTTGCAGTGGCCTAGTCAGTCTCCTGACCTTAACCCAATTGAAAACTTGTGGAAGGAGCTCAAGATTAAAGTCCACATGAGACACCCAAAGAACCTAGATAACTTGGAGAAGATCTGCATGGAGGAGTGGGCCAAGATAACTCCAGAGACCTGTGCCGGCCTGATCAGGTCTTATAAAAGATGATTATTAGCTGTAATTGCAAACAAGGGTTATTCCACAAAATATTAAACCTAGGGGTTGAATAATAATTGACCCACACTTTTATGTTTAAAATTTATTAAAATTTAACTGAGCAACATAACTTTTTGGTTTGTAAGATTTATGCATCTGTTAATAAATCCTGCTCTTGTTTGAAGTTTGAAGGCTCTAACTTATTTGCTTCTTATCAAACCTGCTAAATCTGCAGGGGGTGGAATACTACTTGTAGGCACTGTAGTCCCCTGTAATCCCCTAAAGTACAGATGTTTTATAAAAAGTTCCTATCTCGTTTCATCAATGTTGTTTTGAATTATTAACGATAATAACGTAATCCAAAGAGATGAGATTCAAACAGACAAAAATGGAAACCATCTAAAGTCTGTTGAAATTAATGGACATTTTAACAAATCTGTTAGACTTCCGTAAATACAAGATTCGTCTGAAGTAGAGTGATTTGGTGCCCGAATATCTCCAAATTTGTACCAAATATATGAATAAATGAAGAGATTCACTCTTGTCTACCTTTATGTAGCTATGGCTCATGGACTGTTTTTTAACCCTGAAGATGAATTGCGCACATAGGATATGATGATTTAACCAGCATAAATGTCATTGACAGCTTTTTCCTTTCTCCTACATTGAGTGATAAAATCCCTGAAGTCAGGAGCAGTGTCAGAATAAAAGGCGTATAGGGAATCAGGCTGAAGCTTTGCACATGGCTCCCGTTTTACACAAGCACCAAGGCAACTCATTTGTCATTTTTGACATGCTAAAGGATTTTTGTAGATTAAAATATGCAAAGGGAGTCAATAAAAATGGTAATAAAACCTAAAGAGGAACAGAACGTGCTCAGCAGAAGTAGTGAACTTAAATAATCTCTGTCCCTCGTACATTGTGACCTTTTCATGCCCGGCAGGATTATTCTCGCATGGCTGCTGAGGGGTGATGATACACGTTCCAGCTCTCTGTGCAAATAAAAATATCTGTTTTGTCAAGGATTAAAAAAAAACAGGTGAATAATGCAGCTGTTGGTAAACTAAACTGTCACCTCGGCAGAACATCAGAGAGGATGAAAATTGCCTGAAACGTAATTTCTTATAGGTTTCTAGAGGCCTCCTCGTAGCCTGTAGCCACTAGAGTACCTAATAGAGAACGACGTGTAGAGGCTTCAAAGGGTTTTGGACTAGTTGAGATTTTTATGTTGTAGGCAATGTAAATAAGTATTACAAGATGTTCTGGTTGTCTATGGTTTACTATATTTCTCCTTTACCCTGGTGGCCTCTAAAGACCTCTTGACTTTTCACAACTTTGTTGGAATTTCATGAAGTTTAGGTAACTTGTATGTTTTATAGAAATGATTAAAATGGACTTGGAATGTTGGTGTGTCAGCCTCCAGGGGTAGTGGACCCACTGGACCACCACGGACGATGACGTAAGCCGACATGTGGATTGGATTTGCTATGGCGTGGTACCACTAGGTCGTTCCACAGGTGCGACTTTGTCCGCGGTGGCAGCCAAGGCGAGGTACAGAAACGGAAGGCAGATTCATGGTCGGGACAGGCAGGAGGTCATGACAGTTGCCACAGGATCAACGTCAAAGACTAAGCAGAAGGTCAGGGCTGGCAGCAGAGGAGCTTAAACAGGAACAGGTCCGGGGTCACAACGGGAAATTAATACCCAAGCACAGGGCAACAATACTTGCTTTCTCAAAAGCACATAGCACAAAGATCCGGCATGGAATGCAGGAAGAGGCCAGCTTATAACAATTTCCTGGAAATAGCCAGCACCAATCAGCGGTGTGCTGGCCCTTTAAATCTTCGCGAGCCGGCGCATGCGCCCTTAGAGTCGGGGATGCGCACACACAGCCACAGGAGCTGGAACAGGAAAGGGGACAGGTGAGTGGCGTGGCCGTTGCGCTGGCGGACCAAAAGGGGCAAGGGTGAGCCCACGACCTGCGAAATAGGTCACAGGAGCCCCCAAGACATGGTGATGTGGTCAGATTACAAACTCTAATGTCTACAGATTGTACTGTTTCACTTTACATTTTCCTTCGAAACTACATGACCACAGCATAAAATGACATCTCATGCACAAGTTACTTTACAGTTTCCTTCATCATCTGTTCCTTTATGCTGTTTTTGGAACAAATGACTACCTACATATTGACATGAGCCTCCCAGTTTGAAGGTAAACAATTTTTGAAGAGCTGGTCCTAGGCTGTGAGCCGTAAATCCTCATAATGTATGAGCTCTGTGCATCCCTCAACCCTACACCCACTGATTGATAAGTTCTGCTGCTCATGTGAACAGAGGGCAATGAGAATGCTGTAAACTTCACATTGTTTATCGTATGAGCAGTGAGGCTATGGATGTTGTGATGGTTCACATCCCATTCTTGGAAGCACAAAAATATCATATATTATGGGAATTATATTATTTTCATCCAGGGATTTATCAGATGGTTCGCCTATCTATTTTTTTAAGAGACAGGAAAAGAATAGTCTTTTCCAACAACTGGTATTTGTGGGGCGTGCAGGTGGAGGTAATGAGACCTGTGTCTTTATACAAACTAATCAAATTACTATGATTAGAGCACAGAGGCATAAAACTGATAGAGTTATGAAATCAATCACCAGTAACTCATTTATCCTCAGATTCACATTAGAGATTTTTTGTCTTTCTTATGCTTGTTAAGGTGGAGGCACGCGGGGAGAATTATCAGAAGTTGTCTGAGGTTAAAATGTTTAGTTGACATTGAAACCAATCAGCGATCAGCTGTTTAATTTTATAAAACAGCTGTAGGAAAATGAAAGCTGAGCTTGAGTGGTTTCCAGTGACAAGTAGAAGATCTGCTCTCAGACCACTTCCCGGACCTATTTAAGTTTACAGTACATAGTATTTAGCGAATATACAAAGACAGTGATAAAGTGTATAGCATTTTCCTGTAGTAGTAGTAGTAGAACACCCAAAAATACACTACAAACAGCCTACATCAGTCCCTGAAAAGTGGCCAAAAAAGAGGGTTAAAAAAATATGATTTTTTTTTGTATTAAAATGTTTCAAGTTCCAAGAGATTTATTTAAAAGGAAGATAAATGTATTGGGTTCAAGGTCATATTCCCAGGCGTCACATTCAAAGGACACGAGAAACACTTTATAGTAAAGATGCCCGGTCTACGAGGGGAGGGGTAATAGAGGAAAGGAGAGGACGTGACATGCTGGGAATAGGAATAGCTATATAAAAGCTAGTCAGGGGGGAAATATAATAAAAGGATTCACACAGAGAAAGGACACAGAGGTCACATTATACGTATTGTCGGTTCTGTTGAACTGATCTGACAAAAGTTGTAACAAATTATTTAATAAATGTGAATAAATCATTAATTTATATAAGGTAAAAGATACATGTTCCAGTAAAATTCAGTCAAGATGACAGTGACACATCTGCTCAACCAGCTGCTTATTCTGCATATCTGAGTATTTTTTACTATAACTAAACCAAAGGAACTGGAGTTGGGTCCATTTGTTACTATATAAGGGAGTGTCCAAGATTTATTAATTGTTAACAGTGGCATTATTGTGCCCCTTGGCTATGACATCACTGTGTGTATGTGATATCATTGTCCAAAATTACCCTCTTAATGACTTCCCTGTGTTAAATATCCAGATAGACCGACATCAAAACACTTGGTATTTCACATTTGTGACATCACTTAGTTTTTTATGTTTGTAGTGTGATTCACTGTGACTATAATTACTCTGCCATGACAGCACTGTGCACATTAACCATTTTTACGATTATGATTGGCAGTTAGTGTTGAGTGGACCCAAACCTGAACTTTGCCGGGGCAGGATTTGGCTCAACTTCCCCATATGGTTAATCCCCCGATTGGTGCTAGAGGCATTAAAACGGCTGATGTCTTCAAGAGCGACAACCCTCTCCAAAATGCATGCACCCTCAGTAGTTTAAATGTGTGCTGGCTAGTTGAAACAGTTAACACCCAGAATCAGTACGCGGACCCAAACAGAATTTAAAAATTTGTCTGAACCTAAACTTTAACAGGTTCAATTATCACTACTAGGACTTCCAATCCTGCAATGTAACATCCCTATTAATATTATTCCCCTGTAATAACTTCAACTAGACTTTATCTCTACTGTCCTACTGATGTGACATCACCGCATGTGTTATACAGAACTTGTACTATCACATCATTCATGCAGTATTTGAGATGGTCACTAACTTTTCAACGAGCTTTGAATAAATTAAACGAACAAGTGAATAAAGAACTTTTAAATGTATCTCATCAGAGCAAGGTATTTCTTTCTCTACTTTGGTTGTTATGATCCCTTTCTTCTTCATATCTTAATTTTTTCTCTAACATTTCTCCTGAGATCTCTCTTGCTAGTAAGATGGACAGAAGCTCCCTGAGGTGTCAGGTTACATAGAAGCTCTATACAGAGGGGAGATGACGTCACCAGTCTAGGTTTTCACTCAGCAACTTTGGGACAACATCTTGCAGATTTATTGTACAAAGTGTAAAACTGTTAGAAGCAGTAGTATAACCAGAAGCTGATGGGCCCCAGTGCAAAATCGGTGTCAGCCCCCCCCCCCCCCGACTATAATGTATGGTTTATAGTGCTAGGCTAGTGCTACCCTCTGCACCCCTTCATTATACCCCTGGTTATAAAAAACGCTGCATGTTGCATAATGCCCAGAAATAGTGTTTTTCCTAATGTGTACATTATAAGTTTGTGAAGAAGTGTTCGTTAAAGGGGTATTCCCATTTCAGCAAATTAATATTCCAATTTTTATGCTAAAAAGTAATTCAATTTTCTAATATACTTTCTGTATCAATTCCATATGGTTTTCTAGATCTCTGCTTGCTGTCATTCTATAGAAAGCTTCTAAGTTTGCTAGCAGTGGACAGGAATCTGACCATGGTCACACAGGTGCACGGCTCGTTACATCACAGGGAGTAATCAGAGCTATGGGTTATAACGAGCCGTGCACCTGAGTGACAGATTTCTGTCCCCTGCTAGTAAATATAGAAGCTTTCTATAGAATGACAGCAAGCAGAGATCTAGGAAACCATGAGGAATTGATACGGAAAGTATATTGGAAAATTGAATTACTTTTTATAAAATAAACAATAACATTAATTTGCTGTAACGGGAATACCCCTTTAAGTTGTGCCAGTGAAAAAAAAACACATTGGAAAACAAGTTATGCTTTAAGACCCGGAGTGGTCTACTTTAAACAGATAGGCTGGGAAATATTAAGATGTTGCACATGGGAACACAGCAAAATGGTGCAATACAGGGACCTTAAATGCTGGTTGATGTACAGATACAAATATACAGACTATATTCATCAGTTAATACTCTTTTTACAGATTGGTAAGACCACTTTTATATGCTGTTCTACAGCCTTGTGAAACGCCCTTGCACTGCATCGTGTACATGGTTTTATCATGATGTATCAGGTCTTTAGGTTTAAGATGAAAAAGTGTTTTTTTATGGAAAATTTTGTTTGGTTCTGTTAGAAGGACACTAGACTTGACAATGAATATGACTATCCATGACTATCTTTTGTTTAATTAAAAACCCTTTAACCAGAGTCAACAAGAAAATATGGAGATCACAAATACTCTTCTTTTAAAACATTTTTCTTAGAAGTTGTATGCAAGTAGGACTTTGCACATTCTTTCTAGTGCACATTGCCCGCACAGGTATTTAAGTGCCCGAGACACATTTGTGGCGCACATGACTGTTTTGTGTCACGGCTGCACTATTCTTCATGAGACACAAATTTCTGCACTGAAGGGGGCGTCCCAGTGCTCAGTTGGAGCATGTGGCAGATTTATTATGCAAAGTCTGACAGAAATGTGTTGCACGACCCATGTTAAGGGTTCACCAAAAAAAAAAGTGGTGCACTCTATTGGAGCAGTGCAGGGGGCACCAGATTCATAAAGAACGGGTGCCAGAAGTCCTGAATCTGGCGCCCTCTGCACACTACATTGTAGTATATAGCCAGCCCCCTGTAGTAGATAGCCAGCCCCCAGTAGTATATATAACACTTAAATGGTCATCCACTTATTAGGAAAACCTTAAAAAAGGGGCCACTCTCAGCCACTAAGAAATACACAACTTCAGGCTTACAGCATTTATTAAGGGGGTTAGATCAAAATATCAGATCATAGTCACTTGATTTCCCTATAATGCTGACTAAATTGCTAGCAGTCGCCGTGCTAGATCTGTTATGGGTTGCTAGCACTTTGCCGATTAACGGACTACTATTCTTCACACTGATATAGGTTGCTGATCAGTTTGTTAAGTTCCGCCTGTACACCCTCCTCCTGACGCGTTTCTACAGCCCCCTATCTTGGGCACTGTGCTCAGAGGCAATTGGATGTTTTCAGGGTGTATATATGACTCTGCGGCTGCACATAGCTTGTTTACATAAGTGCAGCCGCCGCGTATTACTGGCAGCGTTGCGGCCCTTGTAGTTGTAGCCCGCAGCCCCCTTATTAGTATAGCTTAGTGCTGGGAGTATATAGCTAGCCCCGGGCACCGGAAAGGTGAGTACTCAGTTTATTTTTTTATATATATTTGAGCCTAAGTCGAGTAGGAAATTTTCTGCACAAAAATTGTGCTGAAAAACTATCAGTAAAGCCGACCCCGAGATATAGCCGAAACCCCTAATTTCAAACAACAAACCGTGGGAAAACTATTGACCGAGTATAAGCCGGGTGGGAAATTCGTTGGTTAGCCTCCCAGTATATAGTCTGCCGCCCTGTAGCATCAACCTGCCCAACCCCTGTAGTATACAGCCTGCCAGTCCCTTACGGCATACCTCGCCCAGCCCCTGCAGTAGGAAAAAAAATAACACTGTACTCATCTCTCCGACTTCCCCCATAGACTCCTCTTCTGTCTCATGACTGTCTCAGACAGAAGGACCTATTGATGTCAGAAAGGTGAGTTTTGACTTTATTTTTTAGTGGACTCGAGTATAAGCCGAGTTAGGGTTTTTGAGCTAAAATTTGTGTTGAAAAACTAGGCTTATCTCGAGTATAAGGATATTCAAATATATATATGTACATTTTTCCATATCACGACCTACATCAACCAATGTTGGCCTCCTCAGACCAAGGGAAAACACGGGAAAGTAAACTCCTCTTGGCTAGCAGAATGACGTCTCTTGACCAAGAGTTAACTCATTGGATAAAGTGGAATCGTCCAACCCCAAAGAACTTCCAGTCGGGCCTGAAAAATGGAAGTACAAAAAAATGCAGTAATCGGGAGTGGGCTACGGTACGGCGGCCAACGGCAATGTGAATCCAACCTAAGACTGTATTCTGATAACATAATCTCATTAACACAGTCATAGGGAGGCATTTTAGTTCTTCAGGTCTCCATGTGACTCTTCCTTAACATCTCCTGAGGCCTGGAACGGCAGTTATAATGCTGGATGATAATTCCTTTAGCGTGTCATAGTCTATATAGTCAGAGAACCTACATCCGCAGCCAGACCTCATACATCCAGAGGAGATGTCGTTTCTCACTTCTCCAACAAGTCCCGTCAGTCCACATTACGTCCTGTGCTCACTGTTCATTTACCTGTCCCTGTTAATGTTCCAGGTTCTGGTGGGTGAATTGAGAAGACATTTTTTGTATTGCTTTTATTTATCGCCTATCATTGACATTTACTCTAGATGATAGTATTTTCTTTAAAAAAGACTTTAAGCATCCCTAATCTTTCAAACATTTTATTCCACCACCCAGATTGAAATATTTGCCTTGATGTTGATAAGTAGGCTCCTAACTCCATTCAATATCTTATTCAACGAGGAAGGGGGCTCAAGGATCCTCTCAAGAGACTGATTTTATTTAAAGCGCATTATGACCTGTTATGCAATAACTATTGTGACACTGAATGACTTTGACTTGTGATTCCCTAAGGAGGTTCTTTGCTATTCAAACCTTGGGGGATCTGAACTTGTTTTGGAAGGAACCCCCCAATCGCTACCCCCTCTTTGTTGTCTCAGTTCCACAACAGCTGCTCCAAGCAGAATGGGATTACTGAATATAGTACTACTGGAATTGGCAAGAGAGGTGGTGGAGTGGACAAGCTAAGGTCAGTAGAGGAAATGTTTTTTGAAACAGAAATTAGTTCATGGCACAGGGTCAATGCAGCAGACTTCAAGACATGGGAACAGGTCTGGTGTTAGTAGCTCAAACAAGGCAGATTATCTATTAGCAAACAAGATAATATTTGTACACCATGTAGCCTTTCCCAGGGTTTCTTCTTAGGCAAGGATGCCAAAGTAAATCCGAAATTAATTATTCTTAATGAGTATTAATATGAAGCTTCTGCAGATTGAAATATTTACTAGGGATTAGAATGAAGCATGCCATGATCTGCATTTCTTTCGATGTATATGTAACAACATAATCATACTGGATGAGAAAACAGGGTGACAACGACAAACGACAGTTACCTTCAATTCACACAATAATGTTACTGGCTGCAAAATCGTCATATACATATAACATCTATAGTAGTCAGTGGCAGCATTTCCCCCAAATTCTTTGTACTGTATATTCCGGCGTATAAGACGACCTGGTGTATAAGACGACCCCCCCTACTTTCCTGTTTAAAATATAGAGTTTAAGATATATCCGCCGTATAAGACTACCCCTTTTCCAACGCATACAAAACACCGGTAAAAATTTAAAAAAAAACAGATTTGAATTTAACATGGTCCTTTTTTAATTTAAATTCTTATGACATGCAGGTATATAGCAGGAAAACTGTCGCTCATAAACATAAGGCATACAACATCAACATTACCATCGTCCATTTTACTGTAAATGTTATCATACTGTACCTTAAATTTTTATTTTATTAAATATTCCATGCCATGTACTCAGAAGCGGGAAAAAAATTCCAAATGCAATGAAAATGGTGTAAAAACGCATTTGCGCCATTTTCTTGTGGGCTTGGATATTACGTCTTTCACTGAGCGCCCCAAATGACATGTCTACTTTATTCTTTGGGTCGGTACGATTACGTGATACCAATTTAGAAAGGTTTATTATAATGTTTTCAATACATTTACAAAATGAAAACTCCTGTACAAAATTATTTTTTTGATTTTTGCCAATTTCTGGCGCTAATTACTTGTTTATACTTTGTGTACAGAGCTGTGGGGTGTTGTCAGTTTTTTTTGACGAAATGTGATATATTTTTTCAATGATTCAATTTTTAGGACTGCACGACTTTGATCCTTTTTATAGAGTTTTTTTTTATATTTTTCAAAATGGCGACAAAGTGCCATTTTCGCACTTTGGGCGCCTATTCCGTTACGTGGTTAAACGACATTGAAAACGTTATCAGATTTTGAATCGGTGGCATTTTCGGACGCGTCGATCGCTTGGAAATTGTTTATGAATTTTTACTTTTATTTATATTATGTCAGTTCTAAGGAAAGGGGGGTGATTTGAAATTTAGTTTTTTTATTATTTTTTTTTTAACTTTTTTTTTTTTTTTTTATTATTATCTATGTTCAGACTCCCTAGGGTAACTTTAACCCTAGGTTGTCTGATCGATCCTACATATACGGCCCATACTAAAAACAGTAAATGTCAGGAATAGGGTGATTTTCCTCATTCATTCACAATGTTCTAATCTCCTCGGGTCTTCGTAAGACCCGAGGCCTACCATGGAGACGGGATTGCCGCTCCGATGAACGTCACGGGAGCGCGATTCCTAGTAGATGGCGGCGCCCATGTCGCCACTATTTTTTGAGGCTGCCGGCAGCCCACGCTGGAAACACCCAATCCCCTATCGGTGCCACACGATCGCGGGTGTTACCGGTACGCTTTGCTGCTATTCAGCAAAGACTTACCGGCTACTGAGAGAGGGCCTCAGCCCGTTAGCCCTCTCCATACGCGCGACCCGACCCGCTGGTATGGGATTACTGCGTTAAACGACCCCAGAGAAGACAAGATTTTTCTGTTTCACAAGTCCGTCTTATACGCCGGAATATAATGATATTATAAAGTTTTTTTTCTATTTTTCTGTATAAAGTTTGTATGATATTTTTTCCATCGGCTACATCTCTTAACCCCTTAACAACTTTTTTTCATGTCATTTTTTTGTATTCCCATCTTCAAAAATCCTACTTTTTTATGTTTTTCCATGTAACAGACTAACAATGGTTCTTGCCTGTAATTATTTAATATTTTCACGCCATGTACTAGAAGCGGTGAAGCAATTCAAATGTGGTAAAATTGGGCAAAAAAAACCCATTTGCAACAAACCATTTTCTTGTGGGTTCTGTATTTACGCTTTTTCGTTCCAAATGAACAACCGTCTTTGGGTTGGTATTATCAGGGGACAACCAAATTTATACAGGTATTTAAAAGTTTTTTATAGATCTTTAAAAAATTAAAACCATTTTGAGTGAAAAATAGTCTTATTTTACCGTTCCACGCCAGTTAACTTTGGCATTCTACAGCCATACAGCCGTGAACAGTATCATTTTTGCAGATGCAGATTTCATTGCTATCATTTGGGACTGTAGGAATCCTTGACCGTTTTTAATTAAAATTTTTGTGAGTTGAAAATGTCATAAAAGTGGCCGTTCAGACATTTGAGCGCTATTTTCTGTTACAGGGTTCATTGAGCAAAAATAACAATTTCTATATTTTGCAACCGCATGTGAGCCCTCTACCTATACCTGGCCAACACTGCACTGTAATATAGCACAGGCATTCCCCGGGTTTACATCCGATAGGGTCTGTAATTGTTTCTAAGTTAAGTTTGTATGTAAAGCCGAACTGGTATATTTTATCATTGTTAATCCCAGCCAGAAACCTTTTTTGTCTCTGTGACAATGGATTTTACAAATGTTGGGTTGTCCATAAAAAGACTCAGGATTCACACTAGCTTCATTACAGCAACCTGTGATAAACGGTTCAGCTGAATTCTTGGTAGCCTGGACTAAAGTCAGAAATTAACAATATCCGAGTCCATTTGCAACTTCAGGGGCCTCTCTATCGCCAACACTGACTGTAATAGTGTGAACGCCAGTAGAGTGGGAAGTGGTCAAGCAATATATAAACATGGGGATCAGAAATTTGATGCAAATGTTCTGTTGCATTGCAAACCAATCCAGAACGCTCACTTGATATTCCACAGTTTGTTTATACAAAATGAACGCTAGCTCCCTATTGGTGTTCAATGGTACAACTAGAGATCATTTACTCAGACACTTCTGATAAATCCCCCTATAAACCCTTATGCAGCTAAACAAGACTGAAAGTTTCCCAAGCTATACTCCACGAGTTAGGACAGATGTACTATGACCTTGCATAGAATAATTGTCCTGCTTCTTCTTTGTGTATTTAACTTACAAAATGAAATCATCCATAAATCTGTAAACCATTTGAAATGGGGGATATATATACATAAATCGTTGCTTGTGACTGCATTCAGTACATTCATTGTGGCTTATTGGTATTTATTTATAGTGAATCATTGTTACCTCCTGACTAACACATTAATATAAACTGCTTGATCAGTACTGCCCAATTGTTGTCTTAAAGGGCATCACCACCAGGATGAAGACTGTAATGCAAATTAGCATAGGTGTTCATTGCAGTACGTCTTTTATCTTGGTGGTATAGATGCCCTTTAAACTGCAATGCCAATAAAAACATGTCTGCAGCAATGTCCTCCTTATATAACAGTATTACAGATTGTGATATGTATATAAAGCAGAAGTGTATGCATATCTGTAATTTCATTGCCAATGGAAAAATATTGGCTTACAGAAATTGTGGACGTATATATGATACTAGGGACACTAATGAGAGAAGGAAGAATGCAGGATTGTACCGTGGAAATAGCACTGGACAAACAAAAAAATCATTCAGCCCTGTCCTTGTAATCAATATCAGCAACGTATCACGATGTGCTCGATGTAGATCTGGGCCTAACAACAAGTTCTCCATTCACTGCAGAATGTAGGAAATAAATATCTGACGTGTCACTTTAGGAAAGTCCGTACCAAGAAACCACAAGGAGAGAGAATGCATTCAGACTTATTTTTCTATAAGGTCTGAGATTGATCCCAAGACAGTGCATGTAATGGGAGTAGATAACATACCTCATGGAGAGAAATCATCAAGATGACAGAAAGGCTATCTGAGCTAAAGGGGAGGAGGTTTGTGTTATAACAAAATGCTGCAAGTCCACAAGCAAATGTCTGACTGTACTGCATATCTCATGGCCTTTCGTATGGAAGTTGGAATGTTTTCGTCCGTACAGAGCTGGAATGAATTGGCATGGAGTGTATTTTTTAAAACCATTCGAGGTGAGAATCTGTCCTGGTAAAGTAATTGGGCGGAGGCTTGTAGAAGTACAGATGAAGTCTCGCTTTATTAATATTACGGAAATCCCACCCCAGTATAAAACTGTCCAGGCAGTGAGGGCTCCTGTCCAGAGAAAAGTATATGTATTTTTAAAAAATTTTCTGAATCTGACGATCTCACAGTTGTTTTAATCTCTATTCCAATTTCTTGACTATATGCACATTTTTAATCAATTTTATGCAGTAGAACCAGGAATAAAGAGTTTTTACTTGTTGAAACCGTCTACGCGACGTCCGATACTTATTTCCTCAAACAGCAAAGCGAATTATGGAGGTTTTTTGGGAAAAAGAACTGAAACCAGTTCTTGCTTCTGACAGTGGCTTATTCCCTAAAAAATTTTTGTTTTGTTAAATTAAAAAAAAAATCTACAGACAAATTTGAAAAAAAAATTATCCATATGAAAAACGATAAAATACCAAGTTAACAAAATTCTGATATCAAGCAAGTTCATTACAGTGATAAATAAGCATTTCTTTACCCTTTTTTGTTTTTTTCTCTTTTAAATTTACTCCCCCCCCAAAAAGCCCCCCCCCCAAAAAAAATGAAATCTTTAGTCTAAATATCTTCATGTGGACGAAGAAGTCGTTTACAATATATTTATTGGAATAGAAGTTACAACAACTGTGAGCTCCGGTCAGATCTAAAAAACTTTTTCAAATTTCATGTTTGGTATTTTGGTGATCATCCTGGAACGTTCTTATGGGCAGCTCTTAATCTGTGTGTTGGAAGGTACAATCTTTTTTTATGAAAAAGTATAGGTAGCTATAACACTGACCTAACGTCTCATCTTACAATTTATTGTGTAATCCATTTAAATTCATTCTCAACTCCAAGATTTCCCATACATCATTAACCACACAGGAAAGTGGAATTCGGGAACATGATCATTACCATTGACCCACTCGTCCATTAATTTTCTTGTAATCAGTTGTACTGGTGAATAATATGAAACTTTGTAATATCTTTGATTGTAAAATATGTTTCAGTCTGCATGTCTCTATTTGGTGTAGAGAGTTATTTCTACATAAAATCTATTGAAGAGGTAGAAGGAGGAGGACACATCATTACTTTCTACCCAACTAACTCTTCCTCTCTTTGTTCCCCTCTCCATATACTTTTTGCACGGGAAGCGAAAAAGAGGTTCTGGTTAGTATGTTTAAAACCACACTGAAAAAGTCCAATGGCAGAGCACAGCCTTTGAAATATGAAACCCATGACTTGTGGGATACATGGTTTATGTTAAAGTGTATAGTGGAAAACACCTTTAATAGGAATTCACATTGCACTTTAAGTAGAGTTTAGTAGTTGAAATTTGTCATTTCATAACCTAACAATTCCCGGTCCTCCATCTCTCTGGACCAGGAGTGACTTACAGGGCTATTCCCAACAAGCAGAAAGAAGCTGCGGCCGCACCAAAGTGGTAGATGCGAATGATGTTCTTTCCAAAACAAGCTTAAAAACATACATGAAGAAATCAGCAATGAATGGAATACTCGGCGCAGGTGTACCTGGTGCCGCTAGTAGTGTGCTGCAGAAAAAGCTAAAATCGCCAGCTGTTTTTACAGCTCGCCATAGTAGGGCGGCTGTTTACGCCGAAATGCGTAGCGATGTAGTAGCTCTCACCTACGCCACCAGGTCCTCCATTTTCCATAATCATTGATGTTTACCTTTAATAAAATACGTGTTATACCAAGCCAGCGATCCCGTTTTAAAACAACTTTGGTCCTGGAGAAGCACAGCCGATTGAACACGACGACTGTCACTAATTTTTCTTATTTACAAATAAATATACTCAGATAACAAAATATTCACATTCTCTAATCTCTGTATATACAAAAATACAGCATTCCACAGATATAAGTCCAACCTTCTCTATTGTCCTGGTAAACACAATCTTCGATTGCTTTTTGATCCGACCGTAAATCTCCGATTTTTGATGGGGCGGCAGCGCAGATTCTTCTCATGAATAGCTTCTCCTCTCGCCTCCTACCTCCCTCCCCCTCCATTACAGACAAGCTTCACACATAGACACTCACAGACACTTTCTGACAGAAAACAGCATCGTGCACAAGACCTAATCTACATGATACACAGGCAGATAAAGTCTTTATCCAGCGGGAGGCACTTTGTGGTTGTAATAGCTCAAAATGTAGCAGACTGACATTGTTTGTAGCTCAGATATAGCAGTATGAAGTTGTCAATGGGTATCATATGTATCTTTTGGATTCTCTGTCGCTCCAATCTGTCTTAGCTGTTATTTTCTTGTCATCAGATGCTAGTGAGAATGTTCAGAAGGCTAAATAAACGTGTATATAAACCGTTACCCTGATAACTAAGCACATTGTCAGCTCACAGCATCTCATACACAGGGGAATATGCAGTGTCTGCTTAGAGCAGCCTGACCATCACTGAGTGATAAGAGCTAAATACAAAATAAACTGAGTAAAATTGTAAAAATTACCTTTGTTTTGTAAACATAACTAGGGGATTTAAATTTGAGAATTTCTTCATGGGTAAACCCCTTTAATTGAGGGGGGAGATGAGAGAAAGTGCTATGTGAGGTTTAAGGAGGGAGTTATTGCTGTGGACCCTTAATTATTTACGAATGACCCCAAAGCAGTCAGCCTCATTTGCATATTTGAAATGGATGGAGCAGAGTAAAATAAAACAAAGGTAATGGAGTATGTGAGCATACTAACATAGCAGTTAGTTCAGGAAGGAATCGTGCTGATGGATTCCCTTTAAGAATTGTGTTCAGAATTGTTACTGGAACAAGTAGAATATAAGCTTTTACTAAAACAGATATGTAGAGACAGGCGGACATGCCTCTTTAAGTGATACAATCATCTGCCAGGCAATTCACGTGTCACTCCAGCACCTCGGACAGCGATACTCAAGTGTCACAGCAGATAAGAGTCTTCTGGATCAGCAGTCGGCCGATTGCAGGGTTCGGCTTTGTAAGATGAAACTTTTGGTCAGCCAAATCATACGTACGTGTAAAAATTGAATTCCTGTGTTAACAGGAACAGGATTTAGAAGGGTAATTGGATTCTGAGTGCTTCTCTCTGCATTCCCAATCTGGGGGATAAGTAGAATTGTGATTTGTATACAGGTTTGAAATGGGCGCAGGCAAATTTGTTTGGAAAATCTACTTATCCTCGTGCTTTGCTGCTGACATAGACATATTGACTGCAGGTGACAATTATTTAATAGTATCCGATGTTGTTCTTATCACCCAACAGAACACAAAACATTCTGAGAAAACTTTACAAAACACAACGCCGCATTAATGCGATTAGATTTCCTCCTCGCTTCTTACACGATCTGTGATTTCTTTTCAAATGTATCACTCCATCATCTTCCTGTGTCTGTCACCATCCCATCGGGCTCTAAGGTGACCTTTCCTATTGTTACTCTTCTGAGATATGATTCCTCCTACCAACATGGAGAATCATTATATGCAAATACACATTGTATTCCCTCGCATCTATTTGTTAATTCCACTTCATTGCACCCACACCAAGCGGAGAAATGACTCCCACTGTGACAAATTTGTACGTTTGAAGAGAGCGGATAAATTTATATCCAGAAATAAAAGACAGATCTGCAGATACAATTTATTGTGGGCAAAATGTTCTCTGGTTTCCAGATATCTCACTGAAGAACCGTCAACAGGGTGATATACAGGTTTTTGCCAGTTATTTGATGTAAAAAAAAGTCACTGTTCCTGGTGAAAAAACTGAATTTAGGACTTTTGTTCCTTTCACACCCTAACGCCTGCCATTTTTAAAAAAAAATGAATCGACGGGTAATACGGTGGACCAGGTGGAACACGTTTTCTCTGTGGGGACACCCTGGCCATCCAACTTCACTAAGCCCTGCGGCAAAAAAACTGATCCAGGTTAAACTGAAACCTTCACCGTCCCAGATTCAATTCCAAAAAAATCACACAAATCAGAACTCTGCCGAATCTCAATCATGTCGCACTCCGGTGCAACAAGATACCCACAATTCACCATTCTTCTACATAACCCGATGGGGTGAAATTTATAGAAGTTGTCTGAGAGCAGAACTGTTCTAGTTGCCCATGGGCTTTTATCTTTCCACACGTTCCTTAAAAATCATAGCTGAGGTCTGATTGGTTGCCATGGCCAACTAGAACGTTTTACCTCAGACACTCTGATAAATTTCCCCCAATGATCCTATTTTCATCCAGCCTGAAAAACGTAACTGGAAATCTCCAGTAAATACACGAATTATACAAAATAGGAGTAACAAGAAGGATAAACCATTGTCATATACAGACATTACTTGTAACTTCTTACTTTACTATACAATTTGGGCCTTCCATGCACAGCTGCAGCTAGCCATAACCAACCATAACGTACAGCGTGAACACAAAAGATAGGCAGGCCTATTCCTGTCCGCTGCTTTTTGGGCACAGCGACTCCAGCTCCCTATGGAGAGGGGAGGGTCAGCAGCAACTCACCGCTTCCCTCTCCACTTGGCTTGGGGCTTATGCCCCACTCCGCTCCTCACATGAGAGTGTGCAGGGAGCCTTAGACTGGAAAACTGTTTGCTTCCTTCTATTCCTTTATGACACTAAGTTTAAAAAAAAAATACATTTTCAATATTAAATCATAGCTCTTTGGACTAGACTCAGTTTATATAGAATATGGAAGGGGAGAGAGAAGTGAGCAGAAGTGAGTAAACAATAGGGATAGTGGATACTACAGAGAATGCTGGAGTGAAGGGATCCATTGCTTTTTCTTACCATTCTCTACTAATACTTCCCTATAAAAGTTACTAAGAGGTTATTCTTTCTAATTTGCAGTGAATGGGAGACTTATATCAGTTTATCTCCGCTCATAAGACAATGAAAATGATCAGATATATCTGCTGAAAGGCAAATGCATATCACCAAGTCTGAAAATGCATTTTTATGTATTATGATTTCAGCATTTTTCCTACCGTGGCTTAATTACAGTATAGATAGAATACAAACTTTACATTCTAGGCACCCCCATAGGGTTGAAATGAAGTGACCGATTTCAACACTCCCAGTGCCTAATCACCCACGATTAGACACACTGGGACATATTACTTACCCCGTCCCGTTGCGTTCCCCGCCGGGTGTTGTCCCGACAAGGATTCGGGTCTGCCGGTTCCAAGGATCGCGTGCCCGATATCCTGCATGTGTCGCTTCCCATCCCCCGCTCAGGTCACAGAGTCACCTTCTCTTCCTGGTGCTGTGAGTGCTGATCTGCGACCAATTTGCTTTTTAAATTCCGCGTTTTGTCTCGATCCCATTCGATTTGTCCGATGCCCACTTCCCCCCCCCAATTTGTGTTGCATCAAGCCAGGTCGATGCGACACATCAGGTCGTGTGCGCCTAAACCCGGGGCAATTAAGAAAAAACACAAAAAACTGCAAACCCGACAGAAAATGCGGCGTACCGACCCTTGTAAATGTCCCCCATTGGGCTCATCCTAGGGGTCGTGTGCGCACTGTTTGGACTGTGACACCATTTTTCCAGGGATTACGCGCTTGCAAGGTATTTAACAAGTGTCTGCTGCTGGATTTAGGCACACGTGTTTCCTTCTTTTGGCGCAGCTCTGCGATGGCTTTCTATGCGAAACAAATTAGGGGGCGTGCCTTTGGACCATCCGACTGATTCGACTGAGCGTGGGATTTACTTTCAAATTAAATTGTGTCCAATCCCATGCACTTTACATACACCAGAAGAAGCACATGTCGAACTGTAACTTACTCCGGTGCACGATCTTCGTGATCAGTGGCACAGTGCATTACCGTCGGACAATGCCTTTTGGTGAACTCCATTGATCCTTAAGTAAATTTGCAATTTGCCTGTGTATTGGAGGATCGCCAGAATTCAGGAATTCTGGTGCATGTTCTGCGGAATCTGGCTCCCCCACACGCCCGACAGAGTGCACCCCTTTTTTTGGTGCACCTCAATATGGGGCCCACAAATTTCTGTCAGACTTTGCATGAAATCTGCGCATGGTCCGACTGAGCACCGGAACGCCCCCTAATTTGTCTGCATGGTGCCTAGTGCGCTTCGCACACAAAAGGGTCACGGCGACAACAAAAGTGGCGCAGACACAAATACCTTTAAATACCTTGAAATACAGTTTTCCACCTAAAAATGTGCAAGTCCAACAAAAACTGGGTCCGTGGCCCTTAGTTAATGTGCCCCGTCATTGTTTAGCCACTGAAGTTTAAAGTTTTATATTTTCTCACATTTTTCTATACATTTTACATTAACATTATCTACGGTGATAACGAAAAGAGCTGTATGTTTATGATAGTTATAAAGTATGAGACCCTTCTCTCTCTGCTGTCTGCTTACCAAGCTGCTCACGGATACCTTACACTGGTGCTGTGATAATATTGGCTCATTTATATCCTTTTAATTAACCTCCCTTAATGATAAACAGGACGAGCGTTGAGGAAAAAAGGAGTCTGGCCACAAAGGAAAATTTTCAGAGTCTGCTCCTCATCAATATCGGATATCTGGATTTAAAAATATCTTTCCCCCTCAGCTCCAGGCACTGTCCTTCTTTCTTATTAGTAATGTGGAGAATTCTGTGAGCAATGATATGAAACTGGAAAACTGTGTAGGAGTTAAGTGTGGAAAAAGCCTGATTATCCCATAAAGACTTACATGTAAAGTGCTGATTCACTCCCCAGGAGAATTAGAGGCACACAAATTATTCAATGGTTATGCACAAGATAGTGACATTTAATGGAAGAAGATATTTTAAGGCAGGTACAGATGAGGACAGCATTATAAATATATTCCATACTGATATATACGCTTCCATCCTTTTCCGAGCTGTAACACAAAAAAATATTCTCAAAACCCAAATTTTTGTTAATGTGATATTGATCTAGAATGATTGTTGCCATATTCGGTTACCAATGTATTTCCCTATTATAGCCAATTGGGAAATAGCTTGTGATTTTGTTTTTCCTTTCTCTGGATCAACATCAATTATAGGTTGGGTCCTGATGAAACTAAGTCATTATCATCTTATCTGCATTTAGGCTATGATACTTGGGAGAACACTCAAATATATATGTGGGTGCACACAGGGCAGATTAAAAGTGTCCTGGTCTCAGATATGTCTTGTCACAGGGACGTTAAAATATACTATTTTGTATACTCACACATGGAGTACACATCACACATTAATTACCCTCATACACGCCACATAAGATCATATACCCCCTACTTCCATATACACAAACGTGCAGTAATATACACATACACATATGCACATATAACAATACCAGATATATACATGATGTTTTATGTTTATATATATACTCTTAGTATGTTAGGTGGTATGACCGGCCCCCCCCTGACAACTCGGGCCCCATAGCAGCTGCTATGACTCACACTTAATTTATGCCCCTGAACCATAGTCCATATGAACATGACATCAAAACTATGGGAGAATATATCAAGCAACGTCTGTAGAGACATAATTCTAGTCAAATACTGCAATTGTCCTTTGTTTTTTGCACAACATTTTGTACTGTCTCTCCATTCTGAAAAGTAGGCATGCAATGTAGCCAAAAAAAATTGGACAGGTTCCTTTTAGGTCCTTCTTCTTCTCATGGGCCTATAAGCATTCATAATGCCATGACATAGCGCACTACTCCTATCTTATGAGTGACCCTTTTGACTTAGTGGTGTTTCAGTCTATTCCTGTATTTTCCCCAACATAAACTCACCTATATTTTCGGACATAAAACGCGCACCATGTTCGAAATCAAGGTGCGCCTTATTTCCAGTTGCGCTATATTGATACTACTGACACCAGCTGCCTTGAACTGTGCACAGGTCTGCACCTGCTGGTCATATCATCTTTAATCAGGGGCGCCTTATAATCTGGTGCCCATATATTGAACCTAAACGTTTGAGGCAGGCATTTTGATGGTCACCTTAAAATCCGTGCGCCTGTAGTCCCGAAATACGGTAACCACATCTCTTTGTGGTTGATCTCCTAGTCCAGTACAATAAGCCCATGTTGATTCATATGATTTGTTTTAATTTAAGGTATCAGATCCAAAAAAATATTAGAAATTTACATGGTTTTTTAAATTCAAAATTTTCATGAATGTGAAAGTAAAGTTTGGTAAGACGGCCGAGGTATGACACTAAATTTACAACACGTCCTCATATTTACCTCTACCTCTACATAGAATTCATTTTGCTTCACATTTTTCTATAAATTTACCTAAAACTCAGAAATAGTTTGAACCAGTTAATGGACCTTTCGTTACTCCTATTTCTAATCAAAACAGCAGGTGTCAAAACAAGATCTTGAGAATTCACCTTGCAATTTTACAAGTTTGGCAGTGTAGCTTGTGAAAGTAACTTTTTTTAGGGCTAATAGAAGACTTGTGAATGAAAGGTTAATTTATCTGTGGAAGAATGACTCGGCTACAAAAGAAAAAAGTTCTGACTCTGACACGTAATCTGTTGACCTTAGTCAGAATCTTTCCTAGTCCTGTGCCACCCTATTTAGTTGCTCTTTTCTCTCTAGGAGACTGTAGATAGAAACGGGATGTATAGTGGCCAACGAGGCCACAACGATGCCTCCTGTCTGCCACTATTGTCATTGTATATGCCAGCGTATACCATCGAGTGCTTATACATTTTAATGTATACAAAAACGTGGTGTAAACCCAGCCTAAGAAAGGTAACAGCAGCCACAAATTTAGACTAGTCTTTCCTAGTTATTGGTACTTTGATGCAGAGACACATGAACTTCCATGTTTATGGCCATTCGTCCTCTCTAGGCTTGATTATCATTGAAGTCTAATGTTCATTTGCAATTTATATTGAAATTAAACTTATGGCTCTTGTAAATTAAAAGGTACTGTATTCTCTCAGCTTGTCACCAAAATCTAACCCTTGGTTATAACTACTTTCTGACATTCAAAATGTCGACAATAGTTGAAGATGGATGGTGGTTATAAATTAAAAGATGATAAGTAACAAAAATAAGTTGTTTGCCAAGATCAGGAGATGGAACAAGAGTTTACTTCTGTCTCTGTTAGTCAAAATCAGATGATTAACCACCTATCGACATCATCAACAGAAATCAAAGTTTGGCCTATCTCACCCAACGCCCGTGACCTGACTGGGACATGAAAAATTGCTTGGCCATAAAAAATCTAACGGTACGGACAGTCTTGAAAAATCTTACGGGGTGGCTGTCCCACAAAACTCATTCCCAGCCACCACTAATTTTTTTGGGCAGGCCGTCCCGCCAACAGGTTGTGGAATAGAATAAGGTGTGACGCTATCACAGTGCCATTAGCCGCTAGGTCACATTACACAACTGAAACATGGACAGTAAAGCATGGGCAGGGATGTTACATCTCTAGCGCCCACTGGGTAAATGTAGTGGGGGCTGGGGCATAGGCAAGAAATGTAAGGGGCATGGATTTCCAACCACTGAAATTCCAGACCTTACTCCTTGCCTCTGCTTTGCCTCCTCCTCCCTTCCTCTTCTCCTCCTCCTAATCTAGTTAGCACTGGGGCCGCACTGCAATTACCTGTTTTAGCCACAACACAGAAGGTCACTGTGCTAATTCTGATGATGCAGCCAAAATTTTCTGTAGTAGGTGAGCTGCCTCTTGTAGCTCTTGTCAGAGCAGTCCTTCCATCACCTCTATTCGACATACTGCAGAAAGAGACACCCAATTAGAGTCCTATTGTGGTCCGGAATAATACATTTATGTGGTTGAACTAAGGAACGCCCTAGTATTCCTGTAACTCTCATTATCAACCAGACACTTCTCCTCCACCTCAACCCCAGCTGGCCACCCTGCACTAGAGGGCCCTGGATTGTTCTCTGCATTTAAAATATTACAAATTGTTGTAGGAGATTCTTTTCCCTCTTTCCAGATGAATCGGCAATTAATAATTACTATCTGTTATTCCAGCAGCGCATTAATGTCTTGGCAGACAATTACATTATTATGGTTCCGATGCTCAGCAAAACCTATTATTGGTTTTTTAAAATGATGAAGACTTTTCACTGCATAAGACATGGCTTGGATTTACTACACGCTTCCCCTATAACCTATGCCACCAGCAGCAGATATCTGTATGGTTAGTCCTTACTCATTTTTAACGTGAGTTCAAATTATATGCCTTTTCATATAGCCAGTCAGCCCCCAGTAGTATATAGCTAGTCCCTTGTAGTATGTAGCCAGCCCCCTGTATATAGTATAGTATATGCTGGAGTATCTAGCTAGCCCCGGGCACCGGAAAGGTGAGTACTCAGTTTATTTTTTTTATATATCCGAGCCTGGATATATATATAAATTGTGCTGAAAAACTTGACTTATATTCAAATATATATATAGTACATTTTTCCATATCACGACCTACATCAACCAATGAGTGGCCTCCTCAGACCAAGGGAAAACACAGGAAAGTAAACTCCTCTGGCTAGCAGAAATGACGTCTCTTGACCAAAGAGGTAACTCATTGGATAAAGTTGGACTCGTCAACCCCAAAGAACTTCCAGTCAGGCCTGAAAAATGGAAGTACAAAAAAGATGCAGTAATCAGGAGTGGGCTACGGCACGGCAGGCAACGGCAGAGTGAATCCAACCTAAGAGTCTGTATTCTGATAATATAATCTCATTAACACAGTCATAGGGAGCAGTTTTAGTTTCTAGGTCTCCATGGTGACTCTTCCTTAACATCTCCTGAGGCCTGGAACGGCATGTATAATGCTGGATGATAATTCCTTTAGCTGTCATAGTCTATATAGTCAGAGAACCTACATCCCTGCAGCCAGACCTCATACATTCAGAGGAGATGTCAGTTTCTCACTTCTCCAGACAGTCCGTCAGTCCACATTACAGTCCTGTGCTCACTGTTCATTTACCTGTCCCTGTTAATGTTCCAGGTTCTGTGGTGGGTGAATTGAGAAGACAGATTTTTGTATTGCTTTTATTTATTGCCTATTCATTGACATTTATCTCTAGATGATAGTATTTTACTTTAAAAGACTTTAAGCATCTCCTAATCTTTCAAACATTTTATCTCACTCACCCATGATTGAAATATTTTGCCTTGATGTGATAAGTAGGCTCCTAACTCCATTCAATATCTTATTCAACAGAGAAGGGGGCTCAAGGATCCTCTCAAGAGACTGATTTTATTTAAAGCAGCATTATGACCTGTTATGCAATAACTTATTGTGACACTGAATGACTTTGACTTGTGATTCTCCTAAGGAGGTTCTTTGTTATTCAACCTTGGGGGATCTGAACTGTTTTGGAAGGAACCCCCAAGTCGCTACCTCTTTGATTTGTCTCAGTTCCACAACAGCTGCTCCAAGCAGAATGGGAGATACTGGAATATAGTACTAATGGGATTGGCAAAGATGTGGTGAGTGGACAAGCTAAGGTCAGTAGAGGAAATGTTTTTTGAAACAGAAATTAGGTCATGGCACAGGGTCAATGCAGCAGACTTCAAGACAGGTGGAACAGGTCTGGTGTTAGGTAGCACAAACAAAGGCAGATTATCTATTAGCAAACAAGATAATATTTGTACATCCATGTAGCCTTTCCCAGGGTTCTCTTCTTAGAACAAAGATGGCAAAGTAAATCCGAAATTAATTATTCTTAATGAAGTTTAATATGAAGCTTCTGCAGATTGAAATATTTACTAGGGATTAGAAATGACAGCATGCCATGATTCATTCATTTCTGTATGTAATATGTAACAAATAATCATACTGGATGAGAAAACAGGGTGACAAGACAAGACTACAGTTACCTTCAATTCACTATAATGTTAACTGGCTGCAAATAAAAGTCAGATACATATAACATCTATAGTAGTCAGTGGCAGCATTTCCCCCAAATTCTTTGTACAAATTCTTTGTATCATAATAAAGATTTTTTTATTTTCTGATATATTTGTATTGATATTTTTCCATAGGTTTCCTTCATCCCCCTTACCAACCCTTAACAACTTTTTTTTAATAGTTGGTGGTCCATTTTTTGGTTAGTTCCCATCTTCAAAAAATCCTATAACATTTTTTTTTTTTACTTTTACATGTACGAGCGAGCAAACAAATTTCTGGTAGTAATTTAATATTTCAAGCCATGTACTAAAAGAAAGAGGTGAAAAATTAAAATTCCAAAGTGGTAAAATTGGCAAAAAAAAAAATAAAAAAAAAAAAACCCCCATTGAACACCAATTTGCACGCATCTTTTTCACTTGTCTTCTTGGGTTCTGATTTATTATTAAATTTTTATTTAATACTTTGTTTAAGTCCTACATATAATTTATTATACGCTTTTTTAAATAACCGCCTTCTTTCCAAATGACACCTCCTTGGTTGGTTGATCAATAGGGACCAAACCAAATTTTATACGTATTATTAAAAGTTTTTTATAGATCTTAAAAAAAAATAAGCCTTTTGACGTTAAAAAATAGTCTTAATTTTAAAAAACTGTTGTTCGGACGCCAATAACTTTAACTTTTTTTTGCATTCTACAGCATACGAACCTGTGCATGGTATCAGTTTTTTTGCAGGATCAGATTCATTGCTAACCATTTGGGGACTGTAGAATCCTTGAATTCCGTTTTTTATTAAAATTTTTTAGAGTTGTTTATGATGAAAATGTCAAAAAAGTGGCCGTTCAGACATTGTGCACTATTGAGCGCCAACATAAGGGTTTCACTTGGCGAAAATAAATATTTCTTATATTTTGCAACTTCTGCATGGAGCCCTCTACCTATACCTGGCCCACACTGAACTGTCACTAGTTGTAATAGTATCAGTGGGAAGTGGTCAAGCAAAATAAAAACATGGAGGATTATCAGAAATGTCGTGAGCAGAACTGTTCTTGTTGCCATTGCAAACAATCAGAACGCAGCTTTATTTTCACACAGTGTTGTTTATAAAATGAAAGCTGAGCTCTGATTGGTCAATGGGCAACTAGATTTTTCATTTACAGTTCAGACACTTCTGATAAATCTCCCCTAATAAACCTTATATGCAGCTAAAGAGACTGAAACAGGTCCAACTATACATCGCAGAGTTGGACAATGTACTATGACCTGGCATAGAAATTAGATTGTCTGATTGTTATTTAACTTAAAAGAAATCTCCATAAATCTGTAAACCATTTGCAATGGGGGAGGTAAATATTACATAAATCTGCTTGTGACTGCATTCAGTACATTTCATTGGCTTAGTATTTAATGTTATAGTTGAATATTGTTCCTCCTGACTAAACATTAATATAAACTGCCTGATCAGTACGCCCAATTGTTGTTTAAAGGGCATCTACCACCAGGATGAAGGACTGTTGCAAATTAGCATAGGTGTTCATTTGCCTACAGTCTTTTATCCTGGTGGTGTAGATGCCCTTTAAACTGCAAGTGTTCCAATAAAGCATAATGTCAGCAGCAATGTCCTCCTTTAGTATAACAGTATTACAGATATGTGGTATTGCATATATAGCAGAATGTATGCATATACTGTAGGATTTCCAGGCATGGAAAAATATTGGCGTACAGAAATTGTGGACGTATATATGATACTAGGGCAAAAATGATGAGAAGGAAGAATGCAGGATGTACGTGGCAAATAGACATGGACAAACATAAAATCATTCAGCCCTGTCCTTGATATACAATATCAGCAACCGTATCCAAGAATGTGCCAGATGTAGATCTAGGGCCATACAAAAGTTGTCCCATTCACTGCAGCAATGTAGGAAATAAATATCTGACTCGTCACTTTAGGAAAGTCCGTACCAGAAATCCTACAAGGAGGAGAAAATGCATTCAGACTTACTTTCTTCATAATGTCTGAGATTGATTCCAAGTGATCATGTAATGGTGAGTAGATATAACCTCTATGGAAGAACATCATCAGATGACAGAAAGGCCCCTATCTGAGCTAAAGGGGAGGGAGGTTGTGTTTATTACAAAATGTACTGCAAAGTCCACGAAGCAAATGTCTGACTGTATGACAGTATCTCATGGCTTTTTTTCGATATGGAAGTTGAATGTTTTTTCCGTCTTACAGAGCTGGAATGAAAATTGCGCCATGGAGGGTATTTTTAAAATACATTCCGAGGTGAGATCTTGTTTCGTGGTAAAGTATATTGGTCGAGAAGCTTGTTAAAATACAGATGAAGCTCGCTTTATTTTAGTATTTTACCGGAAATCCCCACCCGACAAAGTATCAAACTGTCAGGCAGTAGAGGCTCCGTCCAGAGAAAAGTATATGTAAATTTTAAAATATTTCTGAATCGACCGAGGTCAAGTTTGTTTGTAATCTTTCTATTCCAATGGATTGACTATATTGCACATTTTTAGCCACAAATTTTATGCACGAGTCTAGAACCAGGAATAAAGAGTTTTTGTTCACTTGTTCGAAAACCGTCTACGCCTAACGTCCAAATTATTTTTCCTCAAACCTAGAACAGCGGAAACAGAAGTTAGTGGAGGTTATTTGTGGGAGAAAAGAACTGCACCAGTTTCCGTGTCTGAAAACAGTGCATGATTTCCCTAAGGAAATTCTTTTTTTTGTTTTTAATTACAAAAGCACAATCTACAGGACAAATTTGAAAAAAAAATTAGTACATATGGAAATAACAGAATAAAATACCAAAGTTAACACACAATTTCGATCTAACAAGCAAGTTCATTACAGGTTGATAAATAAGCATTTCTTGACCTTTTTGTTTTCCTTTTCTTCTCTCTTTACTACCTCCCCCCCCCCCAAAAAGCCCCCCCCCAAAAAAAATGAAATCTTTAGTCTGAAAATATCTTCATGACTGAAGGGGAAGTTGTCGGGAAGTCGTTATCGAATATATTTATTGGAAAAGAAGTTACAAACAACTGTGAGCTCCTCGGTCAGACTCAAGAAACTTTTTATCAAAATTGCATGTTTGTGTATGTTGGTGGTATTCCTCCGGGACTGTCTTATGTGCAGCTCTTAATCTGTGTTGGAAGTTGGCTACAATCTTTTATTTTGTATTAGACAAGAAGTTATAGGATACAACACGGCCATACTCGTCCCTTAACCCAATTACAGGATGCAACCTATCCTTAAATTTCATTCTCACCAGATTTCATACAATCTCATACTCAACGGTGGATATCAGTCATCTTAATTCTTTCAAAACAGATCCATTCCATACCAATCGTTCCAGAAATTCTTGGTTATGAACGTTTATGCAGTACAGGTGACCCATTCATAATCTTTAATCATGATTGCTAATGAAACTTTGTAATATTCCTTTGATTGTAGAATAATGTTTCTTCACTATGCAGTCCTGCCTTTTCTACTTTGTGTTGACAGAGTCATATCTTACATAAAGTCTATGAAGAGGTGAGAGGAGGAGGAGACAATCATTACTTTTCTACCCAACATAACTTCCTCTCTCCTTGTTCCCCTCTCCATATCTTTTTGCACGGGGAACGAAAAAGAAGGTTTCTGTTTAGGTATGTTTACAAACTGGAAAAGTCCAATCAGGCAGAGATCCAACAGCTTGAGATCTAAGAATATTGAAAGTCCCATTACTTGTGGGTACATGGGTTATGTTTAAAGGTGTCGACTAGTGAACCGAAACACCTATTTAACTAGGATTATTCACAAGTGCACTTTTAAAGGTGAGTTTAGTAAGTTTGAAGTGTTTGTCAATTTCATAACACCTAACAATTCCCAGGTTCCTACATTCTCTGGACCAGGAGTGTGACTTCAAGGGGCTATTCCCAAAAGACCAAGCATTCCTTAAGAACCTACCCCACTTGAAGTGGGCAGTGTTTCCGATGGCAATACGCGGCACACCAGTCCTTCAGAGGATGTGAGCTGGTGCCGAGCTTTATTTTAGTATGTTTTAAAACCGCTGTAACGCGGTTTTTAAAACACTTTTTAAAACTTTATAGCCGCGCAGGCAGTGTACGACCTCGGCGCTACCGTGCGCGCGCTACAATAGGAAGTGAATGGAAGCAGCGCGCGGCATGTAAGCCCGCCGAGCCCGCCTGTACCTCCCTGCGCCGCTATAAAGTTATATAAAAAGGTTTAAAAAACCGCGATACCCGGTTTTTAAAACACTAACTAAAATTAGCTCCTGGCACCAGCTCTCACCCTGAGGCTGGTTGCTCCGGTAATTGCCATCGGACAAGCACTGCCACTTCAGTGGTAGGTTTCCTTTTTAAAATATATATCCAGAATAACAAAATAATTCACATTCTCTAAACTTCTCTGTTTTATAACAAAAATACAGCATTCCACAGATATATAGGTCCAACACTGTGCTCTATGTGGTCACTGGGTGAAAACATAATTCCGATTTGCCTTTTGATCCCGAAACACGATAAATCTCCAGTTTTTGATGGTCGGCGCCTCACGCAGTCTTCTCATGAATATCTTTCTCCACTCTGCCCTCCTACCTCTTCTCCCCTCTTCCATTAAAGACAAGCTCCACACATAGACACTCCATCGACACTTTTGAACGAAAAAAACAGCATCGTGCACAGACCTAATCTAAACATGAAATACAGGCAGATAAAGTCTTTATACCAAGCGGGGAGGCACTTGTGTTGTCTGTATAGCCTCAAAATGTAGCAGAGCGACATTGTTGTTATAGCTCAAGATTATAGCAGTATGAAAGTGTCAATGGGTATCAATATGTATCTTTTGGATCTCTTTGTCTCCAATCTGTCTTAGCTGCCCTTTATTTCTTTCTATTCTCAGAATGCCTGTATTGAAATGTTTCAGCAAGCTAAATAAACGGTATATAAACCTGCTACCATGGATAATCTAAGCACACTTGTCAGCTTCACAGCATCCCTCATAGCACAGGGAGAATAATGCAGTGTCTGCTTAGAGAGCAGGCGAACCATCAACTGGAGTGAATAAGAGCTACATGACAATCAAAATAAACTGAGTAAAATGATAAATAACCCCCCCCCCCCCCTACTTTGTTAGTTACACATAACTAGGGGGGATTTAAATTCTGAGAAACTTTTCTTTCATGGGTAAACCCTGTAACTGAAGGGGGGGAGATGAAGAGAAAAGTGCTAGGTGGAGGTTTAGGAGGGGGAGTTATTGCTGTGGAGCCCCTTAATTATTTTACAGAATGACCCCAAAGCAAACGCAGCCTCATTGCATATTTTGAAAATGGATGGAGCAGAGTTTAAAATAAAAACAGGGTATAGGAGGTATGTGTAGCATACTTAAATATCAGTTAGTTCAGAAGGTAAATCTCGTGCTGATAGATTCCCCGTTAAGAAATTGATGTTCCAGAATTGATTTCTCTTGACTTGGAACAAGTAGATATACAGCTTTTACTAAACAGATATGTAGAAGAGAGTGACATGCTCTTTAAAGGTACAGTCAATCTTGCAGCAATCATTGCTCGGCACTCCAGCACCTTCGGACAGCGATAACTGGCAATGTGCACAAAGCAGATAAGGAGTTCTTCTTGATACAGCAGGGTGCGGACCGATGCAGGGTTTCGGTCTTTGTAAGATGAAAATCTTTTTGCAGCAAATCATACGTAACTTTGTTTAAAAATTGAATTCCTGTGTTAACAAGAGCAGGATTTCAAGGAGGTAAATTGATTACTGAGTGCTTCTTTCTCTGCATTTTCCTAATCTGGCGGGATAAGTAGAATGTGATTGGTATACAGGTTTTGAATGGCGCAGGAACATTGTTTGGAAAATCTACTTAATCCATGTGCGGTGCTGCTGACATAGACATATTTGACTTGCAGGTCGACAATTTATGCTTGAATTGATATCACATGTGTTTTCTTATCAACCCAACAGCACAGAAAACCTCCTGAGAAAACACAGTCTTACAAAACACATAAAAGCCCGCATGATTGCAGATTAGATTTGCCTCCTCGCTCTACACGATCTGTGGGATTTCTTTTCAAATGTATCACTCCATACATCTTCCCCTGTGTCTGTCACCATCCCATCGGGCCTCTACAGGTGACCCTTCCTATTGTTACCTTGAGATATGATTCACTCCTACCAACATGGAGGAATCATACAATGCAAATACCACAAATTGTATTCCTGCCGCATCTATTTTGTATAAATTTCCATTCATTGTTTCCATTGCATCCAACAACGGAGAAATGACTCCCAACTGTGACAAATTTGTACGTTTATGAAGAGAGCGGATAATAATATTTATTACAGAAATAAAAAAAGAATCTGCAGATACAATAGTGTAGTTGTGGGCAAAATGTTTCTTGGTTTCCAGAATATCTCACTGAAGAACCGTACAACAGGGGTGATATATCAGGTTACTTGTGTGCCAGTTATTTGATGTTAAAAAAAAGTCACAGTTTCTGGTGAAAAACAAAAACTGATTTAGGACTTTTGGTCCTTTCAACTAACCCCCACCTGCCGATTTTTAAAAAAAAATTAAGAAACGGCAGGTAATACGGTGGAACCGGGTGGAGAACGGTTACTCTGTGGGGAACACCCTGGCCATCCCCAACTTCATCACAAGCCTGTGCGGCACAAAAAAAAAAACTGATTCCGTGGTTAAAGCTGAAACCTCACCGGGTCCCCAGATTTCAATTCAGCACAACAAGATCATAACTCTGCAGATTCAGAATTTCAAGCAATGCCGCACTCACGGGTGCAACAAACAATAAACCCACAATTCACCATTCGTCTACATACCCATGTTTGGGGAGGGAAATTTATGAGAAGTGTCTGAGGCAGAACTGTTCTAGTTGCCCATGGCTTTACTTTTTTCCACTGTTTACTTAAAAATCATAGCTCGAGGTTGATTGGTTCTCCAATGGCCAACTAGAAACAGTTTTTAACCTCAGACCACTTTTCTGATAAATTTCCCCAATGATCCTATTTCTCCAGTCCTGAAAACTTAAACGCTGAAATCTCCAGTAAATACACTGATATATAACAAAGTAGGATAACAAGAAGGATAAACCATTGTCATATACATGACATTACTGAAATTCTTATTTTTACTTATAGAGCATTTGGCTTCCATGCACAGTGTCCCCAATGGCGGGTGGTGAACTAGCATAAAAACTGCGCAGCTAGCATGACCACACCTAAAAGTACAGCGTGACACAAAAAGATAGAGCGGTCCTATTCCTGTCCGTTTTCTTTTTTGGGCACAGCGACTCCGACTCAGCTCCCTATGGAGAGTGGGACGGGGTCAGCCAGCAACTCACCCGCTTCCCCTCTCCACTTGGCTTGGGGCTTATGCCCCACATTCCGCTCTCAATGGGATGTGTGCAATGGAGCCTTAGACTGACAAAACTGTTTTGCTTACATTCTATTTTTCCTTTACTGGACACTAAGTATTAAAAAAAAAATAAACATTTCAATATTAAATCAGAGCTCTTTTTGTGGCTAGACCACCAGTTTATATAGAGTAAATGGAGGAGGGTGAGAGGGAGAGTGAGCAAAGTGAGTCAACGAAGAGGGAATGTGGATACATACAGAGGAATGCTGGGAGTTGGAGGATACATTGTGTTTTTCTTACCATTCCTACTGAATACTTCCTATAAAAGTTACAAGAAGGTTATTCTTTCTAATTTCCGTGAAGTGGGAAGCTTTTATATCAGACCCTTTCACTCTCCCGCTCATAAGACAATTGAAAATGACACCGTAGTATAATCTGCTGAAAGGCAAAATGCCATATCAAAACAGTCGAAATGCCTTTTTTATGATATATGTTTCAGGCATTTTTTTCCTACCGTGTTGCTTAATTACAGTAATGATAAAACAACCTGTTACTATTGTCTTGGCAGCCCCATAGTGTTGAAATGAAGGAACCGTATTTTAAAACACTCCCCAGTGCCTAAGAATAAACATGTGATTAGCACACATTGGGAACATATTTACCTACCCGTCCCGATTAGCGTTCCCCCCCCCGCGCGTTGTCCGCGACAAGGATTCGGGTTCTGCCCGCGGTCCCCAGTATCGCGTGCTCCGATATCCTGCATGGTCGCTTCTCCATCCCCGCTCAGGTCAGGAACAGAGTTCACCCTTCTTTTCCTGGGCATGTGGAGAGTGCTGATCTTGGACACAAATTTGCTTTTTTAAATTCCCGCGTTTGTTTTTCGCCGAATCAGTCAAGTTGTTGTCGAGAAACGATTGCCCACTTCGCCCTCCAATTTGTGTTGCATACAAGCCAGTTGTCGATGCGACACACTCGGTCCCCCACCCCCGTGTGCGCCATATCCCGGGGCAATTTAAGGCAAAACAAACTTCTAAAAAAACTTACAAACAAAAAAATTGACAAACCCGACAAAAATGCGGCGTACCCGACCCTTAGTAAATGTGCCCCATTGAGGCCTCATCCACGTAAGGGTCGTGTCCGGCACTGTTTGGACTGTGACACCATTTTCAGGGATTACGCGCTTGAGCAAACGGATGGTTTACAAGTGTCGTTGCTGGGATTTAGGCCACAGAGTGTTTCCCTTCTTTGGCGCAGCCTCTGCGATGGCTTTCAATGGCGAAACTAATTAGGGGACCGTGCCGTTGAGCGTACCATCCCGACTGATTTCGGACGAGCGTGGGATTTAACTTTCAAATTAAATTGTGGCGCAAGCCGCCATGCACTTTAATACACCAGGAAGAAGCAAGTGTGAACTCTTGTCGAATCCTGAGCGGGAAAGTGGACACATTATGACTTCCTGGACGATCTTTCGTTTTGAATCGTGGCACAGTGCATTCGCTGGACAAATGCACTTTGGTGAACATCCATTATCCCTTAAGTAAATTTGCAATTTGCCGTGGTATTGGGAAGTAGGATTCCAAGAATTCTGGTCAGGATTTTCTGGTGGATGTTCTGCCATGAAATCGGGCTCCCCCACCACAAAAGGCCCCGACAGATAGTGCACCCTTTGTTTTTTTTTTTTGGTGAACCTCAATATGGGGCCACCAACACAATTTCGTGTCAGACTTGCAGAAAATCGGCGCATGGTCCACTGAGCCACCGGAACGACCCCCTAAATTGTCCTCGTCATGGTGCTAGGTGCAAGCTTCGCCACAAAAAGGGTCACGGCGTACACAACCAAAATGGGGCGCAGACACAAATATAACCCTTAAAAATACTGTTTAATAAGCAGTTTTATACCCTAAAGGGGAATGTGCAAAGATCCAACCGAGAAACTGGTGCCGTGGCCCTTTAGTTTAATGGCCCCGTCATTGTTAGCCATCGAAGTTTAAAGTTCTATTTATTTTCTAAACATTTTTTTTCTACACATTGTACCATATTAACATTATCTACGGTGATAACGAAAAGAGAGTGTAGTTGATATGTTAGTGATAGAAGACCCTTCTCTCTGCGTCTGCTTACCCAGCATGCCTCAGCGGATAACCTTAACATGTTGCTGTGAATAAATATTGCTCATTTATTCCTTTTAATTAACTGTCTCCTTAATGATTAAACAGGAAAAGAAGCAGTTGGAGAAAAAAGGATTGGGCCACAAAGGATTTTTCGAATGAGTCTGCCTCCTTCATCATTATAGCGATAGACTGATTTACAAAATATCTGTCCCTCCTCCTCAGCTCCAGTGCCACTGTCCTTCTTTTCTTATTATAATGTGTGAGAATTCTGGAGCAATGATAATGACACTTGGAAGAACTCTGTGAAGGAGTTAAGGTGGAAAAAGCCTGATTATCCCATAAAGACTTAGCATGTAAAGTGCTGAGTCAGCGTTCCCAGGAGAATTAGAGGCAACACAAAAATATTTCAATGGTATGCACAGATAGTGACATTTATTGGAAGAAGATATTTTAGGCCGGTACAGATGAGGGACAGCATTTTATAAATAATATTCCAATCTGTATATAACGCTTCCCACATCCTTTTCAGAGCATGTATACACAAAAAAAAATATACAAAAACCCAAATTTTTGTTAAGTGATGATTGTATCTAGGGAATTATTGTGCATTAATTCGGGTTACCAAGTATTTTTCCCCTATTATAGGCCAATTGGGAAATATCTTGTGGATGTGTTTTTTACTTTCCCCTCTGGATCAACATCATATTATAGGTGGTTTGGTCTTGGATTGAAAACTATAAGTCATTAATCATCTATCCTGCATTTATGCTATGATATTAAGCTATGGGAAAACTCAATATATTATGTGGGTGCAACAAAGGGGCCAGATTTAAAAGTTGTCCTCCCCGGGTCTCAGGCATATGTCTTGTCACCAGGGACGGTAAAATATACATATTTGTTATAATACCTCACACATGCGAGTTTCAGTCACACATTAATACAACTTCATAACCACACAAAAGAGCATCTACACCCACTACTTATCCAATACCAAATGAAAGCATAATATACACAACGTGCAGTTATATACAACATACACAATATGCATATACATAGATACCAGCATATATACATATACATGCATTATGTTATATACATATTATTCTTTAGTATGGTTAGGTTGTGATGACAGGGCCCCTGACCAACCAACCTCGGGCCCCCAAAAGCAGACTTGTATGCCTACTAACCCACGTATTTCCGGGACGCCCCTGAAAAAAACCATATTCATAATGAAACATGGAACATCAGAAAACGTTATGGGGAGAAATATCAAGCAAAATACTTGTACAATAGGTTTTTACCATACTTTTAGTCCTTATTTTTGCAAAACATTTTCGTACTGTCTCTCCATTTCTGAAAAGTAAGGCAGCCAATGTAGGTCAAACAAAATTAGGACAGGTTCCTTTTAAGTCCTATCTTCTTCTCCTCATGGGGCTATAACATTGCCATAATGCCATGATCCAAAGCGCAACTTTCCTATCTTATGAGATGGAACCCTTGATTGACTTAGTGGTGTTTCAGTCTATTCCTGGTATTTTTTCACATAAACAATAAAATCTCACTCCGTATTTTTTTTTTTTTTTTTTTTTTTTCGGACTATAAGGAAGCGCACAAAAAAATACCTTGATTCTTCGAAATCAAGGTGCGCCTTATAGTCCAGTGCGCTTTATATAGATATAGGTACTTACAGACAACAGCTGCCTTACTGTGCACAGGTCTGCCACCTGCTGGTCATTAATCACTTACTAAAATTCAGGTGAAGCTTTAATCTGGTCCGCGCCTTATATATGAACCTAAACGTTTTGATGAGCTGGCATGTTTATATTGATGGTGCCAACCTTAATAAATCCGGGTGCCGCCTTGGTAGTCCCGAAAAATACGGTAACCACAATTCTTTGTTGTTGATCTCCAGTCCCGAGCCACAGAAGCCACCAATGTTGGATTCATATGATATGTTAATGTAAAAGGGTGGATTCAGATCCATAAAAAAATATTCAGAAATTTACATGGTTTTTTAAAGTCCAAAATTTCTCCATGATTGAAGTAAAGTTTTGGTGAAGCGGCCGAGGTAATGACACTTATAATGTTTACACATGTCCCTTATGTTTACCTCACCTCCTACATAGAATTTCATTTTGCTTCACATTTTTATCTATTATTTACCTTAAGAACATCAGAAATAGTTTGAAGACAAGTTAATGCGACCTTTTCGTTATCCTTATGTCTATACAACAAGCAGGGTTGTCACAGAACAAGATCTTGAGGAATTTCAACTTGCAATTTTACATCAAGTTTGGCAGAATGTAGCTGATGAAAGTAACTTTTTTTAGGCGCTAATAGAAGACTTGTGATTAGAAATGTTAATTTAGTCTGTGGAAGAATGATTCGGCTACAAAAAGAAAAAAGTTCTGACTTCCGCAAAACAGTATCTGTGACCTGTAGTCAAGAATCATTTCCATAGTCCTGTGCCACCCATTTTAGTTTGCTCTTGTTCCTCTCTATGAGACTGGTTTAAACGGGATTTATAGTGGCCCAGACAGAGCCAAACAACCTGATCCTCGGTCTGCCACTATTTTGCAATGTATATGCCTAGCGTATACCATGAGTGCTTCATACATTTTAATGTATACAAAAAACTGGTTGTATGGTAAAACCCAGCCTAAGAAAGCAAGGAAGCAGCAGCCACAACATTAGTTAGAACTAGCTTCTTCCTAGTTATTGGTACTTTTGATTGCAGAAGCACATGACGTTCAATGTTGATGCCAATTTCCTCCTATCCTAGGCTTGATTATCATTAGAAGTTCAATATGTCATTTGCATGTTATATTGAAATTAACCTTATGGCTCTACCTTATTATAGTAAAATTAAAAGAAGGTGTACTGTATTGTCTCTCAAGCTTGTCACACAAAAATCTAACTTGTTATAACACTTTTCCCTGAACATTCCAAATGTCCGACATAGTTGAAGATGGATGGTGGGTTAGTAATTAAAAGATGATAAGTAAACAAAAATTAAGTGGTTGACCAAAGAATCAGGAGATGGAACAAGACAGTTTTTACTCATGTCTCTGTTGTAGTCAGAAATCAGAGCTGATTAACCCCCCAGGGAAGGGTTTAGGCATTATCTATCCACCAAACAACAGAGAAATCAAAAGGTTGGCGATATCTCACCCAGAAGACCGGCCCGTGATACTGACTGGGACATTTTGAAAAAATTGCTTGGCCATTAAAATCTAACAGTACGGACAGATGAAATGAAAAATCTTACGGGGGTGGCTGTCCCCAAAACAAAAAAATCCATTCCCAGTCATTCACCAAACACTTAATTCTAATTGGGCAGGCGCCCACGCCAACAGGTTTGTGGATGAGAATAAGGTGTGCCGCTTCACAACAGCCATAGCCGCTAGTTGACGATTAACAACTAAACATGGACAGGAGCATCGGCAGGGATGTTACATCTCTGCGGCCCCACTGGGTAAAATGTAGTAGGAGGCTGGGGCATAGGCCAGAAATTGGTAAGGTGGCAGTGTATTTCCCACACACTGAAATCAAGACCGTTACTCCTTGCCTCTGCTGTTGCCCTCCTCAACCGCCTTCCTCTTCTCCTGCCTACTAATCTAGTTAGCCACTGGGGAACCGCACTGCAATTACCTGTTTATTGACGAGCACTAGAACACAGAAGGAGCTGTTTCTTCACTGTGCTTTAATTCTCATGAATGCAGCCAAAATTTTTCGTAGTAGGTGAGCTGCCTTTTGTAGCTCCTTGTCAGCAGCTCCTTTCCATCACCTCTATATCATACTGCAGAAGTCAAAGAACACCCAATTAGTAGATCATTAGTGGACAGGAAATATACATTTATGTGGTTGAAACTAAGACCCACCCAGTATTCCGCTAACGCCTCATTAATTATCAGTTTCCCAAGTAACTAAACATTCAACTCCGCCCCAGTGTAATGGCTTCCTTGGGGAGGACACTATCCTCCACCTACCCCAGATGGCCCCCTTGTCACATCGAGGGCCCTGGATTGTTTCCTGCATTGAACATATTACAAATTGTTGTATGAGATTCTTGTTCCCTCTTTACCAGATGAATCTGCAATTAATAATTACTATGTGTATACAGGAGGCATAATGTCTGGCAGGACAATTACATTATTATGGTTCCGCTGCTCAGCAAAACTATATTGGTGTTTTTAAAATGAGTGGAGCTGATTGTAATGCATTAAGAAATGGCTATGGATTTACTACAGCTTCAACGAAACCTATGCCACCGGAGCAGATAGCTGGATGGGTTAGTCCTACTCATTTTATGACAGTGAGTGTCAAATTTATGCCTTTGTCTTTCCCTCTTCCATTTCGCCTCTTATGCTCGTTGTCGCCTCGTTTCAAAATTGTAACTTTGCTATACATTTACCCCGTTTTGAGGATTACTCTTCCTGAGGATAACAGCAGCATGTTTAAAAGAGAACCTGTATACGAGACCGGCCATCAATGCATAGCGCATGACTGCCAGAGTTAGAAACGTAACCGACTCAGTGGCGAGCCACCAGGTGATGCGGTGCATGCGCGGAAACAAGGCAGACAGCATGTGAAACTTCCGGTTGGTCAGGGGGCAATCCAATCATATGAATGATGCCCCTAAGTATCACTGACTGCAGGGGTGTCTATGGACATCCGCCGTCATACGAACAGACAAGGGGTGAATTTATCAGGGGAAGACAATACGACTGACAATACTATTATCCTTTGTACTGTTAACTTTCTTGTTTGGTCCAACACTTTTAACTTTCTATGCTCTGGCGGACGACCCTTTTAAAATAAATGCAGAATCTATAGTAGCAGAAGGAAGGGGACATCTTTAATGCATGAATTTGGGGTACTTACCGGTGAGGTTGAATACAGTTACAGTGACACACCCTACTCCTGTTACTGTAATGATATATAACCATATTGACTACCATCTGTCTTATTACATTGAACAGGAATCATCTCTGATTCAAAGAATGACAAAATATAAATAGAACAATGCTTGGCGAGTTATTGAAGTACACAACGAATAGTCTGTGTAACAAAATAATAGACACGGTCCCTTCAAGGTTAATAATAGGTAAAATAAGACCTGATGGGGTCTTAGGGTCCGACCATATTTAGAAAAAATGTGCGGAGCTGCGGGCACTTCAATAAAACATCAAAAAACGTTGTAATTACTATGAAAATAAAGCTGTACAAATGTCATGGTCGATAAGAACAAGAGGTTCTTATCATTTATAAAAAAAAGCAGACCGTACAGAATTAAAATTTGGACTGGGACGTAAACCTTATAACAGACCCAATCCGAAGTGAAAGTCCTCATCCTTAGGCTCATTTACACAGCCGCAATTGGGAAGGCAGGAAGAGTATAGGTCGCATACTGGACAGTGCTTCAATGGCTCCCAGTCATGGAGATCTGCACCGTGGAGGCAAAGTATGCAGGACCACTCTTCTGACTATGGAGGGAGGATGGGTGATAAGCGCTATACATCACAGCTATGTGCACAGGGACCTTCATTCTTAACATCTATAGTAGTCAGTGGCAGCATTTCCCCCAAATTCTTTGTATATTAATAAAGATTTTTTTTATATTTTTCTGTATAAATTTGTATGATATTTTTTCCATAGGCTTCTCTAACCCCTTAACAACTTTTTTTCCATGTCCATTTTTTTGTATTCCCCATCTTCAAAAATCCATACATTTTTTATTTTTACATGTACAGAGCATAACAATTTCTGGTAGTATTTAATATTTCAAGCCATGTACTAGAAAGAGGTGAAAAAATTCCAAAGGTGGTAAAATTGGCAAAAAAAACCCATTTGCACCATTTTCTTGTGGGTTCTGTATTTACGCCTTTTCTTTCCAAATGACACCTCCTTTGGGTTGGTATGATCAAAGGGACACCAAATTTATACAGGTATTTAAAAGTTTTTATAGATCTTAAAAAAATAAAACCTTTTGAGTTAAAAAATAGTCTTAATTTTACCGTGTTCCGACGCCAATAACTTTTTGCATTCTACAGCATACAGACCTGTGAACAGTATCAGTTTTTGCAGGATCAGATTTCATTGCTACCATTTTGGGGACTGTAGAATCCTTTGATCCGTTTTTTATTAAAATTTTTATGAGTTGTTTATGAAAATGTCAAAAAAGTGGCCGTTCAGACATTTGTGCACTATTGAGCGCACAATAAGGGTTCATTGAGCGAAAATAATAATTTCTATATTTTGCAACTCTGCATGTGAGCCCTCTACCTATACCTGGCCCAACACTGCACTGTAATAGTATAGTGGGAAGTGGTCAAGCAGAATAAAAACATAGGGAGGGATTTATCAGAAATGTCTGTGAGCAGAACTGTTCTTGTTGCCCATTGCAAACAATCAGAACTCAGCTTTTATTTTCACACAGTTGTTTATAAAATGAAAGCTGAGCTCTGATTGGTTGCAATGGGCAACTAGATTTTTCATTTTTACATCAGACACTTCTGATAAATCTCCCCTATAAACCCTATATGCAGCTAAAAAGACTGAAACAGGTCCAACTTATACGTCACAGAGTTAGGACATATGTACTATGACCTGGCATAGAAATTAGATTGTCTGATTGTTATTTAACTTAAGAATCTCCTATAAATCTGTAAACCATTTTGCAATGGGGGATGTAGTATTACATAAATCTTGCTTGTGACTGCATTCAGTACATTTCATTGGCTTAGTATTTAATGTTATAGTTGAATATTGTTCCTCCTGACTAAACATTAATATAAACTGCTTGATCAGTACTGCCCAATTGTTGTCTTAAAGGGCATCTACCACCAGGATGAAGGACTGTATGCAAATTAGCATAGGTGTCATATGCATACAGTCTTTTATCTTGGTGGTATATGCCCTTTAAACTGCAATGTGCCAATAAAAAGCATACTGTCAGCAATGTCCTCCTTAGTATAACAAGTATTACAGATATGTGATATTGCATATATAAGCAGAATGTATGCATATACTGTAGGATTTTCATTGGCATGGAAAAATATTGGCGTACAGAAATTGTGGACGTATATATGATACTAGGGCAATAATGATGAGAAGGAAGAATGCAGGATTGTACCGTGGAAATAGACATGGACAAACACAAAATCATTCAGCCCTGTCCTTGTATATACAATATCAGCACCGTATCCAAGATGTGCTCGATGGTAGATCTAGGGCTACAACAAGTTCTCCATTCACTGCAGAATGTAGGAAATAAATATCTGACTTGTCACTTTAGGAAAGTCCGTACCAAGAAATCCTACAAGGAGGAGAAAATGCATTCAGACTTACTTTCTATAAGGTCTGAGATTGTATGCCAAGACTGTCATGTAATGGTGAGTAGTATAACCTCTATGGATGAGAAATCATCAAGATGACAGAAAGGCCTATCTGAGCTAAAGGGGAGGGAGGTTGTGTTTATACAAAATGTCTGCAAAGTCCACGAGCAAATGTCTGACTGTACTGACATATCTCATGGCTTTTTCGATATGGAAGTTGAATGTTTTTCGTCGTACAGAGCTGGAAATGAAATTGGCATGGAGGTATTTTTAAATACCATTCGAGGTGAGAATCTTTCCTGGTAAAGATATTATTGGTCGAGGCTTGTAGAATACAGATGAAGTCTCGCTATAGTATTTATTTACGGAAATCCCACCCAAAGTATAAAACTGTCCAGGCAGTAGAGGGCTCCTGTCCAGAGAAAAGTATATGTAAATTTTAAAATATTTTCTGAATCTGACCGGAGGTCACAGTTGTTGTAATCTTCTATTCCAATGGATTGACTATATGCACATTTTTATCAAATTTTATGCGAGTAGAACCAGGAATAAAGAGTTTTTACTTGTTGAAACCGTCTACGCTACGTCCATACTTATTTCCTCTAAACAGCAAAGCAGAATTATGGAGGTTATTTGTGGGAAAAGAACTGCACCAGTTTCGTGTCTGAACAGTGGCTTATTCCCTAAGGAAATCTTTTTTTTTTTTAATTACAAAAGCACAATCTACAGACAAATTTGAAAAAAAAATTATACATATGGAAATAAAGAATAAAATACCAAAGTTAACAAAATTCGATATACAAGCAAGTTCATTACAGGTGATAAATAAGCATTTCTTTACCCTTTTTGTTTTTTTCTCTTTTACTCCCCCCCCCCCAAAAACCCCCCCCCCCACAAAAAATGAAATCTTTAGTCTGAAAATATCTTCATGGACTGAAGGAAGTCGTTTATCAATATATTTATTGGAATAGAAGATTACAACAACTGTGAGCTCCGGTCAGATCAAGAAAACTTTTTAAAATTTGCATGTTGTATGTTTGGTGGATCCATCCGGGACTGTTCTTATGTGCAGCTCTTAATCTGTGTTTGGAAGGTGCTACATCTTTATTTTTATGAAAAGTATATGTACCCTGATATAACAACAGGGCACCTTACCTAAGTCTCTTTAACAATTTATTGTGTAATCCATTAAATTCATTCTCAACTCCAAGATTTCCATACATCATTACCGACAACAGGAAGTGGATTCAGGGAACATGCTTTTAACATGATCCATACCATTGACCCATCGTCCATTAATTCTTGTATATCAGTGGTACTGGTGAATATATGAAACTTTGTAATATCTTTGATTGTAGAAATATGTTTCAGTCTGCCTTTCTCTTTTGTGTTGAGAGAGTCATATCTTACATAAAAGTCTATGAAGAGGTGAGAAGGAGGAGAAGACAATCAATTACTTTCTATCCAACATAACTCTCCTCTCTTTGTTCCCCTCTCCATATACTTTTGCACGGGAAGCGAAAAGAGGTTCTGGTTTAGTATGTTTACCAGAACTGGAAAAAGTCCAATCAGGCAGATCCACAGCCTTTAGATATGAAACCCATGACTTGTGGATACATGGGTTATGTTAAAGTGTCGATAGTGGAAAACACCTTTAATAAGGAATTCACAGTTGCACTTTAAGTAGAGTTTAGTAAGTTGGAAAATGTTGTCATTTCATAACACCTAACAATTCCAGGTCTACATCTCTCTGGACCCAGGAGTGACTTAAGGGCTATTCCCAAAAGACAAGATTCTTAAAGGAAACCTACCACTTGAAGTGGGCAGGTTCCGATGGCATACGGGCCACCAGCTCAGGGGTGAGCTGGTGCCGGAGCTATTTTAGTAGTGTTTTAAAACCGCTGTACGCGGTTTAAAACACTTAAAACTTTATAGCCGGCGCAGGCAGGTACGCACCTCGGCGCTACCGTGCGCGCGGCTACATAGGAAGTGAATGAGAGCAGCGCGCGGCATGGTAAGCGCCGAGCGCTGTACCTCCCTGCGCCGGCTATAAAGTTTAAAAAGTGTTTAAACCGCGATACCGCGGTTTTAAAACACTAACTAAAATAGCTCCGGCACCAGCTCACCCTGAGCTGGTGCTCGGTATTGCCATCGGAAGCCTGCCACTTCAAGTGGTAGGTTTCCTTTAAATATACTCAGAATAACAAAATATTCACATTCTCTAATTCTCTGTTATTAACAAAAATACAGCATTCCACAGATATAAGTCCAACCTGTCTCTATTGGTCCTGGTAAACACAATTTCGATTGCCTTTTGATCCGACCGTAAATCTCCAGATTTTGATGGTCGGGCAGCGCAGATTCTTCTCATGAATAGCTTCTCCTCTCTGCCTCCTACCTCTCCCCCTCCATTACAAGACAAGCTCACACATAGACACTCACAGACACTTTCTGACAGAAAACAGCATCGTGCACAGACCTAATCTACATGATACAGGCAAGATAAAGTCTTTATCCAGCGGGGAGGCACTTTGTGTATGTAATAGCTCAAATGTAGCAGAGCTGACATTGTTTGTTACAGCTCAGATATAGCAGTATGAAGTGTGTCATTGGGTATCATATGTATCTTTTGGATCTCTTGTCTCCAATCTGTCTTAGCTCTTTATTTCTTTGCATCAGATGCTAGTAGAATGTTCAGAAGCTAAATAAACGTGTATATAAACCTGTACCCTGATAATCTAAGCACATTGTCAGCTCACAGCATCTCATAGCACAGGGGAATAATGCAGTGTCTGCTTAGAGAGCCTGACCATCACTGAGTGAGAAGAGCTAATACAAAAATAAAACTGAGTAAAATTGTAAAAATTACCTTTGTTTAGTAAACATAACTAGGGGATTTAAATTTGAGAACTTTCTTTCATGGGTAAACCCCTTTAACTGAAGGGGGGAGGATGAGAGAAAGTGCTAGGTGGAGGTTTAGGAGGGGGAGTTATTGCTGTGGAGCCCTTAATTATTTAGCGAATGACCCCAAAGCACGTCAGCCTCATTTGCATATTTTGAAATGGATGGAGCAGAGTTAAAATAAAAACAAAGGTATTGGAGGTATGTGTAGCATACTTAACATAGCAGTTAGTTCAGGAAGGCAAATCGTGCTGATGGATTCCCTTTAAGAAATTGTGTTCCAGAATTGTTACTGGAACAAGTAGAATATAAGCTTTTACTAAAACAGATATGTCAAGAGAGGTGACATGGCCTCTTTAAGTGATACATCATCTGCCAGGCAATTCAGTGTCACTCCAGCACCTCGGACAGCGATACTGGCAATGTGCACAGCAGATAAGGAGTCTTCTGGATCAGCAGTACGGCCGATTGCAGGGTTCGGCTTTGTAAGATGAAATCTTTTGTCAGCCAAATCATACGTACTTGTAAAAATTGAATTCCTGTGTTACAAGGAGCAGGATTTCAAGGGGTAATTGATTCTGAGTGCTTCTCTCTGCATTTCCTAATCTGGGGGATAAGTAGAATTGTGATTTGTATACAGGTTTGAAATGGCGCAGGCAAATTTGTTTGGAAAATCTACTTAATCCTCGTGCGTTGCTGCTGACATAGACATATTTGACTGCAGGTGACAATTATTGTTAATAGTATCAGATGTTTTCTTATCACCAACAGACTACAAAACATCCTGAGAAAACGTCTTACAAAACACAAACAGCCGCATTAGATGCAGATTAGATTTCCTCCTCGCTTCTTACACGATCTGTGGATTTCTTTTCAAATGTATCACTCCATCATCTTCCCTGTGTCTGTCACCATCCCATCGGGCTCTAAAGGTGACCTTTCCTATTGTTACTCTTCTGAGATATGATTCCTCCTACCACATGGAGAATCATTATATGCAAATACCACATTGTATTCCTCGCATCTATTTTGTATAATTCCATTCATTGCATCCACAACAAGCGGAGAAATGACTCCCAACTGTGACAAATTTGTACGTTTATGAAGAGAGCGGATAATATTTATATACAGAAATAAAAAGACATCTGCAGATACAATAGTGATTGTGGGCAAAATGTTCTCTGGTTTCCAGATATCTCACTGAAGAACCGTACAACAGGGTTGATATATCAGGTCTTGTGTGCCAGTTATTTGATGTAAAAAAAAGTCACAGTTTCTGGTGAAAAAAACTGAATTTAGGACGTTTTGGTCCTTTCACCCTACGCCTGCCGATTTTTAAAAAAAATGAATCGACAGGGAATACGGTGGACCAGGGTGGAGACACGTTTCTCTGTGGGGACACCCTGGCCATCCAACTTCACTAAAGCCTGCGGCAAAAAAACTGATCCAGGTTAAAGCTGAAACCTTCACCAGGTCCCAGATTTCAATTCCAGCACACAAGATCAGAACCTCTGAAGAATCTCAGCATGTCGCACTCCGGGTGCAACAAAGAATAACCCACAATTCACCATTCTTACTACATAAACCCGATGGGGGAAATTTATGAGAAGTGTCTGAGAGCAGAACTGTTCTAGTTGCCCATGGCTTTTATCTTTCCACTGTTACTTAAAAATCATAGCTGAGGTCTGATTGGTTTCCATGGCCAACTAGAACAGTTTTACCTCAGACACTTCTGATAAATTTCCCCCAATGATCCTATTTTCAGCCTGAAAACTATACGCTGAAATCTCCAGTAAATACACGAATATATACAAAATAGGATAACAAGAAGGATAAACCATTGTCATATACTGACATTACTTGTAACTTCTTTCTTTACTATAGCATTTGGCTTCATGCACAGGTCCGCAAATGGCGGGTGTGAACTAGCCATAAAAACTGCAGCTAGCTCATGACCACCATAAAAGTACAGCGTGAACAGCAAAAGATAGAGCAGGTCCTATTCCTGTCCGGCTTTTTGGCACAGCGACTCAGCTCCCTATGGAGAGGGGAGGGGTCAGCAGCACTCACCGCTTCCCTCTCCACTTGGCTTGGGGCTTATGCCCCACATCCGCTCACATGGATGTGTGCATGGAGCCTTAGACTGGAAAACTGTTTGCTTCATTCTATTTTTCCTTTAATGGACACTAAGTTTAAAAAAAAATACATTTTCAATATTAAATCATAGCTCTTTTGGGACTAGACTCAGTTTATATAGAAGTAAATGGAGAGGGGAGAGGGAGAGTGAGCAGAAGGTGAGTAAACAAATAGGGAAGTGGATACATACAGAGAATGCTGGAGTTAAGGGATACATTGCTGTTTCTTTACCATTTCTACTGAATACTTCCCTATAAAGTTACTAAGAAGGTTATTCTTTCTATTTGCAGTGAATGGGAGACTTTATATCAGTTACTCTCCGCTCATAAGACAATTGAAAATGACAGATATAATCTGCTGAAAAGGCAAAATGCATATCACAGTCTGAAAATGCATTTTTATGTATTATATTTCAGCATTTTTCCTACCGTGGCTGTAATTACAGTATAGATAGAATACAAAACTTTACTATTTCTGGCAGCCCCATAGTGTTGAAATGAAGTGACCGTATTTTTAACACTCCCAGTGCCTAGATACCCACTGATTAGACACATTGGGACATATTTACTTACCCGTCCCGTAGCGTTCCCCGCCGCGCGTTGTCCGACAAGGATTCGGGTCTGCCGCGGTTCACCAAGATCGCGTGCCCGATATCCTGCATGTGTCGCTTCCCCCGCTCAGGTCAGGACAGAGTTCACCTTCTTCTTCCTGGTGCATGTGAGTGCTGATCTTGCGACACAATTTGCTTTTTAAATTCCGCGGTTTGTCCGAATCAGTCGAGTTGTCCGATGCCCACTCCCCCTCCAATTTGTGTTGCATACAAGCCAGTGTCGATGCGACACAATCAGGTCGTGTGCGCCATACCCGGGGCAATTAAGGAAAAAACACAAAAAACTGCAAAACCCGACGAAAATGCGGCGTACGGACCCTTCGTAAATGTGCCCCATTGAGGCTCATTCACTAGGGGTCGTGTGCGCACTGTTGTTGGACTGTGCACCATTTTCAGGGATTACGCGGCTTGCACAGGTATTTAACAAGTGTCTGCGCTGGGATTTAGGCACACGTGTTCCTTCTTTTGGCGCAGCTGCGATGGCTTTCATGCGAAACAAATTAGGGGGCGTGCCGTTGGACCATCCGACTGATTCGGACTGAGCGTGGGATTTAACTTTCAAATTAAATTGTGTCGCAAGCCCATGCACTTTCATACACCAGGAAGAAGAAGGTGAACTCTGTCGGACCTGAGCGGGAAAGTGACACATTCATGACTTCCTGTGCACGATCTTCGTGAATCGTGGCACAGTGCATTACCGTCGGACAATGCACTTTTGGTGAACTCCATTGATCCTTAAGTAAATTTGCAATTTGCCTGTGTATAGTGCAGAGGACGCCAGATTCAGGATTTCTGGTGCATGTTCTGCATGAATCTGGCTCTCCCCACACTGCCCTGACAGAGTGCACCCCTTTTTTTGGTGCACCTCTAATATGGGGCCTTCGACACAATTCTGTCAGACTTTGCATGAAAATCTGGCGCATGGTCTGACTGAGCACCGGAACGCCCCCTAATTTGTCTTGCATGGTGCCTAGTGCAGCTTCGCCACAAAAGGGTCACGGGCGACACAAATGTGGCGCAGACACAAATACCTTAAATACCTGTGAAAACAGTTTACACCTAAAAGAATGTGCAAAGTCCAACAGAAAACTGGTGCGTGGCCCTTAGTTAATGTGCCCCGTCATTGTTTAGCCACTGAAGTTAAAGTTCTATATTTTCTAACATTTTTCTATACATTTTACATATAACATTATCTACGGTGATAACGAAAAGAGCTGTATGTGTATATGTATAGTGATAAAGTTATGTAGCATCAGACCTTCTCTCTGCTGTCTGCTTACCAGGCATGCTCAGCGGATACCTTACACATGGTGCTGTGATAAATATTGGCTCATTTATATCCTTTTAATTAACTCCCTTAATGATAAACAGGAAACGAGCGTTGGCGAAAAAGGAGTCTGGCCACAAAGGAAATTTTCAGAATGAGTCTGCTCCTCATCATATAGCGGATATCTGGATTTAGAAAATATCTGTCCCTCTCTCAGCTCCAGGCACTGTCCTTCTCTTCTTATTAGTAATGTGGAGAATTCTGTGAGCAATGATAATGAAACTTGGAAGAACTGTGTAGGAAGTTAAGTGTGGAAAAGCCTGATTATCCCATAAAGACTTAGCATGTAAAGTGCTGAGTCAGCTCCCAGGAGAATTAGAGGCACACAAAATATTTCAATGGTTATGCACAGAATAGTGACATTTATGGAAGAAGATATTTTAGGCAGGTACAGATGAGGACAGCATTTATAAATATATTCCAATCTGTATATAACGCTTCATCCTTTTCCGAGCTGTACAAAAAAAAATATATTCAAAACCCAAATTTTTGTTAATGTGATATTGATCTAGGGAATTATTGTGCCATATTCGGGTTACCAAGTATTTTCCCTATTATAGGCCAATTGGAAATAGCTTGTGGATTTTGTTTTCCTTTCTCTGGATCAACATCATATTATAGGTTGGTCTTGATGAAACTAAGTCATTATCAATCTTATCTGCATTTATGCTATGATATTAAGCTATGGGAACACTCAAATATATATGTGGGTGCACACAAGGGCAGATTAAAAGTGTCCTGGTCTCAGGTATATGTCTTGTCACTAGGGACGTAAAATATACATATTTGTATACTCACACATGCGAGTTACAGTCACACATTAATACACTCATACACACACATAAAGAGCATATACACCCACATACATTACCATATACAAATGTAAAGCATATATACACACGTGCAGTATATACACATACATCATATGCACATCATAGATACAGTATATATACATTGCAAATATGTTATATACATATTATGCTTTAGTATGTTAGGTTGGATGACAGGGCCCCCTGACAACTCGGGCCCCATAGCAGCTGCTATGGCTGCTACCACTGTATTTACGCCCCTGAACCATAGTCATATGAAACATGGACATCGAAAACGTATGGGGAGATAATATCAAGCCAAAATACTGTACAATAGGTTTTACAACTTTTAGTCCTTATTTGCACAACATTTTCGTACTGTTCTCTCCATTTCTGAAAAGTAGGCATGCTAATGTAGGTCAAAAAATTTGGACAGGTTCCCTTTAAGTCCCTGTCTTCTTCTCATGGGCCTATAAGCATTGCCATAATGACCATATAGCGCAACTTCCTATCTTATGAGATGACCCTTTATTGACTTAGTGGTGTTCAGTCTATTCCTGTATTTTCACAACATAAACTCCCGTATTTTTTTCGGACTATAAGGCGCACCAAAAATCCTTTGATTTTCTTAGAAATCAAAGGTGCGCCTTATAGTCCAGTGCGCTTTATATATGAACTGTACTTACAGACAACAGCTGCCTTGAACTGTGCACAGGTCTGCCACCTGCTGGTCATTAATCCTTATAATCAGGTGCGCCTTATAATCCAGTGTGCCTTATATATGAACCTAAACGTATGAGCAGGCATTTATTGATGGTGCGCCTTATAAACCGGTGCGCCTTATAGTCCGAAACATAGAGTAACCACAATCTCTTTGCTGTTGATCTCCTAGTCCAAGTACAATAAGCCACATGCTTGATTCATATGATATGTTAATTTAAAGGGTGATCAGGATCCATAAAAAAATATTAGAAATTTACATGGTTTTTAAATTCAAAATTTTCATGAATGTGAAAGTAAAGTTGGTAAGAGCGGCCGAGGTATGACACTAGAATATTACACACGTCCTCTATATTTACCTCTACCTCTACATAGAATTTCACTTTGCTTCACATTTTATCTATATTTACCTAAAACTCAGAAATAGTTTGAACAAGTTAATGGACCTTTCGTTACTCCTGATTCTAACAACAGCAGGTGTCATAGAACAAGATCTTGAGAATTCAACTTGCAATTTTACAAGTTTGGCAGATGTAGCTTGTGAAAGTAACTTTTCTAGGTGCTAAATAGAAGACTTGTGAATAGAAATGTTAATTTATCTGTGGAAGAATGACTCGGCTACAAAAGAAAAAAGTTCTGACTTCTGAACAACGTATCTGTGACCTGTAGTCAGAATCATTTCCATAGTCCTGTGCCACCTATTTAGTTGCTCTTTTCTCTCTATGAGACTGGTAAAACGGGATGTATAGTGGCCAGACAGAGGCAACAACGATGCCTCTGTCTGCCACTATTTGTCAATGTATATGCTAAGCGTATACATCGAGTGCTTATACATTTAATGTATACAAAAAACGTGGTGTAAACCCAGCCTAAGAAAGTAACAAGCAGCCACAAATTTAGACTAGCTTCCCTAGTTATTGGTACTTTTGATGCAGAAGACACATGAACGTCCATGTTGATGGCCATTCGTCCTATCTAGGCTTGATTATCATTAGAAGTCATAATGTCATTGCATTGTATATTGAAATTAAACTTATGGCTCTACTTATTATAGTAAATTAAAAGATGTACTGTATTCTCTCTCAAGCTTGTCTACACAAATCTACCCTTGGTTATAACTACTTACTGACATTGAAAAATGTCGACAATAGTTGAAGATGGATGGTGGTTAGTAAATTAAAAAGATGATAAGTAAACAAAATTAAAGTGGTTGACCAAGAATCAGGAGATGGAACAAGAAGGAGTTTACTTCATGTCTCTGTTGTAGTCAGAATCAGGCTGATTAACCACCCCAGGGAAGGGCTTAGCATTCTATCCACCAAACAACAGAGAAATCAGAAGTTTGGCCTATCTCACCCAGACGCCCTGATCCTGACTGGGACAGTTGAAAAATTGCTGGCCATAAAAAATCTAACGGTACGGACAGCTTGAAAAATCTTACGGGGGTGGCTGTCCCACAAAACATCATTCCCAGCCACCACTACTTTTTTTGGGCAGGCCGTCCACGCCAACAGGTTGTGGATAGAATAAGGTGTGCGCTTCACAGTGCCATTAGCCGCTAGGTGCACATTACAACTGAAACATGGACAGGTAAGCATGGGCAGGGATGTTACATCTCTAGCTGCCCACTGGGTAAATGTAGTGGGGGCTGGGGCATAGGCAGAAATAGCTAAGGGGCATGTATTTCTACCACTGAAATTCCAGACATTACTCCTTGCCTCTGCTTGCCTCCTCCTCCGCTTCCTCTTCTCCTGCCTCCTAATCTAGTTAGCACTGGCCGGCACTGCAATTACCTGTTTTAGCCACTAAACACAGAAGGGAGCTGTTCTTCACTGTGCTAATTCTGATGAATGCAGCCAAAATTTTCTGTAGTAGGTGAGCTGCCTCTTGTAGCTCTTGTCAGCAGTTCCTTCCATCACCTCTATTACGGTACATACTGCAGAAGTCAGACAACCCAATTTAGAGTCTATTAGTGTCCAGGAATAATACATTTATGTGGTTGAACTAAGGAACCCCAGTTTCCTGTAACTCTCATTATCCAGTTCCCAATAACTACATTTCACTCCTGCCCCAGTGTAATGGCTCCTTGGGGAGACACTATCTCCACCTACCCCAGCTGGCCACCCTGCACATAGAGGGCCCTGGATTGTTCTCTGCATTGTAACAATATTACAAATTGTGTATGAGATTCTTTTTCCCTCTTTCCAGATGAAATCTGCATTAATAATTACTATCTGTTATTCCAGGCAGCGCAGTAATGTCTTGGCAGACAATTACATTATTATGTTCCCTGCTCAGCAAAACCTATTAATTGGTTTAAAATGATGGAGACGACTTTTCACTGCATAAGACATGGCTATGGATTTACTACAGCTTCCCCTATAACCTATGCCACCGGCAGCAGATATCTGTATGGTTAGTCCTTACTCATTTTATACAGTAGTTGTCAAATTTATGCCTTTTCTTTACCTCTTTCCATTTCGCCTCTTATTGCTCTTTTTCTCCTCTTTTTCAAAATTGTAACTTTGCTATACATTTACCACGTTTTGAGGATTACTCTTCCTGAGGATAGACAGCAGCATGTTTAAAGAGAACCTGTCATCAGAGACCCGGCATCACTGCTATCGACGCATGCTCCATAGTGAGACACTTACCCGGCTCAGTGGCGAGCAACCAGACAATGTGGTGCATGTGCAGATAACAATGAAGACCGCCTTGTGACTACCGGTTGGTCAGGGGGCAATCCACTCATTACTGAATGAATGCCCCTTCGTATCACTGACTGGAGGGGTGTCGCATGGACATCCGCTTCAACGCCAGAGGGTGAATTTTATCAGGGTAAGTACAATACGATTGACCATACTATTATCCTTTTGTACTGTTAACTTTCTTGTTTGTGCCCAACACTTTTAACTTTTTCTATGCTCTGCAACGACCCTTTTAAAATAAATGCAGAATCTGTATTTACCAGAAGGAAGGTGACATCTTTAATTCATGAATTTGGGTTTAATTACTTGTAGGTTGAATACATTTACAGTGACACCCCCTACTCCTGTTACTGTAATGATCTATAACCATATTGCCTCCCATCTGTATTATATACATACACATGAATCATCTCTAATTCAAAGAATGACAACATATAAAATATGAACAATGCTTTGCTGAGTTATTGAATATATTACACAACTGAATAGTTGTGTAATAAATAATAACACGGTCCCTTCAAGGTTTAATAATAGGTAAATATGACCTGCTGGGGTCTTAGGGTCTAAGAACATATTTAGAAAAAATGTTGCGCGAGCTGCGTCACTTCAATAAAACATCAAAACGTTTTAATCTACTATGAAAATAAAGCTGTACAAATGTCATGGTCATACTGTACCAGGTGGTTCTTATTCATGGTATAAAAAAAACCAGACAGCTACAGAATTAAAAATTTGGACTGGAGTACCACATTAAAGACCCAATCCAGTGGTAAAGATCCTCATCCTTAGGCCTCATTTACACAGCCGCCATGGGAGGCAGAGATATGGTCGCATACTTGACCAGTGACTTCAATGGCTCCCAGTCATGGAGAATCATGCACCCTGACCGCAAAGTATGAGACCACTCTTCTGACTATGAAGGGAGGATGGGTGATAAGCGCTCATCCCTCCCAGCCCTGTGCTCACCCGGGAACCGGTCAGAGTGAATGAGCACTGTTCTCATAAATGTTATTCATAAGGACTAATCAGTAATGTTATAGTTAAAGCTTGGGAGAAATAAGTAATGACTTGGACCATGGGTACAGAAAAGTCAGAAGCTTTTCACTTTTGGATATAATGGACTTTCTAGGAATCGCTGGGTAGTGATAATTATGGTTACTGTCAGGGGATATGGTTACATCAGAGGAGTCAGCAATGTATTTGAGGTCTCCTTTACAAGGAATGGTATTAATAGCTCTAAAATTGGAATTGTAATGCAGTGATTGATCATGGGAAGTAATCTGACTGCCAACTGATAGATTGTTTCGTCTCCTTAAAGACTAAATAGGTTTAGGGATCCCTAGGGGCTTTGGGATATATTTAGACAGGCACCATCCTGTTATAGATCTTTTTTACGGGGCATCAGTATCCAGTACAGCCTGTACTATACACTCACCGGCCACTTTATTAGGTACACCATGCTAGTAACGGGTTGGACCCCCTTTTGCCTTCAGAACTGCCTCAATTCTTCGTGGCATAGATTCAACAAGGTGCTGGAAGCATTCCTCAGAGATTTTGGTCCATATTGACATGATGGCATCACACAGTTGCCGCAGATTTGTCGGCTGCACATCCATGATGCGAATCTCCCGTTCCACCACATCCCAAAGATGCTCTATTGGATTGAGATCTGGTGACTGTGGAGGCCATTTGAGTACAGTGAACTCATTGTCATGTTCAAGAAACCAGTCTGAGATGATTCCAGCTTTATGACATGGCGCATTATCCTGCTGAAAGTAGCCATCAGATGTTGGGTACATTGTGGTCATAAAGGGATGGACATGGTCAGCAACAATACTCAGGTAGGCTGTGGCATTGCAACGATGCTCAATTGGTACCAAGGGGCCCAAAGAGTGCCAAGAAAATATTCCCCACACCATGACACCACCACCACCAGCCTGAACCGTTGATACAAGGCAGGATGGATCCATGCTTTCATGTTGTTGACACCAAATTCTGATCCTACCATCCAAATGTCGCAGCAGAAATCGAGACTCATCAGACCAGGCAATGTTTTTCCAATCTTCTACTGTCCAATTTCGATGAGCTTGTGCAAATTGCAGCCTCAGTTTCCTGTTCTTAGCTGAAAGGAGTGGCATCCGGTGCGGTCTTCTGCTGCTGTACCCCATCTGCCTCAAAGTTCGACGTACTGTGCATTCAAAGATGCTCTTCTGCCTACCTTGGTTGTAACGGGTAGTGCCACGTTCAAAGGCACTAAAATCACCTTTCTTCCCCATACTGATGCTCGGTTTGAACTGCAGGAGATTGTCTTGACCATGTCTACATGCCTAAATGCACTGAATTGCCGCCATGTGATTGGCTGATTAGAAATTAAGTGTTAACGAGCAGTTGGACAGGTGTACCTAATAAAGTGGCCAGTGAGTGTATAGTACCATACTACTTGTGGATCTTATATCTTAATATAAGTCGGAAAGACAACATATAGAATTCCCCAAAATAATTCCTAACGAAGTACATTTATAATATGTAAAAGTGATTGTGTAGTGTGAATATTATCAATTTTATGTCTTTGTGGTTCTTTATATATTATGACTAATGTCTATGTTTATGTGATCTATGCTTGGAGCTGTAATGTGCAAAACATTGGATACTGGAGATCCTGTTTTTGTGATAGAAGGGGGCCCCAACAGGTAACCCCTTGCTGTTCATCTAGTTATCCCCTTATCCTGTGAATAACTTCTAAACTTTGGACAACCCTTTTGATAATGCGTGTGTATAGATGAGTGTAATATGTATATTTTTAAGTGTGAACGGGGGCCCCATTCAGAAGACTGCTATGGGGCCCTGCTTCTCTTAGTCAAGCCCCTGCCCTTTGACCCTTATTCACAGGTCCAATTGTTAAAACTAGGGAGTGCAGTGGTAGAAGACCAAATGCTCTTTTACAGGCAGAAACTAGAACAAGAAACTAGAAAAAGTTCCCAGATATTTTGTAAACTAAATTCTACTATTGTATTCCTTACATTTCAGAATTTTTCAGAAACATGGTGATCCATGAGATATATTTTCTTACCATTCTCTTTGGACAATTTCACATTTTCTATGCATTTACCTGTAATAACATGTTTTATACATGTCCTGTTCTCCCTCATCTGTAGGATACATCTATCTCTTCCTTCTGGTTTAGCTTGTACACAGTCTTCTACATAGAGATTTGTATGTGAATAATGTGAATTGCATCTCCATCATAAATAATTTTGATTTACAATTCTATGGCAGCAGTGTTTTGCAGCTGTTGTGTCACGCACACATTTCAGCCGGTCTCTAGGAATATTCATTGACGTTGGTTTATCTCACATGAGATAATTGTCCCATTTATCACAGTGTCTACCAGTTTTCAGTTTTCTTTTCCATCAACAATTGGCAAGAAAGATTTCAGGATTCACCTCAGGTGCCAAAAATATATCATAATGCTGTCAATGTGTTCAACCGGTCTAGAAATTACACAAAAATAGCACGGAATGTAGAACACCATGTTCAAGGCAATTACAATTGGTTAAATCCAACTCCTTAAAGGGATTGCTTTTTGTTAAAAATTTAAAATTCTTGTTATGCTGCAGTACATCTTTTTTTTCTGAACTTTGGTAACATTTTTAAAATTAGTATCTTTTTAGACATATACAGTATATATAGATAACACCTACAGAATATATAGATAACTTAGGAACAACACTTCACAATAGGTGATGATCACCAACCATCAAAAAACAGACAAAAGCTATGGGTGAAACAAGAATAATGTATTATGAATATACTGTACATACTACTTAAAGCAAATAGAGCTTGAGCTAAATTTTCGTTTCATGCCAAAGATAGGAATTTCTAAGTGCTAGCTCTCAATTCACCATCTACCGTGTTTCCCCATAAATAAGACAGTGGGGTCCGCGGATCGCATTTCCGTCGGGTTTTTTCCGGTGTTTTCAGGGATCACGCCACCGGGACAGGTATTTAAAAGGGGATTATGTCGCACGCAACTGGATTTTGGCAAAGCTGCGCTGCTTTCATGTGATACAAATCGGGGGCTGTGACTGATTCGGACTGAGCACGGGATTTAACTTTTAAATTGTGTCGCAAGCCATGCACTTACATGCACCAGGAAAAAGATGGTGAACTCTGGCGGACCTGAGCAGGGAAGCGACCCATGCAGGATATCGGGTACACGATCTTAGTGAATCATGGCACAGTGCATTGTCGTCGGACAATGCACTTTCGGGAACTCCAAGGGACCAGATAAGTAAATGTGCCCCAGTGTCTTCTATTAATTTTTGCTCTTAGTGAGGCACTAGGTCCTATTTTTTATGTCCATGAACTAGAATTCAAATTTATTGTTGAACAAGAAATCAACTCTTCTAACATCCTTATAACTCTCCAAACTCAGAATTTCTGCTGACTTTCTTGTGACTCCATTTCTATTGGAAATATTGGCCCCAATCTCTCATGTTTAGCAATAGCACTTTCCTTAAATGAGCCCTTCTTGCCCGGGTATTTGCATTCTCCTGCCCTTCTTCACCTCTTGTAGTATCTAAAAGATTTACCAATACTAATGTATGGGGTGGGGGGAGAGCTGCTGCAATCACTGCCGCTAGGTCTTATTTTCAGAGGAGGCCTTATATTTCTAAGCTTGAACAAAATTGTACTAGGTCTTATTTTAGGAGGAAATATTCTTTTGCCATAAATAGGGATGAACCTAAACTTTCTGCTTCCGTAGGCGAGCTATAGATGGCAACCCCCTCTGCCCCACCCAGTATAAATATATCAGGTTTTTAATAGATGGATTCTCCATGTAGTTTCTCACATCCATGCTGACATCAAGTGTGAAGAGATATAATTTTTAAGTGTCAGGTCAGCTCACGCTGCCCCCATCTTGCTGCAGGTTTTGCTGCCTCATGGCTGGTGCACCCCTCACCCTAAAGTTAAGTGTTTATTGGGTCCTAACCCGTACAGCATAAAAACTCACTCTAATCCATGACAAGTTGAACGCGCTTGGTGGTAAACCAACCCCTTTGCTCCTCCATTATCACCTACCCCTGATCTTCTATGGTTTAAATAATCGTAAAAATCAACCTAACCTAAATTACTATTAAACTGACCCATACACATTTATACCCCACTCACTCAAAAAGACACAAAGTCTGCACCAAAGGATGCAGAAAAAAATGTAACTGATATTAAAATATAAAAAACATGAAGGATTTTCCTGCCTTATATGGACTACATAACAAAATGTAGTATTTTCCAGCTAATAGCATTGTTTTTAATCTTCGGCTCCTTTTTAGAAGTTGCATTGGTACATCAAGCTGACCTTGGGGAGCCTGACAGACTGGATACGTGTATAAATTATGGAAGAGCACTGGCCTCACTTGAGTGTACATATGTACAGTAGATCAATGATGGGACATTGATCCATACTCATATGTCATCTGATGATAGAAGCCTGTAACATAACCCTGGCCATGTGCTTATACCCAGAACTTGCCTGTAAACCATGAGATCTATTGTGGTCCAGGTCCTAATGGGCTTAAATGGGATTTATTAGATGGTATCATTTCTCAGTCTTTTCTTTTAAAGGGGTTTTCGGAAAAAAAAAATGAAGGTTGAAAATCTCAGAACAATCTCAGCAGATGTGGTTTTGCAGCTGAGCCACATGTACCATGATTTAAATATACATTAGCACTTGCTATAACCTAACAATATAAAACTATCATTAAGCTGGATGAGGGAGATTAGTTTAAACTGTATTTTGAAGGAAGAAGGGCATGCAGTGCAGTGACTGGCACAGGCTTGGGGCATCCCTATGAGTGTGTGGGCTAACCTACCCCACTTTCGGTGCATTCATCAGTTATTCTGCTGGGTACATGAAACATCTAGCAAATGAGGAAGGACAGAAGCAGGTGAATGGTTGGAAGGTTTAGTGGCTGAACCTCCCAAATGTGATGAGACTGGTATGGGATGAAGCACTATGGGAAGTGTAGTCGCTGCATCTCAGAACGCCGCTGACTATTAAGTCAGAAATGCATTGAGGATTCAACTTTTGTAGGATGGTATTAATATTCATGATATAAGTCAGTGGTGATGAAACTATGACATGGGTGTCAGATCTTTTTTTGTGTTAGAGGTGGTCCCCTACTTAAGAACACCCAACTTACAAACAACCCCTAGCTACAAACCTCTGGATGTTAGTAATTTACTGTAGTTTAGCCCTAGGCTACAATGATAAGCTGTAACAGTTATCAGAGGTGTCAGCAATTAAACTTTATTCTTTATCCTGGTTCTTATGACAACCCAACATTTTTGAAACCCAATTGTCACAAAGACCAAAAAAATTCTGGTTGGGTTTACAACTATAAAATATACAGTTCTGACTTACATACAAACCTAACTTAAGAACAAACCCACAGAACCAATCTTGTACGTGGTGTTAGCCCCGAGTCCTATTTATATTCACATGATATTTCATAAATAGATGACAAATGTGGGTCCTACCTGTGGAACCCACACCTCAGGAAAGAGGAACCGATGACCTACGGAGAGTGGGCAATACATGCGCGCCCATTCTCCATTTAGCAAGTCATAAACAGTTGGTGAAAATCCCTTTTAATAATTGAATATGCTTGCAATTTGTAACCCCCTGGAATAAACTATACTAACCTTGTCTAGAAGGGTGGATAGCCACAATGTAAAAGCCCCAAATAAAATCTCTCCTGTTTCTCCTTAACTTGTACATTACTGATTTTAATTAGACTTTAATAAATTCAATTTTCCCAGACCAAATGTTTTTTCAGATTTCATTATTTCTCATTTACATGCAGTCAGATTACATGTAAAGGTCATAGATACAAATAGCCCCTTGAGGCATTTTCTGCAAACATTTAATTTACAATTAGTATTATGGGCTGTGAGACACCTGCTCATCTTCAATGAAAAGCTATTGAGCTCTGCCATACGGTGCTACGTCACTATGTACAATGACATAACCCATGTGCAAAATAATCGTATAACGTTTCTTGTTCTAGCATAATGGAAAATACTGCCTGAAAAAACATTGTAATATACATCGGAGCTTTATACTGTACTTAGGGCCTGTGTATAGATCACAGCAATAGTGGATTATTATATAGGTGGTTTGGCTGTTGGAAGGGAGTCGGCAGACCCTCGCTGTTTTCAAGAAGTGGGAACTGCATCTAACATGTATTTCTAACGTATCCTGTGGCTACGTTCTTTTGTGTTACTTTACGTGTGTTACTTTGCCTATTTGGATTAAAAGATATATTACTGCTACCTAAAGGTGCTGATGTTTATACCAGGCACAAGGCGGCAAATAGTTAGGTGCCAACAAATAAATCCTGCATGAATGTATATTAGAGATGTTGGGGGGTCTAAGTTTCAAGTGTTTTTGCATACAAGTGTTTGCAGCCTGTTGACATTGTGACACATAGGATTGTGCAGGAGCTGTAGATACAAATAGTAGAAGGTTTTTCATCCAGACAAATTACAAATGTGTCTGATTTAAAGTCAATTTACATCAATTATTGGACAGTTTCCTTGTATTTTAAGTTAACCAGAGCACTGTCAGGCCCATCAATACAAATCAATTATCTTTTACAACCTTTTGTACACCATGAAGAAGCTTGCTGGAACACAACCATCAGCCTATAAGGCCACACCAATATTGCATTTAAGGTGTGTTCTCATGAAGACAAAATTCTTAAATATACTTAGGATAACAAAATAACACACTCTAATTCACTGTTATTAACAAAAATACAGCATTTCACAGATGTAAGTCCAACCTGTCTCTATCAGTCCTGGTGTTTTTTTACAATTACCTGGATCCGACCTTAAATATTCTGACTATGGTCGCATTCTTCTCATGAATAGCTTCTCTTGTCTGCACACTGAAGTGCTCTCTGCCTTCTGCCCCTCTGCTCTGGATTACAAGACCAGCTCAGACACAGGCACTTCCTGCCAGCAAGCAGTATCATGCAGAGTTCACAAATTACAGACAGAACAAGGTTTTTAATCCGTGGGGAGGAAGGCGTATGCAGAGCTGACTGTGTGAGTGTTATAGGAGAGCTGAGTGTTTCATTGTGTCTTATATCCATCTCATAACTTAGATCTGTCACATCTCTCTTTTCCTATGTATTAGGTATTAGTAGACTGTTCAGAAGTTTAATGAACGTGTAGATAAACCCTGTACCCCGACAATCTAAGCACATTGTCAGCACACAGAGTCTCATGGCACAGAGGGATCATAAAATGTCTTCTCAGATAACCCCTGCACACAGTGTTTTAGTACTGGAAAACCCTGTATATTAACTTAACCTTTTAGGTGTCTTTATTGGGAAAAGCTGCCTTATGTACAGGAGGAATAACACAACAAATGGGAAATGTATTCTGTGTATTTTTAGCAGTTTTCTTCTCTGCAGTCTTTATCTGTAGTCTCCAGTTGTCCCCTATATGCAGGGTAGAGACTAGTTGCTGAGAGAAGAGTGAATGTACTCAGTATGATTTCAGGCACCCAATCAAATATTTTCTGATTCACTTTGGGCAAGTCTTGTACATACGATAATAACCAAAGTCTAATGGATCTGTTAAAATTCCCACTGATTTCCTGTTTCCGGTACTGTCCATTTGCACCATTTCCTTTAGCCTTCCGTAATTATTGTTTTAGTGAAAACTTGAAAATTAAAGGAATTAATTAAGTGTTTTATAAGGAAAGAGGGGTTATATACCAATTTCAGGGATTTATTAATTAAAGCACCAAAAACAAACAGATTGGGACCCAAACTGGATTCTCCAAAAACAATTCAGCAAAGTGAATCTTTAATTATTCACTCATCTCTAGTTGCAATCCAGAGGTGAGTCTCCCTCTAAATCTCTCCAATTTAGCAAATGATAGTAAATTATATATACATACTATAAGCAGTATTGATGTAAGTAAAGGACATCTACCACCAGGATGAAGGATTGTAAACCAAGCACACTGACATACTGGTGTGTGCCACCTCTGGTAGGATCTGTTCTTTTTTTAGCTCCTTATACCCTTTTTTCTTGCAAAAAAAGCCTAATAAAATTATTCAAATGAGCCTGAGGAGTTCTAGGATCCATAGGTGTTAATGAAGCCTTGAGCCCTCAGGCTCATTTGCATAATGTTAAAACTTTTTTTTTTTTAAGAACAGGGGCATAAGAAGCTAAAAGATGCTTGATCTGATGGTGGATTTATTTCAGTAAGATAGAAAAATCACTGATGAATTTAGGCTTTGGGTGTCTTTGCTTTCTTCTCAGCTCCTTCCCTCTCCATATATTTTTATTTTTAATTTACTGCTTTACTGAATTTATAAGGAGACCAACATGGATAAAGAAGTGATTTAAGAGTAAATGTCAGTTTAGGAAGGGAGAAGGAAATTAGTTTGATAAGTGGAGAAAGTAATTTATTATAAATAGTTTACAAAACTTTTTATACTTACCTTTACCATTGGCCAATGGGATTTTAAGAATAATTGGTATTGGACAAAGTCTATAGAGGTTTATTGATACATCCAAAGTTAATGAACATATCTCCCATATCGATGACTCACATCTGCATCGTCTGTTTTTCTAAAGGAGTTTATTATGTCAAAGCCACTTTGGAAAACTCTACAGAAAAGGAGATTACAATCAACCTGAAAACAAAGCCTCAACTTCTGATGTTAAAAATACCTTATTGTATTACTGAAGGCTGCAGAATTCTTACCATTATCCTTAAGAACGTCCACCTACTCTTATGTGCCTCTTAAGCTTTTCTAGTACAATGTTCCTGCAAATTGAATATTGATCGAGAGAAGACGCTAAATAATCCTCCCTTTAGATAGGAAATCTATTAATGGCTGATCAACTAAGTGTATCCCCCACAGGCCCTGGCGATTGTTTAACTGGAGTAAATCAATGATAGCATTAGCTCCGGCAGAAAACAAAGGCAGTCACACATGTGGCACTCCCTACAGATGATGATGCTGCAGATATTTTCCGCCTCTGCAGATACTCCTTGAAATACAAGGAAGTTTCTGGAATTGCATAACATTCCCTACGAATACAGAGCACTATGGGAGCACTGGGCTGCGTTGTATCCTATGCATTGGCATCTATTGGAATCTATATACATGTTCTAGATCACTCACATTTCCCCAAACCAGGGGCACAGCCATGCTGGAGAAGAGGAGGAGCTCGTCACAATCTAAAAAAGATAAAACTCAAAATAGTCCTATCATTACTGCACCCGTGACCCAGGCATGGATTTACCCACGAGGCAACTCATTTAGATGACAGGAGACCAGGGATCGGGGGACCAAACACAATGATTGGAGGCAGGCTCCCTGCTTTTATATTCTGTATATTTCATCATGGGGGTAGCTTTGCATTATGATAAATTGTCTCAAATTTAATTAAATGGGTAGAACCAAAAGGTTACTTCTCTCCTAACCAAAAGTGTCAAACAATTAGGTCCCAATTGGTCATAACTGTTGACTAAGAATCTCGATTGAACACTGATGCATGAGTGTGAACAAAACTCCATTCCCTTAAATGGGGCTATGGCAGTGTTAGGGTACATTCACACGAACGTGTGCCCGCCTGGAGAGGAGGAGGGATGAGCACTGCTCACCCCTCCCCTCTTCATAGATCAGTGCATGGCCAGCACTGTAACATGGCGAAATATAGGACATGTCCTATATTTTGCCGTGCACGGTCGCAGTGCGCTGAAACAACATATGCTCACCGCACTGTGATCGGGCACCATAGACATCAATGGGGACCGATATGCGCCCGTAAAAGGTGCTGTCGCATTTTGGTCCCTATTATGTTTGTGTGAATGAGCCCTTAGGGCATTAAGTGTGGACCCCACCCCACCATGACCACACGCAACACCCAAGGATCCCAATAATAGCACTTACAGTCGATAAACTGACTTGTATAACCAGCAGTATTTGTCTATGGAGAGTGCACAGCAGTGTGCTCAATGGGGCTTATTTACTAAGGGTCCCGCGGCCGCATTTCCGTTAGGTTTTCCGACTTTTTGGGGATTGTGCCACCAGGACAGGGAGTTAGAAGGGCATTGTGTCACACGCAACACATACAGGATATCGGGCGCACGATGTAAGTGAATGGCGGCACAGATCACTTTTGTCGAACACTCCGGATCGGGGAACCGATAGGACTGGGTAAGTAAATGTGCCCCAATACTATGGACTTGTTGGCAATGAATATGGCTGGCACCTCAATAAAAACGTAGTAGGGTGTCTGCATAGTTTTGGCCATGTACTATACAGGCGTTCCCCTACTTAAGGACACCCGACTTACAGACAACCCATAGTTACAGACAGACCCCTCTGACCTCTGGTGAACCTTTCTGAATGCTTTACTATAGTCCCAGACTGCAATGATCAGCTGTAAGGTGTCTGTAATGAAGATTTATTGATAATCCTTGGCCCCATTACAGCAAAAAATGTTTAAACTCCAATTGTCACTGGGGCCAAAATTTTTTCGTCTGGATCTACAATTATAAAATATACAGTTTCGACTTACATACAAATTCAACTTAAGAACAAACCTCCAGACCCTATCTTGTACGTAACCCGGGGACTGCCTGTACATTGGAAAAACATCTTATTATTTTAATATAGAACAAATACACTTTATTTGATAAAACTGTAAATGCTATATTTTCACTGCATTTATTCAGTATTCTTAAAATAAAACAAAAATTCAGCATCGGCGCCTTTTTATGTAGGAGATGTCATAGTTTATATCACGCATATCCCAATTATTTGGCGTAGGACAGACTTGCTAAGTCAAGTGCTTCTTCTAGCCAGCATTTTAATAAAGGAAAGACACATGAAATATGCCAAAAATGTGTATTCTGGAGTCACGGTGACCTGATGCATTGCATTATAATGGATGAGAATGAGATGACACACTGTAGTCATTGCTACTGACACAAACTATATACTTCTATGTCTCACCTCTAGGAGAGTGCATAAGAGAGTGTGCACAGTATCAGGTCAGCAATGCGCCAAGTAATGCCACTTCCATCCAATTAATTCCCCTGGCATCTGGCCCCCGCTAGATACAATGCTTCATCTTCCAATGCTTCATGCTTATTTCTGTTTGTTTCTTTATTTCTTCCTATTTCCTCCGTTGTCGGGTCTTCCGAGTGTCACTCCAATTATGTATCAAGAAAAGATTGATAGGATCTGTGTGATGCTGCCATTTAGGTGCCTTCTTCAGATGAACCATTTACTGTAAGTGGGACACAAACAATACACGTCAATGTAGTTGCTGTGTCTTCTAATTGGAAATCGAAAATGTTCCCGTTTGCTCTTCCTTATTTCAAGAAAAATGATATGATGATGATGGTTCAAAATAAATAACAGCCATTAATGTTGAAATTTGGGACATTGCAATATTTTTAAGCCTCATTCGCAAAGAATAAGCAGAGCAAAATAGAAAAATGAATGGGTAAAATATTCAGGTTCTTTTAGATAGATCTTCAATAGGCCTGAACTTGAATATTAATGAAGGGCAAACAAAATGGGGCAATGCTGTCTAAGATTTAGGTACTATTCACACCACCAACTTTCCCCACCAGGTGAGATCTAACAATGGTAAAAGCGAACCTTGTTCACCCATGTCTCTTGGTACTAAAGAACCAAAGCTAGGGAAATCTGAAGTGACACTCCTAAACTTGACTCATCTCTGCTCATTTTCACATGACTTTGGAGAAGATCCATTATAGGATAAAGAGGGAATTCTATAAAAAAATATTTCATGCCCTACCTGAGGGGACTAGTAGTTTTATGCTGTCAAATCTGAGGACAGGTTCCCTTAAATCTTATGCCACCTATTATTTTTCTTACTTTGTGAAAGAATTGGGGCTTCTTTACTAAGGGTCCGTGGATAGCATTTCCGTTGCACTTCCCGCCATTTTGGGGATTTGCACCGCTATGACAGGTATTTAGCAGGGGATTGTGTCGCATGCGATCAGATTTTGGTGCAGCAGCGCCAGCTTTCATGGGACAGAAATCGGGGGGCAGACTGTCGGATTTGGACAGAGCGCAGGATTTAACATTCAATTTGTGTCGCAAGACAATGCACTTACATACACCAGGAAGAAGATGGTGAACTCTGTCGGACCTGAGGGATCGCGTCGGACGGGTAAGTAAATGTGCCCCAAAGGGGCACATGTATCATAAGTCTGGCTTTGTCCGTCTGTTTTTTTGGGGCTTTTCTACTTGTCAGATGTATCTTAGCGTTTTTCCTTATTGATGCATGTGGTGTTTGGTCTGTAGTGAATTTGCAATTTTTTTTTTTATTTTAAAGTCTTCAAAAGTCTACAAAAGTCGCTAATTTCTGCAACTGGTCAGGAGCAGCCATAGATTTACAACTTTTTTGCGACTTTTTTTAAAAAAGTTGCAACTTTCACATCTGGACTCTGGAACAATGCAGAAAACTAGACAATGGCAAACTTTTATGTGCAAAAAATGAGCACCATCAAAAGCCTAAAAAATTTATCAAAAAGGCAAGCCAAGTGTTTGATACATTTGCCACACATTGTAATATTTATGTTGTGATCACTTTTTGTAGAAATTTCTATTGCGAGATACTTTATTACACTGTATACGGTACATGTTTTACAACCGATGCCTATGAAAAAGAAGTATAAATGTATTTATTTAGATCTTCTTTATCAGTTGATTTTAGTTGCCATTTGTTTCTTTGTATATAAAATTTGCATTTTTCCATCACAGGTTATTGTAATGGTTTCCAGAATGACACAAAGAACTGCACATATTATTTTTTAAATGGTCCTTTGGTTCTTTTAGTTGTTTGGGAATTAAAGGTTGATCTATGCCAATATCAATGTATATAAGCAATGTGTCCGTCCGTCATCAGATAATTTTTTAGTTTCTACTGACATGAGCTTTAGGACTGGAATAGTAAAGAAGTACATCTCTATACTCATTAGATACAGAACTGATACCTGTACATGGTTAATTGAACTATCTCCCCTGCTGAGCAGTAATGCAATGCAATTATTCTCTACTGGTTAGGTAACCTGTGGTGCTTCTGAGAAAGGTTGGCCAGGCATGAAAGAACTTATAGCCAAATAATCCAATCTAGATAATTATTCATTTCTTCTAATGATTTAGTTTCATCCTGAAGACATGAAGGAAAAATGATTCAAAGTTTCAGGATATCTCTTTGTAAAATACCTGCTATTATAGCATACATACAATATTTGGCAGACATACGGACAGCTATACCATACAACTTGAGTGAAGACCCTGCTGTTGGGTATAGTAGGGATACTAACTATACATACAGGGGACATTGCCCCATTGTGTGTCCCTGCCGCTCCGATGGCGCTGGACATATCGTGAGGCTCTGGCACACTCTGCTACCAACTGCACCCCTAGGCAACTGGATTCCCCGGGTACCTGAGTGGTTGGCTTTAGCGATGCTTTGCACTGACTTGGTCATGGTTGTTTGCTCCAGGCCTTGTCCACGCTGGGCAGGTGGATTGTAAGAAGAGGGAGGCAGTGCTACGGTGGAAATAATTCTCCCTGGTGCAATCCCAGTGTATGCATGTGTAAAGGATCCCCAGGTAGATGGAAGATAGGAGGCCCTTGATCTTAGCAACAGCCAGGAATCACACATAGACAAGAGATTTAAAACATCAACTCATTTATTCTAGAACACGAACACAGCAAAGAGAACAAGCCAAGATAACAGTCCAATATGCCCAGATCATGCAGGAGGCCTTATATCTGCAGGCCTGGTATCTGGATGTGTGCTATTCCCCAGCACTCATAGATAGAGAATCTCAACTGGCCGGGAACTTTCCAGCCACAAGGAGTTTTATAAATTTTACCTGGGGTTGGAGTTTTCCAAGGCCCAACACTATCACAGGCATGAACTTGCCAAACATTCAAAGTGCAGCTGCAGCGGTGTTTCCTTTGGTGATGCAGCACTGGGGGCCACATCAGATTTGCCAGCTACCTGGGATGGAACGGCAGCTGCAATGGATGACTCAGACACCCTCAGGGTCTCTTGTGGAGGTACGTTCATGTCCCCGATGACGGATGAGTCCTGATCATATGACCCTCATAAAGGGAACCTGACATCAGGAAGGTAAATTCTAGTTGATGACAACTAGGTTCCAAAAGCCTCTGGCATGTTTATTTAAAAAATGCCTTTGTTGCATCTGAATAATTATACTAATTTCTTTAACATTACCTGACTTCCTGCCAGCAGAATGTGGTCCCTAAAGGGTGCAGTTCAAATGACATGAGTCGTGTTCTCCACAAGGCCTCCTCTCTCCTCACTCACCATCCTCCCCCTCCCTCAGACTCTTCACTGCTACCTTCCCATTTACATCAGCTCAATACTGCAAACAATTCCAGTTTCACCCCTTTTCCCCCCGGGGCTCACCATAGAGAGTCAGTTAATGTTAAAGAAACAATTAAAAAGCATTATTCGGATGCACTACAAATGCATTTTTGAAATCAACATGCCAGAGGCTATAGGAACCTGTCATCAAGTAAAAATTACTATCCTGTTCCCTTTAATAACCTAGCTTAGGGTTATGTTCCTCATCTTATCAAGCTGACATTGTAGATTACTACTACATGTAGATAGTTTGTTAGTAACATTGTTGAAGAATTTCAGAAATGAAATGTGTGACCAAAATAGAAAATGTGTATTTACCCTGCTCGGACTCCCGATTCCAGCGTCGCAGTGATCAGCAGGGCCAGAAATATGTGTCATTCTACCTGCTTTTTCGGTGTCTCAGAGGCACCTAGATATTGCATGTTCTACATCATGGGGGGCTGCAGAGGTCATTGGCTGAAGTGGATCCTGTAGCCCCAAGCAATTACAACATGAATTGGGAGAATAGCCAAATCAGTAAGTCTCTTCCAGAAGGAAAAGATGATCGGGGGCATTTCCTATTTGTCTAACCTGTCTTTTCTGGACCGGAATCCTACATATGGAAGGAGAATCAAGCGGTTTCAGGACCTTTGGAGGACCTTGAAAGATCCTGAATGCCTCTTCAATACATTCGTATTGAGAGCAGGAACAGATGTGCAAGGATTTCATGGGTGAATGTCCTCTCAGTATAACATTTGGTGGGTGGTTTGGGTGGCCATGGGCCCCCTAGAAGGCTTGGGCTCTGGGCTACTGGCCACCTATATCATAATCCACTACTGCCAACACTTCACAGCTTCTTGCTTCAAGACACTTGTTTTGGCGCAATGATTGGTGCATAATAAGACCAACAAAAAGCAAGTGTCCCAACTTCTAAGCCCCTTCATGAATGTTTATACCAATCCAAGGCTTCAACCTCAGGAGTTTACAAATTACTTCAGGGTGATATGTTCTCCAAGTAAGTTCCACAAGTTCTCTATTGTTAAACTGGATAAGCACTCGTTAAGATTCCACAGATGGGGACCTTCATGAATGTTGTTTGTCTTTTCTGACAATCATTTATTTTTCTTATGGTGCACCCAAAACATTAAAGGGGTTTTTTCCACCAAGTTAGACCCTATCCACAGGACAGGGCCTAACTTGCTAATCAGTGGGGGTCTTGGTTATTAACAGATCATGAGAACGGAGAGGGGGATCCGTTGGTGTCTAAGGTACCTCTGTTGGACTCCTCCATACTACACTCATCTTGGAGAGTGCTGAGGGGTCCAACGGAGGTACCTCAGACCTTATCGGACCCCCGTTTTGTGATCTGTGGGGTCTCAGCACGGAGACCCCCACCAATCAGCCTTAAATATTGCAATGTTTTTGAGGCACTGCATTGTCAGTATGGCAGAGGAAACTTGTCTGGCTGTGAGAGAATGAATCAGGAAAATATATTTGCATATTCCTTACCCAAAATTCTCAGCTATCTTGAAGACTAAACAATGGCCTGCAAAAGCAGAAAAACAATCTGGTTTATTTATTTTTACACAACTAAATATCTCCATTCTGACATAATTTCTTTGTTCTGAAGAAATAAAGTATAAAGCTTCATTCTTAGAGGGTGGTAACAGTGGCAATGTTAATGTTTACATTCTATTTTAAATCATTGTGGCAAAATATTCAATTTTTACCTGTTTTTGGGGGGCTATGGATTTCAGGCACAATGGGAGAATTTGTGACTATGTTGAGCAAAATAGTAAATATGTTTCTAGGTTGTGTTCACATTTCATGGTCAAATCAAATTATGAGCCACTACACGTATACGCTAGTGGTTGGAGAAATTTGGGACCCTAGAAGAACATGCATGGACTGACAAATTTCACTTTGTGTTACTTCAACAGTGGTGACCTGGCAGCCATGTATGGACCCGTGGACAAACTCGGGAGCAGTGGAGGAAACAGCTTCAATGACACATCCACCAGTAACCTGGGCAGTTCTATCACAGCATGCAAGAAGGTACACAACTATTTCATTCCTTCTCCTTTGAAATTGATATTATTAATCAATCTGTGTCTATAAAGAAATAACACAAAAAAGCTCAGCTTCCAAATCTCCCCGGAAGTAAACCAGCGTTGTGTAGGACATTTTAGATATTTTCCTTGTGAATTGTCATTTTAGAAAACCAATCTGTCACAGCATTTATGGAAGCTCATCAGATTGTACATAGTGTTCTAAATCCAGGCAGCATGTTATAGAGCAGGAGGAGCTGAGCAGATTGTACATAGTATTCTATATGCAGGCAGCATGTTATAGAGCAGGAGGAGCTAGTTTTGTGGCCCAAAAAGAGAGCAGCTAAAAGTAAGTCTAGGGAGTTCTTTTTCACCTTCATGAATGTGGACACAGTTCTTAATCTTTTGGTATGTGCACCAAATCATTAATCCGTTCCGCCACAAACTTAAATCACACTGAAAATTATAGCACATTTCCATCGCCATCCTGCGCCAAAATTAATAAATGCCCCGCAGGGTCCTATCTGCAGGAATAATGTTATAGAGCAGGAGAAGCTGAGCAGCTTGTGAATAGTGTCCTATCTGCAGGCAGCATGTTGTAGAGCGGGAGGAGCTAAGAAGATTGTACATAGTGTCCTATCTGCAGGCAGCATGTTGTAGAGCGGGAGGAGCTAAGAAGATTGTACATAGTGTTCTATCTGCAGGGAGTATGTTATAGAGCTGGAGAAGTTGAATGATTGTACAAAGAGTCCTATCCTCCTGCTCTATAACACGCTGAATAGGGATAGAGCACTATGTACAATCCATTTAACCCCTCCTGCTCTATAACATCCTATCTGTGCAACTCTAAGTAGGAAGTGTCGCGGGAGTGTCCTCCCGCCCGATATAGTCCTCGGTGGTGGACCTGTACTCCTTCTTGATATCAACCCAGGTACCTTTGGTGGATCAACCAGCCACAAACCGTTGGGCCTCCCACTCTAGCAAACGTTGGTCTAAGATGGTGGACTGCATGCATAAGCCCACATCCAACCATCCCCAATGTATCCCCTTAAGAATGACACAGACACAGATGTTAACTTATAACTTGTGGAGTGACAACAGGGAGTCGGCCACAGCTTTATTCAATAATTTTACATTATAACGCCTACTCATAGAGCAGTAACTTTAATAACATATTAACCATAACCACCAGATTAAGGGCACCTGAAATGCCAGCCTCGTTAGAGGGCATGTAGGTCCTCACCCCCAAAATAAACCGCCAGCTGTGACATTATGTATGTTTCTTATGTTCATAGGGAGGGAGGGAAGCAATCCAGGAAAGAGGGTGAGTGACATCACCAACCCTCTTTTAAAGTATTAGCGCCACCCCAAGGCAGGGTTTCCATTCTCTCCACCCCTCGTCACATAGCCACCACCACCACCCCCAACCACTAATCTTAAAGGGGATGTAACATTAACCTCCAGCTGACCCTACACCTGCCTGCAGTCCCTAGCCCAATGGCTATACGCATAGGGGCTTGCAATCCTGCAGGTTTGTGCGGACTCTCAGCACCAGCGTGATTACCGGGAGAGGTAACAGGAATCGCCCAGGCAGAGAGTCCCGTTCCGTCACTGACCGCGAGTAAGTATTCAGGACGGAGGCCCACGTTAGTCCTTGCTGAAAACGTTGAGAGGCAGATGGCCGCTGGATGGGCTGAGCAGCCAGTACGATGACCGTTTCAAAGGGCTGAAGGAATTTGGGCATGTCTTCCAGGCTGAGCAGTTCTGGTCTCGCCATAATAAAAGCTTCCTGGTCGCTCCACGTGGCACACTGGAGCTCCTCCCCTACATCTAGGTAGAGCAGGAAGTCCTCCCACCAGGGGGTGGAGCTTGGGTGGTTGCAATTTTCTCCTGCACCACAGAGTCCTCATGCAGGATTTGTGCCATTTGTGCATGGGGGATGGAGCGCAGTCAGCAGCCTGGATTTCCTGTCAGTGAGGATTTGGCGGCTGGAATTCCTTGCTGCGCCACACAGTCTTCCAGAGGTTAACGCTTTGGGCGCTGCAGTGCCGGATGTAGCAGAGCTGACACAGTTCTTTTGTAGGGATTAACCTAGTGGGTGCTGGAGCAGCGCTTGACATGGCGATAAAATAACACAGTTTATGTTGTAGATCACAATCACTTAGGCATAAACCCGGATGGGAGCAAGGTTAGGCAGCACAGTTTTTGGTAAAAGGACAGTTCAAAGTGCCAGTATAAGGCATAGAAGTAAATATCCTGTTTGTGACGTCACTTTCAACATCCCTCACCGGGGCCTAGCCTTTTCTTGTGGGCCTGGAGGCAGCCTGGGCCCAGAATACCGGAGTGGCACAGCGGGCATGCTGTGGTCATGATGCTTGGTATGGGGACCGGAGGCAGCCTGGCACGTCTCCAGCAGGTGGTGTGTGTAAGAAATAGGAAGTAGGAAGGAGAGGCTGATGTACTGGTTTCTACCTGGGAAAACCCCTGAATGTCTGTAGGATGAGTCCTTGGGTAACGGATGGGGAAGCCCGTGGTGGTAGACAGCCATATCCAGGGATCAGACAGAGGCAACGGAGGCTATATTCACACAGACGTTTCCGTAATACGGTACGGTGGGCACACGTCGGCGCCGGGGACAGGTGTAGGGGGTGAGCACCGCTCACCCTCACCACTCTCCATAACAATATACGGCCACAGTGCATATTACGGGAGAAAGATGAGACATGCGTGGCACCGTCCCGCTCCCGTAGGGCGCCATGCGCCAACTGCCATGTATGGGGGATGTATAAACGCTGTATATATGTCAGCCATATATATGTCAGCCCCATAAGTGTGTATAGCCTTACAGTTCTTTATTGAACCTCAAACAAACATGATTAACATCGGATTCTGGTTACTGGAGTGGTCATGGAAAGTGGTCCGCAGGAATAGCACACCAGCCTGGTAGTAGATGCAGGCCGGGGTAGTTGAGGTGGAGCTGTGTCCAAGTTGTGGAAGCTGCAGCTCTTGGGTTAGAGTCTCCTGACTCAGTTCCTGGGATCAGTACCTGCTGCACTCACTGTCTATTTCTTCAATCCAGACTAGACCTGACCGACAGACCATGTGCTTCCACTGCACAGGGGTTTTATCCTCCCCCTGGTCAGGTGGTAGCACCTCTCCAATCACACTCCAGCTAACAATACAGCCACATAATTGGATAACTACTTACACTAATTTAACTATTGCCTTTCCAAGCAGAATCTACAGCTGCAATTTACACTAAGTTCTCCTAGCACTAACCTCTGGGTGAGTTGCGGAGGCTCACGAGATAGATCCTGACATGGAGAGGCAGCTATTCGCACCTACCACCTTCCCTATACATTGGCAGGGGTGTTGCATCTGCATGTGGCAAGTTTTCTTTAAATAATAAATGATGGAACATGTAGGAGAGTTTTCTAAGTGGCTTCAGAAAATAAAAATGTTTACCTGTAATCGCACAGTAGGAGGGCATCTAATGAGTCAGCCATAAGAGGACTTACCGAACTTCTGACTCCCATGCCAAAATGTCATGCTTTGATAAATATATTATTATTTACTAAGGTATTATTAATGATAGCGCCATTCTGTACAGTGTGTGCTCTAAAACCTTCAAATCACAGCTCAGACTCCTCAGTGCGGTTCAGATGACTCATTCGCCTTCACGTTAAATGTTCAGCTCCTTATTGCAGCAAGTAATGTGCTGTCAGTCCTCCCAGGCCTGCACTTTGCTGGAGGCCGGGCCGCTCTCTGAATGCACAATGCCTCCTGTTTGGTCTCAGCTCAGCAATGATCCATCCACGGCTTGTTTTCCTTTTAATAACCTGTAATTAGGGCGAGTGATTCAATTAACCGAGGTTTCGTGTCTGAGAATGAAGAGATCTGATTTGCAATAAATGATTTGGTTATTTATCGCTCTGATATATGCAGAAGCCATTTAGTTTCTCCAGTTAACACATTGATGTACTGATAATACCATCAAATAGGACTCTAATATCCACTGTATGGACTAGGGGTCCTGTACCGTCCAGAAATAAGGTGGTAAAGAAAGTACAAAAAATAGACACTCAAAGGGGTTGTGCAACAATTCCTTAATATGGTTACCGTATTTTCCGGGCCGATGCGCCCGATGCGCCTTATATATGTAATAATTCCATATATAAGGCGCATCGGACTATAAGGCGCAGGGTCCGGGGGCGTGGCGGAGGTCCGGGGCGGTGCGGAGACCCGACGGGACGAGACGCGACGCCGAGACGAGACGCGGAACGCGTGGAAGGTGAGCGGGGAAGGTGAGCGGGGAAGGTGAGCGGGGAAGGTGAGGGAGAGGTGGAGAATGGCATACTTACATAGGTCCCCGCTACGGGAGACAGCAGATCTCCAGCGGGAACTGCAGACAACGCAGCAGAAGTTGTTCGTGCCGCGTGGTCTGCAATTCCCGCTGGAGATCTGCTGCCTCCTGTAGCGGGGACCTATGTAAGTAGGGTCCGCTGCCTCCTATAGGGCGCACCGGACTATAAGGCGCACTTTGGATTTCCAAGGAAATCCAAGGCTTTTATGTGCGCCTTATAGTACGGAAAATACGGTAATAGGTGTTATCCTTCATGTACACGAACCCTCTTTTAGGCTGTGCACTACTTGTTGTTTCAATAGCTAGTTCTCATGTATTTCCATACATGTCCCCTTGTGTTTTTATGGGCTGACACACAAAGCTGTGGCTTCCTCAGCCCAATATATGAGCCGTCTCCCCAAACTTCAAAACTCAGAGCAGATCATATTTTTGCCCTTGTTTGAAGCTCTGCCCTCCCATAGAAGTCTATTGGAGCATGAAAAATGTGGACGTTAAACAGGTCTCAACCGTGTGCCGTCTATATTTGAGATTCAGTTGAACACATTCCCACTGACTGAACACATTGCATATAATGGGAGTCCTTGCATCATAATATAATAATATGCTGTAATGTAAGGACTACATGTCTGCCGGCAGGACAGCATAGTTTTTACAATACTATTTCTGCACTTCGGTGGGTGGCCAGGGAGTCCTAACATTATATTTCTGTATGCTGCAAAGACTCCCTTCCTGTGCATTGTGCAGTTTATGGGATCGGACCAGCATATGGGTCAGTTTTCACAGTCTCTTACTAATTTTTCTCCCCTGTCAGTGATGCAGATCCCCTTTGGTCCTGATACTGTCCATTCCCCGAAAACCCAGTGCTCTGTTGATCATACTATGAAATGAGACTCTACTATATGTTAACAGTTCTTTAAGTATTTTTCTTTTTAAATATAAAACATAAAATATTATATTAACATAAAACATAAATATTATTAAAACAATATAAAAGTAAACTTTAATAATGGGCGTCCTAGCAATAAAAGTCAACGGGGCTGCAGCTGCCTTGACTGCTTTCAACCACTAGACAGAACACAGTGCCAAGTACTTCCAAATTATTGCAATGTGTTCATGCCAGGCTTATTCAGTGTCAGTGTCTTGCATCTAGAATATCAATATTAAAGGGGTTGTTTAGTTTGAGCAAACAAATACTATTGTTTGTATTAGGTAAAGTTGTACAGTTTTCCAATATCCTTTCTGTATTAAATCAACGTTTTATTAACAATCTAAAGGCTAAAGTGAAGGAAAACTACTACTCCGGAGGATTCTCAAAGTCTATTTATTTCCAGGGATACCGTGTAACAAGTACTTGATGCAAGATGTCCTACAGATTACAGCAGCTCATAATTAGCTAAGACTACGATAAAAGGATTATCGAAAGCCACAGCCCTTCACAATGTGTGACTGATATCCAAAAGTTTAAGGGCGCGTTCGCACGTTGCGTTTTGGTTGTGTTTTTGGTTGGGTTTTAAAACGCATTACAACAGCTGTGGAGAGGTGATTTGCCTAATTACATTACTGTTAACATTTGCATTTACAAAACATGCGATTTTAGCGCATGTGTTAACAATGTGTTAACATCACATTAACAAATGTAAATAGTAATGTAATTAGGCAAATCACCACTCCTCAGCTGTTGTAGTGCGTTTTAAACGCAATGAAAACAGAATCAAAGCGCAGTGTGTGAACGCACCCCAAGGGTGCAGCCGCACGTTCAGCTTTTCAGATGCAGTTTTTGAAGCCAAAAGCAGGTGAGGATCATAATGGGTGAGGGCTTATCATTAAGAAGAGTTACTTCTCCCCTATTTTCACTCCACTCCTGGTTTGGGCATCAAAAACTGCATCTGAAAAACTGAACGTGTGGACGCACCCTAAAGTGCGCACAAACAGTTACTTGCTATGTTTTTGTATATATAGCCATTCCCTATTCCTAGGGTACAGTATTAGTGTAAAAATAGTAATAGGAAAATGAATGTTAATAACTATAGTATATTGAGCATTTCTCATAATTATATTAGGATAAGGGAGAGAAAAGCTATGCAATTCCCATATATATGAGTTAAAGCAACTTCAAAGGTGGTCGAATGCCAACATAATTCTGTGATACATTTCCATTTTTGTCTGTTTACATCAACTCTCTGTAATGTTGATTTTCCTGTATGAGTATACAATATATATTGTCTTTATTTACAGGTCATCTGCCCCAGCCGATCTACAGATTCATTAGAGTACTGGCTCCAAAATTCCAAAAACCTTTGCAAGATCAGCCTAGTAGAGGAGAGCATGGAACCCAACTGCACATCTGTAAGTAACAGTGTATAGACAATACTTCTTCCCGTAGGGAACGTCATAGGGAATCAGTCAGTGGTTTTTGGAGAGTTTCTGGATAGCGACTATATTCTTTGGTTTATGGTTATGAAAAAACAAGGGCTGTAGGTTCTACAAGTTCTACAAAGAGGTTCTTCACCTTGAAGTGCTCTCTGAATAGTTCTGCTGACAGGTTCTGTTCAAAGGGGTATATTTAATATGAGAAGAATTGCTGCTTTCATTCTAAAACAGCGCCACTCTTATTTATGGGTTGCGGTATTGTAGTTGAGCTCAATCTTGTTCACCTTATTACAGTAAAGCTGCAAGAGTAGACACAACAGCTCTCAAAAAGGTAGAATATTTTTTGTCCTCTCTGAAGCCCAGATCCTAAACCAAAACTGATCCAGTTATATTTTATTTATATAGTATATGAAATGTGAATATATATAGATTATTAACCCGGAATCTCCATAATCCCTAGCCAAGGTTGAAGATAATCCATTTAGACTGTCAGGATTAGAACTATGATCAATGTCAGAAGTGTAGAATCATAATTATCTATGGTTATTAGAAGGAGCTTTCTAGACGCCGACATTCACTGAAGGTCCTGATAATTTACTAGATTTTATGTTCAGGTGGTAACTGTACAGTTGGTTCAGTGATGGACTGTAGTTCTTTGGGCCTAGAAGTTGGCCACTCTTCATCATAGACCCTACCAACCTCCCAATTTGGCAGTTTCTGCTGTATCTTTGCGGTCCATTATTACGGTAGGATAGAGTCTGGGCTCACCGGTGCATCATCTGGGCTAATCTAACACTGATTCATTGGGTTATGGAGTTCAGTAACCATGTCCATTCTCTGTCCCCATTGAGAGTGGATGGTCATTTCTGATCATTATTTACATGCAACATCATGTGACGGCTGAAGTAGTGATGACATTTGATGCCAGTAGTACGGCGCATGACTGAAATGGTCAACTGAGAGAATGTCTCTCAATGTTTATTAACCCTTTCTACTAGTCTATGTAGATTCATTTATAATAAATATAAAGTATATAACAAAACATTATAGATAAAGGCAAGTTGATCTTTGATGTAAAATAAAGTTAAAAGTTACGGTTGGCAAACTCAAAATCTGATTTAATTAACATATTTTATCCAAGCAAAGTTCTTCTTTCTCTACTTCCTTTGGCACAAAGTCTGGTTACACCTAAAATAAATATATAGTGTATGGCGCACATTCACCTACACATCTTCTATGACTAACGTTATCCCTATGAAAGCTTTCCATAGTAGTTTTCAATCAGAAAGAAAGAAGATTACAAATAGCAATATCCATCATCCTCGGCCAAAGGCGCAGAGTACCTGACAAGTACTTCCTTCTATAAGCCACATGAACAGCTACGTTATAAGCTTGAAAGGACAGAGCGCATCACTGGAGGTTTAGGAACAGCTTGATGAGGAGCCGGGCAAAGTGGCAGCTTGCCTGAAGTCCCGTGGGCACGTAATCCAACTCTGCCATAAACAGATAATGAAACGCCTTCACGTGGTTCAGATCGGTTTCTTTCAGCAAACTCTTTAAGATAATCTCCCTCCTATGACACCGGGGAAATTCTGCTGGGAAGAAAAACTATTACATTCTTACAAATAGAACCTAAAGTATTAAGGCACCAGAAATAGAAGGTGTACAAAACACTTGATCCAAAAAATGCATTAAGGAATGGAAGGCTATCAGTTAAAGAAGTGCAGGCAGTGTGGATGGGGACAAAGCTTGTATGGCTGATTTCATTGCTTTCATTGGAGAATAATGGAAGAAATATCTCTTAGGAGCCAGGCGCTAGTCTTATAGAACTTGCCAGAAAAGTAAATGCACTGGTAGGTGACTGCTGCAGCTAATAAACAGCAATGTGCCAGCCTTACTCTGAGTTATCCTGCGGGAAACAGACAGTCCTGCAGCTACAGCCTATGTAGTTTAGGATGACATTTTTATCATTTTTATTATTCAGGTCTTCTGCATAACACAAGCTCTGGAGTAAGTTATGGAATACTCAGCAAAAATAAACTGTCTATAACATATTATGCGAATATGCAATACATTATTACTGCACTACCTATTGGACTTACCGTATTTACTTTTTAAGTGTTCAGTTTTTTTGTTTCTGTACTTTTCTCTCTTTTTTACACAATGAGGTTACTACTTTCCTTGGTCAGCACAAAGTGAGAAGCAGGAAGGCAGTATTATATGTACCTCCATCATAACTTTATAGGCAGTACTAAACAGTGCTATACAGTAGTGAATTATAATAAAAGCAGTTTGAGTGGTAGCTTGGGGCCCAAGGCTTCTAAGGGCCCATGGCCACCCAAACCAAATGCCTAAATTTATACTGAGAAGTGCCTTTAAACGTGCTCTTAAAGGAAACCTACCACTTGAAGTGGCAGATATAAGAAGAAAATACAGAGACACCAGCTCAGGTGAGCTGGTGGGAGCTTATTTTGTTAGTGTTTTAAACCACTGTATCGCGGTTTAAAACACTTTTTAAACTTTATAGCCAAAGCTGCTTTGGCGCAGGGAGTACGCGCTCGCGCACCATGTGCACGGACCGTGCGCACACGGCTACATAGGAAGTGAAGGAGAGCCGTGCGCATGGTAAGCGCCGAGGCGTACCTCCTGCGCGAAGCAGCTTCGGCTATAAAGTTCAAAAAGTGTTTTAAACCGCGGTATACAGCGGTTTAAAACACTAACAAAAAATCAGCTCCGGCACCAGCTCACCCTGAGTGGTAGGTTTCCTTGAAAACCCATCTCTTCAGGCAAGTCTATCACACTCACTAACTGCATGATTGGTCAACTCTCTTACTAATCCATACTATGTCCTTCTCCTGTCTGTTATCAGTAAAAAGCAGATATATACCAAGTCAGAAATTGCATGTATGTATAATTTTCCCCCAAAATATACATTTCAGGTAACACCCAGGATGAGACTTACTCCATAATCATATATAATGATTCACAATCTTACAATTACTGTTTGCTGGGTTTTGGGCTCAGTAGCTGGCATTTATTTCTGTCTGTCCCCGGCCTATAATAATCTGGCTATTTTACTATAGTATGGCATTATTAGGTTCTGCATATTTTAGGGATATTTATATTTTCCTTTTCTGTATTTTGAGAGGTATTCATTTACCATTAATGAGACTATTTTGTAGCTGTAGGTGTACAGTGCTATTTAATATCTACACATCAATTACAGGAATATATAGTTAGAAGATACATACTACATACTCAGAAATTGATGATAAATTTCCCCATATGTCCCTATACATGAATAGGACAGGAAGGCACACTTGGTGAATACCAAGTAGTAACACAACATAAGAACCCCAACATGTAAAACCTAGAATGAGAATAGGGGAGCATGAAACTATATATGATTGATGGAGCCGGGAGTCGGGCAAGAGTAAGGGTAGAAGAGTTAATCGCCATGGATAACAACGGGTAGCAGAAGTTCAGATCATAAAGATTATACGGAGTGAAAAGGATCAGGGGTGAACAATACAGGGGTAGCAGCCATAGCAGCTGCTATGGGGCCCACAGTGTCAGAGGTATTTGGTGTGAATTGCTAAATGTATGATTTGTGAGTGATATGCTCTAAAGTGTTTGCATATGTGATGTGTATATGCTGTATGTCTATGTATATGATGCATGTGTATACATGGTAGTGTATATACTGTATGTATATTTTTAAGGGGTAAGTGGGGCCCATTCAGAATCCGCTATGGGGCCCTGCCTTTTTCTAGTTAGCCACTGAAAAGGATGTTTCCTAGAGTACGGAAAGGTATTTCACAGACGTAAGCAGTAAAAACAGATTTGTGAATTTTAGCAATACGATTTCACATATTTCTGAAATTAATTAGATCTCTGGATTTGTGTGCATAGACTTAGTTATAGGCTTCCCATGTAATGTATACCAGCAAAGCAAGTCATTATCAATTCCATATTGTCATACAGAAGAAATATGTCACACACACTGAGAGCGCCATTTGACATGCCTGTGCCTTTCTGTTAGCCTAGCAGGAATATCCTGGCCTCATTAAAACTGCTCATTAAGGATCCGGGAGAAAAGCATTTTGTAGGGTCGTGTAGTAGAAAATGCAGTTGGTTATGCTTCAGTTATTCAGTCACCGGGGAGAGAGGACATGTGTATATTAGTACAGGACAGAAATAGTAGCAACGATTTGTGATAATTCACGGCCTGTCTGTGATTCTCGCACTGGTTTCTTGGAGGGTCAGGGCTTTTCATCATCTTTCCATTAAATTCAAAGGAAACTTAAAAAGTTGTTAGTGCTTTGAGTAAATTTTCTGCTTTTTATAGCATTTTGTTACTTGAAATAGGTTACAAATTGTGTATTTATTCAGGGGGTTTTAGGGCACTTATAATGGGAATTCAACATTAATAAACTGCAGAAATCGCTAGGTATAGGTCCTGGAGATTTGCGCGTGGTAACCTGTCAATCACCACAAACATGGACGCCGCCATCTTGGTGAAGATCGGTCGCCATGACAGGCTGTCTCGTTTTAATCCATTCATTACAATGTGTGATTAGCACATTGTAATGAAGTAGGAAAATCCCCATATACTGTCATACTGTAGAATTGCAGTATATGATGGGATCAATCAGATAACCTAGGGTGAAAGTACCCTAAGTGTTCTGAAAAATAGTAAAAAACAAAAAAAAGTTAAAAAAAAACTTTTAAAAGAAACTAAAAATAAAATCATCGCCCTTTACTAGAAGTCATATTAGTATAATAAACAGTAAAAATCACAAACACATTAGGTATCGCCGCGTCCACAAATGCCTGATCTATCAAAAACAAATAAGGTTTTTTCTCTATGTTTACCCTGTAATGGAAAATAGCGCCCAAATTTGAAAATGTCACTTTTTGCCATTTTGAAAAATATAAAAATTCAAGGTGATCAAAGGCTGTACAGTCCTAATAAAATTGAAGCATTGAAAATGGCATCAAAAGTCGCAAAAAATGACACCACCCATAGCTTGTTCACCGAAGTCTGAAAAAGTTAAAAGTTATTTGTACAGGAGGTTTAATTTGTAAATGTATGAAAACATATAAAACCTACATAAATTTGTTATCCGGGATCGCACCGACCCAAGAATAAGCAGACATGTTAATTTGGGATGCACAGTGGAAGCTGTAAAATCAAGCCCACAGAAACGGTGTGCAGATGAGTTTTTTTCACCAATTTACTGCATTTGGAAAACAAGCCCTCACAGAGCTTTTACGTGGAAAAATAAAGGTGGGAGTAAAAAATGTAAACATAAAAAAGTATGAGGGCTTCGGCGTTAAGAAGTTAATGTACACTCTGCCCCATCTGACAGAAAAATACATAAATGAAGTATTTGCCAATTTATTAAACAAGAAAGCTGAAATATACATGGTCATAAGTATTCAGAAAATTCGTACATTCGCAGGATCAGGACTATTGCATTTTTTGTTGATTTTTTAAAAAATATTGCAAGTCAAAAATCTGCAAAAAAATACAAATCGTGGTTAAAACTTAGCTTTTACTGAATTCGTTTAAAAGTGAACAAACAGTAATCTGGCTTCAAAGAAATTGTATGAACGCACGGTTGCCCATCTGCAAAAAATAGGAAGAGACAAAGCAAGTGTGAGCCGGGTGGCGTCCTTCATACAGTTAAAGAGTATTGATGCAACTTTTAGTGAAAAGGAAAGCTCACCTCTGTGGGCTGCACATCTTGATATGTAACAGGTGAATATCTACACTCAAGTTTCCGGATGTTCCTCGGTAGAGGTGCCATAAACAAAGGGTCAATCAGGTGATTGCGGGCACCCTATGTCCATATAGAGTGTAGAAAAGAAAAAGGAAAGAGGAGGAAACAAGGTGTTGTAACTAGAGGCATGGGAGGCAAGGGTCAAGCATGACTATCACTCTCCCTGTTAATGCCCTAGATTCAATTTCTAAAACACCCTGTTAGCCTAACCTCGGGGTTGTGGCCCTAATTGACCACGAACCCCGACCGGAACCTTACCCTAGATACCTAGCCCTGTTATTGGACCTAGTCTAGAGGTATCGTCCCAGTCAGTTGTCTGTATGTACAAGAGGTATATTAGATGGTCCGTATGTACAAAAGGTATATTGGATGATCCTTATAGCAAGAAGTATGTCCAAAGGGCAATTGCGCAACCAAATCCCGACAGGGCCTGTTTCACCCTTTAGGGCTCATCAGGGGATAATAAGGTCCGCATTGGGAACACCCTTACACTATACTGATAGATGGTGCTGGGGTAGTAAGAATCTCCCTTGCACTGGAGTAATAGTGTGTAGGAATATGGTGATTTCCCTGAAGGAAAAGGATAGTTGAGCGATGAGGTGCTGCGGGGGTGCCAATGCACACAGCCCCGTTCGCAGCGGGTAACCAGTGGGTCCTTGCTTTACACAGCGAAGAGGTTCTATGTTTAAATCAAATTTTTCTGAGAGGAGGGGTACCGTATTTTTCGGACTATAAGGCACACAAAAAATCCTTTGATTCTCTCAGAAATCAAAGGTGCGCCTTATAGTCCAGTGCACCTTATATATGAACCGTACTTACAGACAATAGCTGCCCTGAACTGTGCACAGGTCTGCCACCTGCTGGTCATTCATCCTTATAATCAGGTGCGCCTTATAATCCGGTGTGCCTTATATATGAACCTAGATGTTTTAGTAGGCATTTATTGATGGTGCGCCTTATAATTCGGTGTGCCTTATTGTCCGAAAAATATGGTACTTTATTAGCACTAAAAAGTTGCAAAAAAAAGCCCATTATAATTTTTTTGTAACTTTTTGATGCCAAAAAGACAAGAAGGGCCTAAATTAAATGTTCCCCAAAGTCTCTGGAAGATGAATGAAGTCTTTGATACTTTCCTGTACTGGAGCCTTAAAGTTAGTATTGTAGAAAGGTTTCTAAAGATTTGCAGATTTTATAGCTCATGCTCCACAGGAGGTGACTAACCTCAGTGACTCCAGGGACCATGGGCTGTCATGTTGTGGTCTGGAGATTGTGGGACTCATTCCTGCAAGACTGGATTGTCCCTAGGATATACCGTAGCTGCAATGTTCAAGTGAGTAATGAGAGGTGACAGGCAGAAGTTACACGTTAGTCCATAACTCTGGATGAATAGTGACGTTTGCTGTACCGGGAATCGTTTGCATCAAGTCCAAGGATGATCTTGTTAAAGGGAATGTCCTACAGTATGAGCTGAGAGCATAAATAGAATATGAACCTAGAATATGAACATGGGAATGACATGGTTAACATACACACTGTGACATAACTAAACGTCACACACACAGTTTTTGTAAAGTTATTAGTCTTTTTTTTTGTCAGTTTGCCTCCGTTAGACAGATTTTATGTAAAATTGGAATCTGTCATTAAGATAATGCTAGGTGGCAGACATTTTTAGAAGCAGAATGCTAGAAATAAGGAGTTCCATCTTCTACTGATGGATCACAATAACTACGACAGACAAGGTGGTCCACTTCTTATAATCACTGCATGACTCTCAAGCAGTGGTGTAACTTAAAGCTGATGGGCCCCAGCGGATAGTGTAAGCCAGGCCCACTACTATAATGTATGGTTAATAGAACTTGTATTCTCACATGCGAAAGCGACACCTTATGGGCCCCCTAAGCCTCTTGGGCCCGGTTGCAACCGCACCTTCTGCAACCGCACCCTCTGCAGCTGCTCAAGTTACGCCCATGTTCTCAAGCATCAATTTTCTACACTCCCTCATGTAATAAGCTATAGATCTCTGTCTATTTAAAATAATAGCCAGGGTCCAAATGATGAGAACCCAAAATTTAGCTTTAATCTGAAAAGTAATAATATGAAAAGTAGTTCTTACACTAACACTAACTTTAAAGCAAACTTTGCATAAATCAATAGTACAATTGATTACCATTTCTTTACTTATGCTTCTTCTTTCCTAACTTCTCACTGTAAGATCTCTGCTGAATTCCATCTTCCTGGAAAGGGAGACAGAAGCTCAGTGATTTGTCAGATTACAGAGAACCTCTGTGTAGATACAAAGGGGTTGGAGTGAGTTACAGTAGCTTTGGGATCACGCTGCAGACTGCAGAGAGGAAACTGCTAGAAAGCAAGAATTACAAATCACATGATATGCAGACACTTATGTGACCTCTTATGTGCTCCTTATTTCTGTTTGTTAAAGGCAAGGTATTCTTTAAAAGGGATATTCTGATTTTATTCTATTCCACGTCTATGACCTACCTCTGCCATAGTCAATAGGACTGAGCTCCAATACCAAGCCATTTGACCTACCTATGAGAAAAAGAGGTGCTGTTTGTAAGAAAAAAACATGTTTTTTTATTTAATACAACCCCACAAAAGGGCAACATCTCCCTGTTAGCCATAAAGGATAAAATAATGACAGAAAAAAAAATCAATGTCGGTTCCCAAGTCATAAGCTTTAGACAGTAAATGTAGGTGACATTTATCGAGATACAAGATATCTCTCGGGAGATGTGACACATCTAGATCTCCGTGATCTTTCAAAGAGATATTGATAAATATCTGCAGTAAAGGGCACTCGAGGATATGGGAGGGGGCTGGGCCACTCCCTTATGGACTTCGCCTTTAAGAGGTGGATACATAGCCACATGTAACTCAGAGATGATACATTGTTTTTCCAACTGGTATGATATCAGGTGGATTTAATGACAAGTTGGTAGCAGATGAGGACGAGAGAAAATCATGTGTTTCTGTAGCAATCATCTTGTCTCAAGTGACTCTGCGTGGGAAGGGCTTTAAAATACCTTTCTTTCCACTGCCAAAAGGTTAACTCATTTTCATTCTACTTAGAGGTGGGATAAGCTGGTGAATAAAAAGCCTCATACATTTATTCATGGATTGTTCTAGATTTAAAGTTCACATCAATCTCGCTGCATCTTTTCTTAGTATACATTAGTGGAGCAGCTATCAGATGCAAGAGTCCATGATGCAGAGACAAGTCGGAAAATATTGTTATTTGCATGTTAAGAGGTTTCCATCTCAATTTCAAAGAGGCAGAGGCTATAAGACAGTGGTCGGAAAAATCATTCAGATCTCACATCAAATTTTGAACAATAAGACTAAATGGCCATTTAGATCATGTTTCTCAGTACAATAGGGATCAACCTGTATCTTGGACCTAAAAAGAAAGCAGAAATAAAGAATCTTTAATAGAGCTTCTTACTGGGGCAGTTGTAAAAACAAGTGTGCATTTCTTCTGACTTACTTATGGTAACCCATGATAATCCAGTGTGTAACTGCAAATCTTTACTTAACTTCCCCATGCCCATAAGCCATGACCAATCCATACAAGTAGTGCAACACTTGCAGATAAATTTGTTACATAAAGAATTAGAACATAACCCCCAACATATATGTCAACCAGATCCCCCCCCCCACCAAACTTTTTAGAAATGGCAACTTAGATATAGCAGCTCAGATCAACGTAGGTTAAAGGAAACTTACCATTTGATTTGATGCATTATGAAGCAAACATACCTTGAGAATACTGTAGCTACACTGATGCAGGATTATTTCTTGGTTAATCCCTGAGCTGAGTGGTTTTGCTTTCCCAAGTTCATGTCCAAACTCCTAAGGTTAACAACTATCTCAAATGGACATTAAACGTAAACTTTATTATAAAAGCGTTAAAAATCATTGTCAGTGGGAGTGCCTTAATAATGTTCTTTCAAAGAACCACATAGACAAGACAAACATACATTATTGTAGTAAAGTTGTTTCCAGCACACATAGAAATTTTGATGTAAGAATGATGTACTAAACTATGTAGTGTACACACACCTATCGCACCCAATCATTCAACCACTATAGACGACAATGCGGACACAGCCAATTACTACACGGAGCTAGATCCTCATGTTAATTACTTGTACCAGTTCACACATGAGGGTCGGCACCTTTTGTGACCAACACACTACAGCCACTGATAGTGCTAAGCCTCCGTGTATAGGTGGTATTGTATGTTCACACCAGAGGGGTCTACAACTACTGTGACCATAACAGCACTGAAAGCCTCCTGACGCGTTTCCCCGCTATGTATATTGTTATTCACACAGTCGGTTCATCAGAGGAGTGTTTTATAGCGACCCCCTATCTTACAGCTGTATATCTATTTAAGCAGATAATAGCTTGCCTAACTAACTAAATTACATCGGGTCGGTCACGCTGGTATGGTGGCATACGCCGGCATTTGTTTGGCCGCGCGTGATGCCAAATCCGGCTATTTAAAGATTAGCACCACCCACAATGGAGGAGGAGAGAGCGGGCCTCCGCGTGCTCTACGTCACCGGACACTCCCCCTAAAACATCAGCAGATGCTCCACCCGTCATCATTACAAGGACCCAATCCGGAGCCAAAGAATGTGACAGTAGGATAACCAGTCGAAAACAGGGGAACGTGACAGCAGAGACACTCTTGAACGGGAGGTATCCCGCTTCCTCATAGTCGCTGGATCGCGACAAGATTGATCAAGGTACTTAGTCGCGGTTTTTTAGGAACCATGACACATGGTAAACTTGTGGTTTTAGACGAAGGTACCAGTATCCACATATTGAGAGAGACCAAATATACAAAACAACAAATCACAAAAGTATATACATTTAGAAATCATAGATTGTCCAAAATGTCATAGCAGGATTCAGAATAAATGCCTTCACGATGTGTACCATCCTGACATCTAGTATATACTTTATTTCTTACGCAAGACAGTGTGTCCTAAATGTCGCCTTGTGACAAATGTGGTGCCATGTCAAAATAACCGCCTTGTCACTAGCACGGAGGCAAAAGGAGGTTTAAGGAGGTTATGGGATAGATGTGATCTCACATTAGATGAAACACGCATAGGCAATATGTTCATTTAACCCATCGGGTTGGACTGTCCCCAGATCAAAGATCCACCTCGATTCCCGTTGGGATAGCTTTCTTTCAAAGTCACCTCCTCTGGGTGAAGGTTCCACTATCTCAATGATCTGAAAGCGCAGACTTTTGTAGTCCCCCTGGTGGTATTCCCATATATGTCTCGAGACAGACGTGTCTCTTTTGTTCTTCACGTCATTTATGTGTTCCCGAAAGCGCCTTCTAGCTTCACGAGTTGTCTGTCCAACATATTGGGTCTGACACATACATGTGAGTAAATAAATGACTCCTTTCGTTGTACAATTGGAGAAGTGTTTCATGTAATAGGTTCTCCCTGTTACCGTGCTGTGGAACGTATTGCCAGTACCGATGTATTGGCATGACTTACATCCACTGCAGCGGAAAGTCCCTTTAGGTTTCTCTGGGAGCCAGGTGTTTAATCCTGTTAGGGGCTTTAGGTGGCTCTGAACCACACTATCTCCTATGTTATGACCTCTCCTATAAGTGATGGAAGGAAACACATCAATGGCATCAACAATGTCCTTGTCCATCCTCAGGATATTCCAGTTGTCATATAAGATCTTCTTCACTTGCTCCTGGCATCCATCAAAGGTCCCTATGATCCTCGTTTTATGTTGTTCATGATCAGATCTCTTCTTGGGGACCAGTAGTTCATGTCTCCTCTGATTCAGAGCATAATGATGTGCATCTCTCAGGACGCCGGACGGGTACCCTTTCTCAAGAAAGCGTTTCTGGAGATCTCTTGAGGCCTTCAAGTATTGGTTCATTGCAGAACAATTTCTGCGGACCCTCAAATATTGGCCTTTGGGGATTCCCCTCCTAAGGGGTGCTGGATGCCAGCTTTGCCACCTCAGGAGGCTATTTGAGGCCGTGGGCTTTCTAAATAGTTGGGTCTCCAGATTTCCAGACTCTTTGAGTATGATCTTGATGTCCAGGAATGCTATCTCTTTGGGATTAATCTCATATGTAAAAAAGAGACCCAGATTGTTGATGTTTAGATGGTCCACAAACTCCACAAAGAGATCCACCGGTCCATTCCATAAGATAAGGACATCATCAATGAACCTCAGCCATAAAATTACGGCCGAGGTCCATTTATCCATCTCCTCCTGGAATACAACTTCCCTCCCCCCCAGCCCAGAAGAGTTTGCCAATGTGGGAGCACATGGGCTCCCATTGCAACCCCCCTTGATCTGGTGGAAGATTTCCCCTCAAAGAGGAAGAAATTCCTCGTGAGTACAAAGTCAAGAAGTCTCATGACAAACTCATTATGAGCCTTACAGGGTAGCCCTCTGGTCTTCAAAAAGTCTTGTACCGCATTACAGCCTTTCTCATGAGGAATCGAGCTGTAGAGGGCCTCTACATCCAAACTGGCTAAAAATGATCCAGATGGAAGTGTGAGATCATCAATCCTCCTCAGAACATCCATGGTGTCCCTTACATAAGAAGGAAGGGACACCACAAATGGACGCAATACTGTATCAAGGTACATACTCGCGTTCTGTGTCAGGCTATTTATGCCTGAAACGATCGGTCTCCCTTTTAAAGGGGAGGTTCCCTTATGTACCTTGGGGAGAGAGTAGAATGTGGCCGTGCTGGGTTTATGAGAACACATAAAATCAAACTCATTTTTGGATATGAGTTTTTGTTCCAGTGCTAGATCCAGGATGGACACAAGCTCGTGTTTAAAGACCTGTGTAGGAATGGCTGGCAATTTTCTGTAACATTGTTGGTCACTTAGAATATTCATTAGGGGAGTGTCCGGTGACGTAGAGCACGCTGGAGGCCCGCCTCTCCCTCCCCCATTGTGGGTTGGTGCTTAATCTTAAAAGCCCGGGATATTGGCATCAACGCGCGCCAAACAAAGTGCCGGCGTATGCCACCATAACCAGCGTGACCGACCCGATGTATTTAGCTTAGTTAGGCAAGCTATTCATCATGCTTAAATAGCTAATACAGCTGTAAGATAGGGGTCGCTATAATAACACTCCTCTGAGACCCGCTGTGTTGAATAAACAATATATATAGCGGGGGAAAACGCGTCAGAGGCTTTCAGTGATGTCTGGTCACAGTAGTTGCAGACCCTCTGGGGTGAACCACAATACCACCTCATACACGGAGGTTTAGCACTATTCAGTAGGCTCTTAGTGATGTATGGTCACAAAAGGTGCAGACCCTCATGTGTGAACTGGCACAAGTAATTAACAGTGAGGATCTGCCCAGTGTAGAATTTGCTGTGTTCCAGCATTTCGTCTATAGTGGTGAATGATTGGGTGGCGAAGGTGTGTGTACAACTACATAGTTAGTACCATCATTCTTACATCAAATTTCTAGTGTGCTGAAACACTTTACTACAATATATGTATGTTTTGTCTTGTCTATGTGGTTTCTTGAAGAACATTTTATAGGCCTCCCGAAATATTTAACGCTTTTCTAATAAAGTTTACGTTTTAATGTCCATTTGAGATAGTTGTTAACCTTAGGAGTTTGGACATAAACCATTGATACCAATATATGAGTTTAGAAGTTTTCAAGTATAATTGTTTTATCAGCAAAACCACTCAGCTCAGGGATGAACCAAGATTTGATCCTGCATCAGTGTAGCTACAGCATTCTCAAGGTATGTTTGCTTCATAATGCATCAAATCAAATGGTAGGTTTTTTTAAGCTGATATGGTTTAGAAAAAACCCTCATACAGCCTCAGATGGTTTATTACCAGAGACCTGATGGGAAAAGCACCGTGGCTTAGTGGTTTGCATTACAGCCTTGTAGCGCTGGGGTCCTGGGTCCAAGTCCCATCCAGGTCAACATCTGCAAAGACTTTGTATGTTCTCCATGTTTTGGTGGGTTTCCTCCCACACTCCAAAACATACTGGTGGGTTAATTAGATTATGAGCCCAATTGGGGACAGGGACTGATTTGGGAAGCTCTGTGCAGCGCAGCGTAATCTGTGTGCACTATATAAATAAAGGAATTATTATTATGTTAGATTGATGGGAGTCTGACAACCCCATAGATAAGATCAGGTGATAAATCCATCCTCTGTGCAGTGGTCAGTTAAGGTTACTACAGATCATAGGAGTTAGGATGCAGTGACTAATTTCAACCACTATACAGAGTAAGGGGCTGTCTGCTTTCTTTTGAGGTTGTAGACACACGTGGTGTTAGCGTTGCGCTTACAAATGCAATGTAAGCACCCAGGTGCATCCAGTAACCAGCACCTAGTGCCTTACATTGTTTAAAAGAAAGACACCGGGTGCTGACAATAGACCGGGTGCTGGTTACCAATCGCATGTGCTTCCATGGAAAAGCATATGCAATCAGGCCGAGGCGCACCCCTGGGCTCTTGCAAAGCAAGCTCCAAGTTTGACCGCAACCTCAATTTTTAGTGCATTTTTTGGAATTTGTCCAGTTGATATAAATGATTGATTGTTTAATTATTTTGGATTTCTACTGTTTAACCCTTACCGGACTGTACTGTTCAACCCTTATCGTTTTTGCATTTCTGTTTTTTACTCCCCTCATTCCAAAAGCGATAATGTTTACAGAGATGTGTGAGGGCTTGTTATCTGCGGGACAAATTGTACTTTTTAGTGGCACCATTTAATATTCCAGGCAATGTACTGGAAAGCTGGAAATTCCAATGGAAGTGAAATTGACAAAAAAAACACATTTGTGGTGTATTCTTATGGGCTCTTTGTGCTCCAAATGACACTTCCTCTTTATTCTTTGGGTCAATCACAGGAATACCAAATTTTTATAGATAATTTTAGATTTTAGCTTTACAAAAAAAATTTAAAATCTTTTGAATGAAAAAAATGTGCCAAGGCTAATACATTTTTCACACTTTGGTGTACGTTCCTATGCAAGGTGTCATTTTTTGAGGTACTTGCTGGCGTTTTAATTTATATCAATATATTTATTATACCTATATGACTGTTTAATCATTTTTTATTCAAATATTCATGGATGTAAAAAATGGTGACAAAGTGGTGACATTTGGGCGCTATTTTCCGTTACGGTATTCACAGGAATAATCTTTTTTATATTTTGATATCATTATACATGGCAAGCCTATAAGTCTCTGTGACATTGGGTTCCACCGCGGAACTTAACAGGTTAACTAGTGTGATCGGTGTCAGTACTGACTGCAACGGTTACAGGCGGTTGTCAGCTGACACCTTGTGTATGGAGAGAGCTCAGTCTGCAAACTCTCTCCATATATCCCCGCAGCACCAGGACGTAACAGTATGTCCTGGTGAGCAAAGGGTTTTAGACTTAACAAGCTACAACCAGACACTTCAGGGTGGATTTATCAAGGCTTTTACCAAAAAAAAAAAAAAACCTTGATAAAGTCACAATTCTTCTTATATTTGTTATACTTGGCTTACTTACTTCTAAAATAAACGTTTAGATTATGCTTATGAGCCTTAGGGGTTCTGTTGGGTGTTTTCAGAGCCCCTCAGTAATGTCTTTTTTCTGGTTGTTACAAACAGCAGAGAGGGTCTTCCCCCCCTGCACTTCCTGCTGCTGCTAGATTACACAAACAGAGGGAGGAGATAGAGCGCAGGGGAGGTGAGACATGTTCTGCTCATTATAACAGCCGTGAATCTGCAGCACTGAGGGGCTTTGGAAACACCCCCATAGCCCCTCAGTGATATCTTTTCACTGGTTGTCTCAATCGGCAGAGTAAGTCTCCCCTCCCCTTGCAGCTCCTGCTTTTGCTAGATTACACAGTCAGAGGGAGGGCGCACGGGGAGGTGAGACATGTTCTGCTCATTGTAATAGAATATGAATCTGCAGCCTACTGCCTTCTAAATTCAACTGTTAAAATTAACCTTATGGGCCTCAAGGGCTTTGAGGGGGTGTTTCCAAAGAACATCAGCCCCATAAGGTTAATTTTAACAGTTGATTTTAGAAGGAAGAAGGTCATGGATAACAAATATAAGAAGATTACCATAGTCACAGTGCCTGGACCTATGAGTAAGTGTCCCTGGTTTATGTTGTCTGCCATTCTTTTCCTGTCTTAACCAACTCAAAGAGGGGGAACTTTATATTTTAATGGCACAAAAACTCTCACATATGTCCTGGAGTAGATAGAACATTGCCCCACAGTTGTGTAATCACTCATTCTTTGCTATTACATATTCATCTCCGTATCATAATTGAAAGCTATTATTATATTATATTAAATTATATTATATAAAAAGCAACAAATTATGTTTTACTAAAATATTTTAAAAGCCCCAAAAAATAAATAAGAACTGTCAATGTGTGTTACAAAATTAATAGTGAGACAACAGAATCAATAGGGCACATAATAATTACTAGTGGATACAAAATCTCCTTTGATTTTCCGAACAGCTGAGATTGCGGAAACTGATTTTACGGAGCAAAATAATTGGACATGGAGAGAATCAATTCCAATGAAAATAGAGGTTGTGTGTATAATCTGTGGAAAGCATATTATATACTGTAATAACATTACCTATCTGGTGTGGGGGGGGGGACACTTGGTCAGGCGGTCAGGTAAAGTAAACTATGAAGATGGATGTTTAAAGAATGAGCTAGTGTTCTATACTGAATGGCAGGGTCGGCACCAGCCCTGGGCATACCAGGGCAAGTGCCGGGGCCCAGAGCTGCTTGGGGGCCCACATAAGCCTGTACATATGGAATCCATAGGTGTGGGGGAACTGTATCTAATAAATTCATAGGGTGAGGGGGGGGGGGGTTGTATAAAATGCCCATTAGGGGGCTGTTTGGTATGATAAACTATGGAATATTTTAGGGAACAGGAGACTGTTTTTTGGTTTCTGAATTTCTAATGCTGCCACATGAGTTCACTGCGAAGGGACCCACTGGGGCTCTATCGCCCAGGGACCTACTGAAACCTGTAGCCGATCCTGCTTAATAGCTTCCCTTACATGCTTACACCACAGCCACATGAAAGTGTATGTTCCTTCTTGTATATGAAGGATATGGTATGATACACATTACATCAGATTGTTGTATTACACAGCTCTACTACTTTTAGGACCAGAGAAAACTGTGATCCCTGCAGTTCCCTGCCCTAAATGCCATTGTCAATAGTCCTAGACTTCGACAGTGATTCATCACTGTGGTTCAGACAAAAGTCCCCTATTGCTGGCATCTGCCTATTACGGTATGCTAGAGGCAGGACGTAATAAAACTAGATTTAAAAAAATTCCCTTCTAAGTACATTGCCAGAAATCTCCAAAGACATCATGGCTCTTGGAACGCACCACAAATCTCTGACCCAAAGGAGGTTGGTTTATTATATTTTTCATATATTTTCTAATTTGTTACCTTAAGCATGTAAATACAGTTTTTAATTGATAAGACCCGGCTATGTATATAACTGCATTTATGTTGTCATACAGCATATAATCGATGACTCTGCCCCTACACAGACCCCTGCAGTAATCTCTTATCTTAATCCTCTAAAATGAAAAACCTTTACAGTTTTCTAGATTGTAAACTCAAATGATGTTTGACTCTCACCTTTGACTTTCTACAATAGTCCGCATGAGTACTGGATATACTGCATGTGCTTACCCACAGCTGAATGACTCTATCCGGGCTTACATGCTGTGAAGATAACAGCAATACAGTTATACATGGCGTTAGTCCTAATAAATAATACAAGACACAATCCAGTTTCAGCATCAGGTATCAAGAGTCAAGAATCAAAGTATGACCTTGTTCACACAGCAACTTTGCCACAGATTTTTCATCAAAAAACAGAATTGCTCTGCCATTGAAATTAATAGGAGAGTGCTGTGTCTTGGAATATAAAGCATTTTTGACAAAATTGGTGTTGGAAAGTCCAACATCAGATAAGCAAGAGATTTTTAACATGGATTTTCAGATTGAAGGTCGAGGATAAAAACTGTATTATGAACATACTTTAAAGCGAACCTGTGACCAGAAATTGTTAGCTACTACTGGGGGCATTCCTGTGACTACTGGGGGAATCATTCTGACTAGTGACAGGTTCATTGTGACTTTTGGGGGCAGGGGCTGTGAGTACGGGGTGTGGGCGCTGTCACTACCGGGGGAATCACTGCAACTTCTGGGGTGAGGGGCTGTGACTAGTGGGGTCATCACTGTGGCTACTTGGGATGGGCACTGTCACTACTGGGGGGATCACTATGACTACTGGAGACTGAGGGGAATCACTGTGACTATGATTCATAACAAAATACATATATAGCAAAATTACAGTTATGAAGTAGCAATAAAAATCATTTTATGGTTGGGGTCACCACAACTTGATTAAAGGGTTACAGCATCAAGAAGATTAAGTGTGCGTCCAGGCGCTTAGTTTTTCAAATGCAGCTTTTGACATACAAACTAGGAGTGGAGTGAAAATAGAGGAGGAGTAACTCTTATCACTGATATGTGCTCACTCATTATATCCACACCTGCTTTTGGGTGACTCACAGTGTGTTCTTGAACCGTTTTTTAACCTGACTGCGGTCACACGTGGCGTTTCGAACTTGTTTTTGGCCTGTTTTTAAGCAGTCCGTTAAAAAACACATGTGTTTATAAATGTGTTTTTAATTAAAACCGATCAAAAACGGATGCGTTTTCGAAAAACACACACGTTTTTAAAAACAAACGTGTTTTTTAACGCGTGCATTTTTTTGATGGACTGCTTAAAAACGGGCCAAAAACGGGTTCAAAGCGCTATGTGTGACCTCAGTCGAAGAAACACTGCTTTATTGGTTTATATACATGACACGTGATAGAGACTAGTGCCTTTCGTTTTTTAGAAGCATTGAAAAAACGGTTAGCAAATGGATACAACTTAGCCGTGAAAACTGAAGAAATGGCTAAGAATGAGGCTTGTCGAGGTCATTTAGCCTTAGGGTGAAGACACATGGCGATTTTAGGATGTTTTTGGGCCGTTTTTAGTTAGTGCGTTTTCAGATCGTAAAAAACGCATGCGTTTTTGACAGGTTTGACCAATTATCTTAATTCAAACTGGTCAAAAAAGCATGCGTTTTTTTCCGATCTGAAAACACTCTACTAAAAACGGCCCAAAAACGGCCTAATAACGCCAAGTGTGTCTTCACCCTTAGGATTCGCTCACATCTGCAGTATGTTGTTCAAGTTTATTAGAGGAGGCACGTAGCACTGGATCTCTTATACAATGGATACCAAGACACATTACAGATGTAACTGGCCTCTATAGGGACTTGTCCAGTTTGCAAAGGTTTTCACCATTAGGACAGGAAACAGCACACATCTCTGTGATACAGGTGTGAACAGGGGAGTAACTAGGAGAAGCAGGGCCCCATAGCAAACTTCTGAATGAACCCCCTTCCTGCTTAAAAATATGCATAATACACATGACATATACACACATACATACAGTGCCATATACAGACTTATAGCATATATACACACATATAGTATATTGACATCACACATACTGTATATACACACACACTCACATAAACAGCATATATACATCCCATAAATGTATATATGTATAATGCTGTAAAATGTGCAGCAAAATATGTATATAATGGTACATATCCTCCAGATGACAGAGCCCCCTGACACTGCGGGCCCCATAGTGGCTTCTATGGCTGCTATCACTGTAGTTATGCCCCTGGGTTTGAATACAGCTGTAGGACTGAGCTCAGTAGAAAACAACATAAAACAAATGTATAAGATGCTACCAACCACTTTACATGATTGCAGCAATTCTCCTCTGTGCTGCCCACTTCTTGAGAAATTACAAAGGTCTGGCCAACTTTTGACTAGCCAGTGTTGAACAATACCTCTGACTCATGTATTTTGAGAGCAATCTCTATTTATACCCGTGGGCACACAAGTTTTTCTAAATGTTTGCATTCAGTCAAGGCCTCCTTTAGAAGGACAACCTGGCTCTCCATACACATCCTAGTATCTGGCGGCATTACAATGGAGGCAGGTGCAGCTGATGGGCCAGAGCCGCATTCACATTGCAGCTGCAGCGAGCCCTCTTGTGATGATTGTCGCTACTGCTTTATTACCCATCTAGGCCTGGTCCCAATAGAAGCAAATGCTGGTCAGACTGCCAGCACAGAGCTACAGCTGGAAATGTGCTCTCCCAAATACATATAATACTGTGCCAGGGAAAAACTCACGGTCATGGTACATAGCATTTGCTGATGGTCAGAGAGATAATATATTTGTTTCATATACTGTCTATTATGTCCTTCTAAATGAAATTGTTGGGGAACACATCAGCATCGCTGAATGATATGTTAAAGAACTTCAATAAATAACGTTCCCTGTGTTCAAAACTAAGGCGATAGTTACATTTGTAGTGATTTTTATCAAGGGTGTTAATGTGATATGTGCAGGGGGTATTTAGTCTGGGTTGTGGGGTACTTTTATAAAATATGTTGCCCAAGGTTAGTTAAATTAGCCCCTGAAGCTTATAATCTACTGTCTATAGTAGGTTAAACATTGGTAGATTCACATCAGTCATGTGACTTGATGCTTAAGTTACAGTATAAGACCCAGAGGTAGGACATTTAACTATAAGTAATGGTCAACCTTTGCACAATGTTTGAGATCAGAACCCTCTTTAAGCTTCAAGGATAAAAACACACCTTCATTTGACCTGCAGCAAATACAATATTATTAAGATTATTTGGTTTGTTCAAAATTTTTACCCTTAAGGATTTTCAGGGTCTGACTCTCCTTAGACTTGCTAATCAATAGCAGGTTGGTGTGGGTCAAACACCTAGCACCCATAGTGATTAATTAATATTGGGTATCATGGCTACCAGAACTGCCCATTGTACTAGTAAAATAACAGACAGCTCCATATTGGTGGTCTCTGATTACCACATACACTGTTGAGTATGAAGATGGCTGCTCCCTACATTTTGCTGATATCAATTGAAGTTGGATCCTCATTAATTTGATTTAGTAATGTCCTCTTACAGATAGGTCATCCGTTTCTGCACACTGGAAAGCACCTTTACAGCTTGGCATTTATATCCTTTATGGTTGCCGCAAATACTTGCTGTCCTCCATTTTCAGGAACCAGGAATTGCACCTATTTTAGGGCTTGTTCATCTGAAATCTGGAATACAATCCCTGAAATAGGCACAATTCCTGGCATGCGGCTAGGTATTACACCTATTTCCCTTTGCACCGCATATTCCACCTCTTGCTCGCTCTTGCCGCATGCATCTCAGGAACATCTCCAAAATCCACCCATTTGTTACAATTGAAACCTCTAAAATGCTAATTGTTGCTCTGATTCACTCTTGTCTAGACCAGTGATTATCAACCAGTGTTCTGCGGCACACTTGTGTGGTGTGCCGCGGAGAAAGATCCCCAAACTATGGTGCCCCCCAGAGGTTGCATTAACGCCTCACCAAGCATCATAGACACATGATGAGGCGCTATTACTCTTCAGCAATCATCATGGCAGAGGAGCAACAACAAGTTGTGCAGAAGCTCCCTCAGCTGCCCCAAGCTCCCTCAGCTGCCTCAAGCTCCCTCAGCTGCCCCAAGCACCCTCAGCTGCCCCAAGCACCCTCAGCTGCCCCAACCACCCTCAGCTGCCCCAAGCACCCTCAGCTGCCCCAAGCACCCTCAGCTGCCCCAAGCACCCGCAGCTGCCCCAAGCTCCCTTAGCTGCCCCAAGCTCCCTCAGCTACCCTCCTTGTCACCAGGGGCACTCATGGCCATAGTACTTCTCATTGCACACCTTATTTTGGTTGGTGGTGTGCCCCAGGATTTTCGAAGTATAAAAAGTGTTCCGCGGCTCCAAAAAGGTTAAATATCACTGGTCTAGACTACTGTAACTCCCTACTAATCGGTCTTCCACTTACTAAACTCTCTCCAATCTATTCTTAATGCAGCAGCCAGACTGGTCTTTCAGACCAAATGCTACATGGATACCTCCAGTTTGTGCCACTGGTGCCAGTGCCACTGAACTGTTTGCCCATTTCCTTCCGAATACAGTTTAAATTAATAACCCTCATCCACAAAGCTCTGCATAATGCAGCACCTCCCTACCCTCTTCTCTCATCTCAGTCTATCACCCACCATGTGCTCTTAAATCTCCCAGTGATATTAGATTAATCTCCACCCTAATTCGAACTTCTCAAGTACGTCTCCAGGACTTCCAGGAGTTGCTCCAATTCTCTGGAATGCCCTTCCCCGGACTCTCAGGTTAATACCCACCCTCCAAATTTTAAACGTGCTGTTAAAACCCATCTCTTTACACAAGCCTATAACACTTGCTAACTGCATGAAATGTCACCTCTCCATTTACTAACACATCCTGTGTCCTCCTCCTGTCTGTTATCCAGTAAACACCAGATACCAAGCTCCAGGCTTCTCTGTAGTCATTTTCACCTTGAACCTTGTATATAAGATGACGGCTGATGGCTGGTTCAAGCAGCAGAATTTTGATTTATTATATTATTTTATTTTGTACCATTCCCTTATAAAGAATGTCTGGACCATTATACAAGCTCTTTTACCTCTTGTGTCACCCCCTTCATCCTCATAGACTGTAAGCTCTTGTGTCACCCCTCATCCTCATAGACTGTAAGCTCGTGTGTCACCACCTCATCCTCATAGACTGTAAGCTCTCGTGTCCCCCCTTCATCCTCATAGACTGTAAGCTCTTGTGTCACCCCCTTCATCCTCATAGACTGTAAGTTCTCGTGTCCCCCCTTCATCCTCATAGACTGTAAGCTCTTGTGTCACTCCCTCATCCTCATAGACTGTAAGCTCTTGTGTCAGCACCTTATCCTTATAGACTGTAAGCTCTTGTGTCCCCCCTTCATCCTCATAGACTGTAAGCTCTTGCGAGCAGGGCCCTCACTCGTATTGTTTCATATGACTGTTTTGACTGTGTCGCCTGTGATGTAAAGCGCTGCAGAATATGATGGCGCTATATAAATAAAGATTATTATTATTATTAGACTAACTCCATGTCATAGCGCAATAGAGCAGGCTATGGTGCCCTGCTACTTCAGGCTGGACCTGGCATAGAACCGCCCCGATGGCACAGCGCTGTCACCGGGTGGATTTATTAGAAGGATGATAAAGAAGGAGCCAGTGTATGATAAATGTGCCCCAGTATATTATGTGTCTAGGTAAGCAGCAGCTTTCAATAGCAGTGGATGGTTCTCAAATATATAAAGATAAAAATCACAATGCAGAGTACAGAGTATGTGATGACAACCTGCCTATAGAGAACTTTACCTTTCTACTAAATGAAAAAATAATCCTGTTTCTTGCAGTGCAGACATATTCCCAAGCCTCAGCAATTACAACCTTCATTTTATACAGTGTATTTTCCCCTCTTGTCATAAACACAATGTAAAACCAATTATGTTACCCGGAGCATAGAAAGCATCTTAACACACGTAATATACCGAATGTGCGCCTGGTTCACATCACGTGTGGGGTGTCAGAGCGCCATGTATTTGATTGATGATTTCCATTGCACATTTCAATCTTCCGGAGTAAATTTAGACATACGGCATAACGAAACGACAGAGGGAGAAAAAAGAGCTTGATGGCAAATGGAGAAAAGTCCTATAAATGCTCATTTCTAAAAGAGGGAAGATTGGCTTTTAAATGTTTATTCAAATGAAGGGGAACACAACAGAGAGGTTAACGATAGCCTGGCATGGAAATCTCATCAGCGCAGTCATTTTCACAGCTGACGTCAAGCTTTACAAAGGATGAACGCAGCTGTTTTAAGAAAATTATTGTTTAATTAATGTATTACAAAATGTACTCTTATGGGGACATGCAAACCAGCTAAATCAACAGTAAACTTCAAGGGGATTGTAAGCCTTCTCTTCATGTCACTGCACAGATGGTCTGATATCTAAGTAAATCTCAATGTCCTGGTGGACATCGAGGAGCAAAAACTGTTAACTGTATGTAACGGTCCACAGACAACAGAACTAAAAGTCTCTATGGAAAGAGTCCAGAGGAAGGAGTCTGTGGAACAGTGGACCCTGAGGACCATGCGGGAGAGAGTACTAGCCGCAACCCGGGACCGGAGACTAAGTGGCACCTGGTCTTCACCAGAGCCCGCCGCAAAGCAGGATGGTCTTGCTGCGGCAGGGTGCCACCAGGTCGTTCCACGGGTGCGACTAGGCCCGCGGTGGCAGCCAGGGATGACAGGGATGTAGGATACAGTCCGAACCTGGAATGACAGCAGGAATGCGGCTTGACAGGATGAGCTGGAACTCACGGCAGGCAGGCAAGCAGGCAGAAGCTGGCACAGGACCCAGGCAGACAGGACAGGTCCTTGAGGAGAGCGGTTGGCTTGGAGGCGTCTGGAAACACTGGGAACACAAGAGCCACCAGGAGCATCTGGGAATGCTGGAGACAGGAAACATGGAGGCTTCTGGAAATGCTGGAGACAGAAAACATGGAGGCGTCTGGAAACGCTGGAAGACATACAGGAAACACAGAGGCGTCTGGAAACGCTGGAGGACAGGAGCATCTGGAAATGCTGATGGGCAATCACTTCTACAGGAACCGTTGTGGTAAGCGAGGTGTGGAAACCTTGGAAGTTACATGAAGAATGCAGAAGATCTAGCAAGGAAGGAAGGGAGGTGCCAGATTATAAGGGTGAGGTCGGATTAACAAGCTCCAATCAGGAGGACGCTGGCCCTTTAAGGCTAGGAGAGCCGCCCTAGAGTGGGGGGGACGCACACGGCCTGGAGCGAGGATGTGGCCTAGCCAGGAAGCAGGAGCCCTGGAGAGGTAAGCCCGGACCGGGGGTGCCCTTTCACATGGAAGGGCACAGGTCCTTTGAAGGTCTTCCGCATGTCCTGAAACTGTAGATTAAAATTAGACAGAAGGGCCACATCCTCCATTCCCCAAGAAGCTTAATTCTAGTACCACATGTAGGAAGTGAATCACAGACTTGTAGGGGCTATAATATTCATACAGCCCAGGGCCCATGGTGGTCGTAATCTGACCACCTGATGTGCTGTGTATTTAGCTAGAAGTCCAGCATTGGGTGATATAGCACCTTCTCTGCCATGGTTTCCCTCTAGCACCTCAGTCCTTTTCATCCCCTCTCATGACTTCTCTGATCAGCACGTAACTTGATCCCTTAATTTGAGCTGAAGTCTCTTGGGGGCATTTATTAATTTGGGCATAGTGTGGTGCTAGAAACATGCTATACTTTTCAGTGAGATGTTGCGCAAGGGATTAATGGGATTGGCGCGTGAAGCAAAAGGTTAGGAACTGTCTCCACATTCAAGAAATAGAACTCCCTAGACCTGCTTTTAGCTGCTCCAATTGTGCGTGAAAAACTGTGCCACAAAATGAGTCGGAAAAATAGAAGCACCAGAAAAGACACAGATTCTCATGCGGCGCCACAATATTGCATCCAAAAGAAGTTGTGAGTGCCGGAAAAACCACCAAAATGGTGGCGCTGACACTTCATAAATAAAGGGCAAGAGGCGCAGCAAGGGGGAAAATTTCTGCCAGTTTTCTGTTTAAAGGCAATAAAAAATGCCCCCCCCCCCCCCTGTTTGCCCCTTCTTCTGTTTCCCTCTTCCTTATTTTCCTTCGTAATTCAGTGAGTTGATAGTTTGTCTTCTCTCTCAAGATGTGTTTTCGCTGGGGTTTAGAAGATGACTGATCATTTCCGGAGGCACAGGGAGTAAAAGAAGTGGCATTTGAGTGTAAACAGATATTTTTCCCCTTATTAAGATATACAAAGTTTTTGAGATTCAATTGTACTGAGTTGTGCAGTTTTAAGCAGCAGGACATATTTCACCATTATATATTCAGTGTCCTTACTGAAGAGCAAAGTATATAAATGGAACATAAGGTGAAATGCGGCAACATGTGCCAGAAAACTGCTGCAATTAAGAGAACGAGTTATATTCAGTATCATGGAAAAAAATATATGAATTTAAGCTAAGAGCGTTAGGTGAAAAAAAAAATCCTATAAATAAGTATATCAAATGTAATTGGTTACTAGAAGAGGCTCCCATCTCCAGCGGTGAGCACAGCTATGATCACTACAGGTAATTGAAAGGAAAAGTAAAAGGAATTATAATAGAAATAAGTGACTGCGGATCAATGAGAGATCATGTAAAGGGAAAAAGAAAATCAGAAAAACAGCAGACGATGATTGTGAGGGTTTGGGCCCCTTTCAATAAAGGTCACATGGTTATTCACTACCCTCCAGTTTCTGTGTGTGGGAACAAATGAGGGGGGGGGTCATTATTATTTGGTACCTTGATTAGGGATGGGCACTACTGCCTCTTTTAGAAAAAGGAGGGGAGGCACACATTTAAAGGGGGGAGGGGATTATGAGTGGGCTACAAAAAATATACACGTTATTCAGTGGAGGCCACAGTAAGCAGGCAGTGCAAAGTTGAAGAGGATCATTATACTACAATGTAGTATGTCTTCTTTTTTCGTAGAATAATTTATCAAATGCCATCATCTTCTGGAAAATCATCATAACTCTCAAATCCCTGCATTCTTTTGTGAATTTCTTGTGATTTTGTTGCCTTTAGAATCATTTGGCCTCAATTTCTCCCGTCTTATAATGGCACTTTCCTAAAATGAACTCCCATACATCTCCTGGTGTCCTGTAAGATATAGAGATTTTTAAGCGTGCCCCCATGTACTTATACAGGACTTTTACTTCAACTCTGAAAAGGCTGAAAAATTACTCTAGGGCTTTTTTTTAGGGTTGGGGCTTATTATTGGGGAAATGAGCCATTCATGCGTCTTTTTCATTAGCATATTTTTGAAAGTTGAATTTAGAATGAAGGAGGTCATGGATAACAAATATAATAAGATTACTATAGTCACTGTTCGTGGGTCTATGAGTATCTCCCCCTGGTTTATCATGCTTCACTTTGAAGGAATTTTCCTTTAAGGGGTTGAAAACAACATTGATTGGGAAAAGTTTGATTTATCAACAATGCAGTGTTTAGTGTCAAATTAGGAACACATTCTTTTATATAAATCTATAACACACCTGACTTCATACCTGACTTAAAGGGAACCTGTCACCAGGAGACCCATTTTTAGCACTCCCCCAGTCCCCACAGAGCATAGTACATGCACTGCCAAAGTGTTTTTGTATAAAAAATAGGTTTTACAGAAAAATAGATATGTTATATTGTAATTTTCATTAGCATCTGCTGTGTGACAAGGCACTCGTACACTGGGAGTGGCTGGAAAGGAGCAGTCCCCCCCACCCTTGGGAAGCAGCTTCTCCATGTGACCTTTTCAAATATATGAATAACTCCCCTCACTTGGGATTGGCTGTAGAGGAGCAGGGGGCGTTGCTAAGCCAAGTGATGGGTGTTTTCATATATTTGAAAAGGACACATGGAGGAGCTGTTTCCCAAGGGTGGGGGGGGGGGACTGCTCCTTTCCAGCCCCTCCCAGTGGACGACTGCCTAGTCACACAGTACATGCTAATGAAAGGTACAATATAACATATCTTTTTTTCTGTAAAACCTATTTTTTATACAAAAACACTTTGGCAGTGTATGTACTATGCTCTGTGGGAACTGAGGGAGTGCTAAAAATGGGTCTCTTGGTGACAGGTTCCCTTTAAGGTTTATATGATGAAAAAGCAAAGTATCAGCAGTATGCTACACAACATAGGGGGGACTTTATCAAGCCACGAATTTTTGCATCAAATAGCTTTATGGAGTCACAAATGCGAAATTCTGAAAACCTACAAAAGTTGCATTGTACAGAGCACCACATAAGCGTTATAGACTTTAAAAACTTATCTTGGTTTATAAGTGAAAATGTAACTTTTCCGTGCATTAGGGGCGGAGCTGTACTTTCTGATGCACTTGTTTTATTCCTTCTAAATTACTCTGACCGCCTCCTTAACAAATTGTTAACCATATCCAGGAAAATGAAGAAAACTGGTACACCGCCAGCTTCACCGGAATTTATTGGGAAACAGGATGTCATTTTTCACCCTGATTTAAAGGCATTAGAAAAATGACCTGTAATGAGCATTGTATTTCTCATTTTGGACCTAGTTTTCATGTCACAGTTTGCAGTTGAGGTCAGGATTATTTTTCAGGTAACTGTAAATTGGAAATCGGTGTAATACTCACCCAAACCATTTGGAGATCTGAGCGATAAATGTAATCACTTCTTATCCGCCCGCACACCAGCTCTACCTTTGTGAACACGGGTTCTGCCTCGGGCTGGGACCGTTTCATCTTTTGTCCATCAAGTGCACATTTTCTGTGTCATAACTAATGGCTAATGGTCCGATAATGTGAATTGAATGGAGTATGTGTTTATCTATTAAATATGTATTATAAGCTGTTATTGGCAGGAAAAGCACTGTCACATTTCCAACATTAACTGCTGCAGGGAATAAAGGATGAGCAAAAAAATTATTAGGAGAGATTTATTTATTCCAGATGATTTATTACATTTTACCACATACTAGAAGTTTCCTCAACCAAATTTGAAGAACATCTTTTATTCCATTACTTTAGGGTTGACCTCAGTGGTGTCAAGAAGTCACTACTATAACTTGTGTCAACTAGTAATTGACAGGGCACTTTGGGGGAGATTTATCAAGCTGTCTAAGAGTAAGAATGTGCTTACTTGTCCATGGCAACCAATTACAGCTCAGCTTTTTATTTTACCAGTGCTCATGAATATTTTAAAGGGGAGCTGTAATTGGTTGCCATGGGCAACTAAGCACATTCTTACTCTTAGACAGCTTGATAAATCTTTATAAATGATACAGGTAGGTTACCTTTAAATGTCTCAGGCCTTGAAATCTGTTATCCCCTCACCATTAGCATATGTGATAAACATATGTAGACTTGGTGTTGTCTGCTTGGATCCAACCAATCATAAAAGTGGAGAACCAAGGCGCGAGTTCTGTGCTAAGTTATCTCCACTGGTCCCATGATTGACATTGACCACAGGAAACAAATCATTATATAAATGGGGTCAAATGACACAATGAGGCACATTTACTTACCCGGTCCTGTCGCGATTCCCGATCCAGACGGTCCGACAAGGATGAAGTCCGGTGCGATTCACCAACATCGTGTGCCCGAGATCCTGCATCTGTCGCTTCCCCCGCTGAGGTCCGCCGGAGTTCACCTTCTTCTTCCCGGTGCTTGTGAGTGCTTTTTCTTGCAACACAATTTACAATGTTAAATCCTGCGCATTTTTCTAATCCGTCGGATCGTCCAACGGCCCTCCCCCCCGATTTGTGTCGCTCGAAAGCCGCCGCCGATGCGACAAAATCCGATCGCGTGTGCCAAAAATCCCTGTTAAATGCAGCGCTAATCGGAAATCTTCGGGAAACCCGACGAAAATGCGCTCCGCGGACCCTTAGTAAATGAGCCCCAATGAGTCTACTACACCTGCACACCTGCTACTACATTTATGTACATGTTGGTTGGATTTGGAAATTAATATATTTTCCCTAATTTCTAGACTTACTGCAAATGTTACAGAGCTGAATATTGTGTGTTTTGATTTTTAAAAAGGTCAGGCACCAAATGCTAAACCAAACTGAGCTCAGGCTCATCTGTTCTCTAATATGGAGATGATTCAATATTGAAAATTAATTTTGAGCTACAAATTATTTTCGTTCATTTATTCTCGGCATGCGAAGAGTAGAGAGCAGCAGATCCGAGATTCAGGCCAGGCAAGATAATATTTTGCAGAGCTATTGTGTGAGGCTGGACACAGTGGTGGTCACAGAAACACGGAGCAGACTACAAGAAGATCATACGGCTGCTATTTAATACAAATGCAAACTAAGGGTGTTTATTAACAATGCAAACACCATTTTCCATATTTACGTTTCCATTTTTTTACTCCCATCCTTCCACAAGCCACTTTTTATTTCCAGTTTACAGAAACATATGAGGGCTTGTTATCTGTCGGACAAAGTGTACTTTCCATAGGCACCAATTAATATTCCATGTAATGTACTGTAAAGATGGAAAAACATTTCAAAGCACAGTTGCACCATTTTCTAGCAGATTTTGTTATAACGGTTTTAATTGTGTCCCTCCAAATTATACATCCCTTTTAGCTTTTGGGTCAGTACGTTCACAGGGATACCAAATTTTTATATACGGTAGTTGTATTTTAAAAACTTTTAAAAAATGAAAACCTTTGTAAAGCTTTCTTTGTATCCTCTTATTCTGAGACCCGTAACTCTTTTATACTATGTAAGGTGTTATTTTTTTATATTTACAGTGATATTTTGGGAACTGTTGAAGTTTTTGATCAGCTTTTATGAAAATAGATTTTTGAAATGGCAAAAAAACATTGATTTGGATTTTTTACTCATTGTTTTCTCATATGGCATTCAGCATATGGTTTAATAGCAGTTAATATTTAACAGTTGTTAATGGTGTGTATAATACAGCAGACACCTGCACTGTACTGTTCGGCACATCACGTTAATGCATTAAAAGCGTTATCAAGTAATATCCCCAATACAAAGGGGAGAATTCTAGAATTCTACATGCCTTCCATGCCCATTTTCTGACGGACAAGGCCTTATTACTGAAATTTTTGTTGCTTTTCTGCCCCACACAGCAAGGTGGTGGGGAGCAAGGTAAATGGGGCTCAGCAATATTAACTATAATATTTACCAATGGAAAAAGTATGAGACTATGGGCCACATTTATTAAATTGACTGCTCCGGTTTTCTGTCGTACTTTCACATGTATTTATGAAGTATCTGCGCCAGTTTTGTGTCGTAGCTGCACTGTGTCCGTCGTGCCACAAAATTCTGAACATAAAGGGCTGATTTGGACCATGCCTCACATTTTTTACAGTGACTCGACGGAAATGTGGTGCAAAAACTGGGGCACTCAGTTTAAGCATGAACGGCTTAAAGGGAACCTGTCACCAGGGACCTGATTTACTAACGACAGGTTGCAGAAGCCCATCACCCCTGCTGCACATCTGCCTATCTGCCTTCTTTAAGTATTTGCATTACAATATAATTGTGTGTTACAACTTACCTGGCTTCCTGACAGAAAGCTCTGTGTAGTCACAGGGATTGGGCTTTTATTTGGATTCATTTCAAACAGCATGTGACTTGTCTGTACTACAGGCTCCTCAGCTCTCAACCCCCACCTCTGTGCTCCTGTACAGCTCCTCCCTCCTGCTCCTTCACAGAGCTCACAGCATGGGAATACACAGAGGATTCTGTCAGGGTGCAAGGTAAGTTATAATACACAATTATATTGTAATGCAAATGCTCAGAGAAAGCAGAAATACCTATTTGCAGTGCAGGTGTGATGGGCTTCTGTAACCTGCCTTTAGTGAAAATGAGGTCCCTGGTGACAGGTTCCCTTTAAACCAGCATGACCAGTTTTCTGGCGCTCTTTGCATGTTCTATTAGTTGTAAACTGATTACAGAGGTATTTAAGAAGTGTCCGCACCACATTTGTGTTGCACGTGACCCTTTTGTGGTGCAGCTGCACTTGGCATCATGTGACACAAATTAGGGGGAATTCCGTGCTCAGTCGGACCGTGCGCCAGATTTAACATGCAAAGTCTGACAGAAGTGTGCCACACGCATTTAGTACATTTTGCACTGTGCTTAGTAAATGTGCCACATTGTTTGCATCACTGTTGATATATAGCTGAAATACATGTGTACCTACTCAACCCCATATTTACAAAGAGGCGCTCAGTCTTAATACATCCCTGCTAATGGACAATTTAGGAATACAATGAAAAAAAATTATACAAGTGAATGTAATCAGCAAAGTGGTGATTTATGTGTAAAACATGACAAGCAATCAGCCATCAGAATAAGGTTGAGTGGAGAAATCATGGATGGATGGCTGTTATAGGGAATTGCAAAGGTTGCAACCGAAATGCAGTTTAGTAATCTGGACCATATGAAACAATTATTCCCAAATCTTATGGTCACTGCCTGTAAAATATAACCCGGCAAATTTGTACAGCTCCATATATGCAGTCAAGGCTCTTGAGTATAAAGTCTGCAGCGTCATTGTGATTTAATTAATACAGATGACAGGTGTCAGATTTTCTAAAAACATCTATACGGGAGCCTGTGGGGACTATCCTGTACCCTGTCCATATGGCTGATGAATGGTGACAGGATTATCTCCATGGAAAAATGTAGGATCCACTGGGAACTGAGTTATTATTTAGTCAGCACATCAACTACAGCCACTTGGTTAGTTCATGTTAGCCTCACCACAAATTTAATAGGTGTGTACATTCAGTGACTGCAGACATGCAATCTCCAGGGGCGTAACTCGAGGGTATGCACAGGGTCCAGTCGCAACTGGACCCAAGTGGTTTAGGGCCCATATGGTATCACTTTTCCATATGAGAAGAATTATAGTCGGGGGCCCGGCACAGACTTTTCACTGAAGCTCGTCAGATTCAAGTTATGACACTGAAAATCTACATACACAAACACCGGGACTGGAGTGACTGTGACTTTTTATGCAACTTTTTAAAAAAGTTCCAAGTCGTGAATCTGGCTCCGCGTCGCACTAGCAGTAGTACTATGCTTACACCAGAATAGTGAAATGGCGGAAATAGTCCATCAACTTTTTAGCAGTGAAAAGTCACAAAAAACTTAATTGCGACCTAAGATTTGAGCCTTGAGGGTTGTCTCATCCTACCCCTGCTCCCTAATCCCTTCCCCTTCTAATTCTGCCTTCTGTAATCTAACAACAACATGAAAAGCTCCAGCACATAGTGGGAGGGGGGAAGTGCTCCTGTATAGTGTAAAAGCCACTGGGGTCCTGGTTTCAAATCCCAACCAGATCAGCATCTGCAAAGAGTTTGTATGTTCTCTCCGTGTTTGGGTGGGTTTCTTCCGGGTACTCTGGTTTCCTCCCACACTCCAAAACATACTGGTATGTTGATTTGATTGTGAGCCCCATTGGGGACAGGGAACAAATTGACATGCTTTGTGCATTACTGCGTAATCTGTGTGCACTATATAAATAAAGAATTATTATTATTATAAGCCTGTGAAGATGCAGCATGGAGGGGCTCTGGTAATGCTCTACAGACTATATTATAAAAGTTAATGGCTCATGTCAGGATCACAAATGTAGGTTCAGGAAGGGAGAATGGACCGCCCTCTGGCAGCTCTACGCCCTCCAGAACCTGAGTGAACCTGAAGAGAGACCTTGCATAAGTTATGCCCAAATACAATATCATACTCATAGTTACATTAATCACTTCAGTGACTTCTGAGATCTGAAATCATTAGAACAAAAGTAGGCTCTTATTAAATAGAGGTTTTAATATAAAAAAGGACAGAGCTTACAAATAAAAAAAAAATCACATACAATGCAAAAATAAAAGTTTTAATGCATTAAGTGAAGTTTAAAGTACAGAAACAATTGGAAAGTTTAGTAAAACCCCCTAGACGAAGGCTAGTGTGAGCCGAAACACTCGTCGGGGACACAGTCATCCCCGGACATTGGAGTTTTTACAACCCCACTCGGAAAGGACTAGAATTTCATTATCCATATTTTTTCTAAAACTTCCACATGGCACGGGCTTCCGCTGTGCAGATATCTTTTACTAGTCCACTATAGGCTGTGGGTTTTGATTATCATCTCCTAACCAGTCCATATACATTTTATTTACCACATATCTCCATTGTATGTCCGGGCATGACTGCTCTTTTTTTCTGTACACCACTAGTACAATCCAGCATCAATTTATGTCTTTTAAAAACCATGTATTTGTGTTATAATATATGTCAATAAAGTTTGTAATTTATTTCATCTTATTGGTATAGTGTCTCATTTCTCCTTCCTATGAGGAGTACAATTGGTTACATGCCTGGGGAAGCAGAAGTACGTGATCAACCTATCCCCTAGGGATCCCCCAAAGAATGACAATTTCCTATCTCTAGCTAAAATTCTAACTAAATATGATTCTAACATCCCCCCAGCCTTGGGTCTTGGAATATGATGGGTGTCTACATTATTGATTTCAAAGAAATAGAGAATGTGCCATGAGACAATAAACAATAATCCTTTATTTAAACCAAACAACACGTATTTCATCCAACATAGGGATGGTAGACAGTCTAAGACCAATTAAAAATGTACTAAATACATGTAGTATATCACTAGTTGGTTCAACCGTGTAAGGTGACCAACAACACACTTCCTTCGCTAGAATGTAAGGTATCTGAATCACCCCAAATAGAAGATAAATAAAATGAGCATTGGGTGAAAAGCAATATACAGAATCTACAACAGGAGTAAAAGTCGATACCTGAGCAGAATGAGTGCAAAATAAATAATTTAGATAACAAAAAGGATAACAGCAAAAAAAGTGTCTGTGTTACGAATATGTGCAAGAAGTCATGCAGTATAGCGTCAGAGTGGTTCAATAATAGTAGAAGGGCTGGAGGGCTCCCCACGCGTTCCGTCTCCTACTGGAAACTTCCTCAGGGGTAGAAGTGCCCCCTTAGATGTCGTGCTTCCATAAATACCCCCCATCCAACTCAGCAACCAATAAGGATGATACCAATAGTCCCTAAATACCACGAGATTTCCTATATATCAAATACATACTATCTAGGAGGCTATATAAATATAGCTCTAGGCGTCATATATCACATGATCAACGGTGTTGTAGAAATCATGCATGGTGTCAAAGACGCAGGGATAACTTTAATACAAAACCGCTCAGAATAAAAAAAATCAATTAGTATATTATTCAAAGAGTCGCATGCTAGCGATATAAAGATAAAAAGATACAAAATAAGATGTCCAAAAGTAGACACTCGCACAAAAATTGTAAATTAATAAGCGAGACCCATGTTTGAATACAAAAAGGTACAAGCGAAGAAAAAGATTTTTTTTCTTAAATATTTATTTGTTGACGCAAGAAAATTTTCATAAAAAGAGTCCCATATGGGAAATGTGAGGAATAGACGTGCATATGACAATTCTATATTCAATAAATAGAGCCCTTGTATAGATATAGACAAGTGCGAAGTGCAGTATTTTTAAGGAAATGATAAATATAATAAGGTACATAATAGTAATAAAAGTCCAGATAGCATATCCTTGATGGTATTCTCAAGTTATTATGAGTCGTCGGTGTGATTTATAGCAACGCATAGGGGCACATTTACTTACACGGTCCTGTCGCGATCCCCGATCCGGACTGTCCGACGAGGATGAAGTCCGGCACGATTCAGCAAGATTGTGCGCCCGATATCCTGCATGTGTCTCTCCCCGCTGAAGTCCGCTGTAGTTCACCTTCTACTTCCCGATGTATGTGAGTGCACACAATTTGACACAATTTGAATTTTAAATCCCGCGCTTAGTCCGAATCAGTTGGGTTGTCCAACGGCCACGCCCCCTGCTTTGTGTAGCATGAAAGTCGGCGCCACAATTGCACAATTGCGCCAAAACCCGATCGGGTGCGCCAAAAACCCTTGTTAAATGCGGTGCAAATCGGAAATAGTCTGGAAACCCGAAGGAAATGCGGTGTGCGGACCCATAGTAAATGTGCCCCATTGTGTCCGTACTAAAATAACTGATAAACAACATGTATAAACACATATAGAATATAGCAAACAATTATCCCAAGATAAGAAGAATCATATAACTGATATGTGCATACTTCAGTGCAAAGTGACGCATGTTATCAAGATAGTCAATGAATTCATTCTAAGAAAAAATACTCAAAAAAAGGATCAAATAATAAAAAGAATGATAAGGTCCATGTAGGACAAGACCAACAAGAATTAAGATATCCCAAAACAGTATGATAATAGAGACCCGGTGGACAGGACATCCTACATTTATCTATTATGTCTACCATTGTCCCTTCATATAAGGAAAAACCGCAGTAGTACAAGCTAAATTGTAATGGTGTATATATAGATAATAGTTCCTTGGTCACAAGGTTCAGTATAAGTGGTCAATATCACACAATAGGCGAGATGTAGATAGGGGCACAAGCATGGGAGCCGACACCTATATATGAATCTTTATATGCTGTGTAGGGATCTTCCCGGGGGATGGTGTGTTAGGACACAGTTCACAGCAGACGTAGATGTATAAAAGATGAACTTGGCGTTTATTTTTAGCATAAACAGTCCAGCAAACATAAATACAGCAACACCGTGCTTTTAAAAATTTCAAACAAAAGACCTACCCGTCTGGGCGCTTACTAACAGGTTGTCTCACCTATCTGACACTCACAAACGCAGCGCCTTTAGCCTGGATATCGCAGGGTGAGTTTTTAGCTCCCGCAGTGGCTGCCTTCGCAACTTCCTCCAAACCCACATAGGCTGTTTAGTGGCTGAGAGGGGGAGGAGGACCTGTAAGCTTTGGAAAGCTTTTACCTTCACAGGCTGATTAGGAGGAGAGCTCACCTGATCCAAAACCCGAACTGGATCGAGGGGAGGGAGTGGCAAGTCCCACTACCAAACCTACCGGCCACTCCCTGTAAATCCAGTCCCGGCAAGATTAAACAACAACTCAGCAGCATAATACTGCTGAGCAACAGGTCAATCCTGGACTTACCATCTCACACTACGTAGCAACCTAGGTGAGATGTACACCCCCTCGAGCACTTCTCCAGTGAGATGTCTACAGCTGATACCACGTAGGCATCTTATAATCTTATTTAATTGGTCCCTGTTGCTCAGGGGCGATGTGTTTGCTTTTGACACAGTAACAGCAGAGAGGTGGATGGAATTATTAGGGAAAGGTTGGTGCCAAAATCTGATTTATGCCACATATTTGATGTCTATTGCAAGAGGGGTTTGGTTTATTGCCCCAGTATCCTGGTCTGCTACAAACATTTCATAAATACAGACTTTCTTTTGGACAAAAAACTGGCGCAGTCATAATGAAATGTCTGGGCCAACGGATTGTTTTCTGATTAGTTTTTCTTATATCTTGGTACCTGCTGTGCAGAAAATCTCTTCATTTTGCCTTTCCAACAACCTGATACACAGCATTTGTAAAGCTCCAGTATTTTTGTAGAATAAGAAATTCTCCGAGAGCCAGAAACAGTGTTACTTTCATTGCAGATCTGAGTGTGACTGCTGATTATCCTAGGAGAGGTGTCACACACTGTGACAAGCTGTGACCAGGTTTGCTGCCATATATTCTGTCACTCACAAGCTGTCATCCATGCACATCACATTTCCTTGATAGATTGGCTTATCACGATTCCTGTGCATAGGTTTGTTTTCTATGACCTTTTTCTACAAGAAAGTCTATTATGTTAGATGTTATTGGAATCATTACAACATTAAGCGACATGACAGGGATTCCATCTATGATTAATTACTGCGGTGCCAATCTCACATCTGTCAGCTACACTCAGATATGCTCGTCTCCAAGACTGGAGCCGTGATTTAAGATATCTGCTGATGAAGCCCCTACAAAAATCATACAAGTGAATCTGTCTGCTACAAATGCCTCCACAGCCAGGGGGCAGCAGCTCTACTTCACTGCAGCATGCAAGAAGTTGCAGGGCCGGGATCAGAATTATTTCTGTGCTTCTAATGGAAGCAGGGGCGTATCTACAGCGGTAGCAGTAATAGCAGCCGGTATGGGGCCCGCAGTGTCAGGGGGCCCGTCATCTGACCTGACACAAGAAAGAATGGAGGATGTGCACCATTATATCTATATTGTACTGCACATTGTCCAGCATAACATGTATATTACATATACTGTGATGTATATATGCAGTATCTTTGATGTGTATATGGTGTCTGTATACACTGTATGTGAGTAGGTTGCATATGGCACTGTATGTGTGTGTATATGCTGTGTGTGCACATGAGTGTATTTATATGTGATTGTAACTCGCCTGTGTGAGTATTGATAGCCCCTAGGCGCATAGCCATTGGGCTAATGACTGCTCAAAGGTGGCTAGCAGTCCAAATACAATAAAAAAAAAAGTGTGTGGCCCCTTTAATTGGAGGTTGCTCTACCCTCTCTCATCTTTATTCATCAGAGGGATGTGCTGGGGGCATGGCTAGTAACGTGGGCGGTACAGGAGGTGAGCACATGCTCAAATACTCTGAGTAGCAGAGGCTCAGCCTCTTTTTCATCGGTTTTCCCTCCCACCCTCCCTTTTTATATCGTTTTTGTGTATTTTTTGTCACAGCGGGCGGTTTTTTAGGGGTAACACTGCCCTACATGCCCTTACATATGGCAGGCATACAGGGTGTTATCTGGTGTTATGTAAAGTGGAATGGTTAAAAGTGTCTATATATTCAAACAAAGAAATGGTTAAATTATCAATGGTTTCAATAAAGCTGCGGCCGACCCCGAGTCAACCCACAATTGAGAATGGTTAAGCAGCGGTTTCTGTGTGGTTATTTATATTTGGGGTATGCGGTATTAAAGGGCCAGTCCGGCTCCGGGTTAGTACGTGTTTATTATTTGAGCAGTCTACTAATATGTGTATTTTGGGAAGGGGGGCCCCATGCAGTAGCCTGCTAGGGGGCTTTGTCTCTCCTAGTTACGCCACTGAATACGCAAGTTTTCATCACCAGGGGTTACTTGCCTTGAACAGTTTGATAAAAACTCCATTTTTATTCTCACATAAGTTTATCGAAACAAAACTACATAATAACAGCATTCGCAGCAAAGTGCATGTATATATTCAGACAAATACACTTATAAAACATCTCATTCTCAAGGTCAACATTCAGAGAAGAGATGATTTATTGGTCTCCCTTGACATTTCGCAGTCTACATTGGTTCTATATGCTGCATACAATAAGCCGCACAGTGAAGGTCTCATATAGGCGAAATGCAGTATATATGGTGATGAAGCCTCCGGTGGGTTAATATTCTAGAAGTGATGTGGAGAGATTGTCTTGTAGTTACATAATGTATTTGGTAACAGATTTGTGCGGATTGCTTGCGTTGTGCCAGGACGTCAGTCATCGCTGTGTGTCCCTGTACCTTGCTCTCAGAAGACGTGTGTTTTGAAGTCTCCCCATCTGTTTATATGGAAGATTGATGAATCTTTTTCATGCAGTCGTACTCTTTCGCAAGCTTGGAAATCATTTCAGGGGACTTCCTTGTCCTCGGATTAAATCTCTTTTATCTCCTTTTACAAATCCTGGATCAGTGTAATATCATGTTCTAAAATCAGTACATAGACCTGGGAATGTGAATATATTGCACTCGTTAGATTCTGGATGTAGGCTCAATATGTGACTCAGGTTGTAGCGGAAAGTCAATAGTTGTCAACATTTCCATATAATTTGTAAGGACTAGAGATGAGCGAGCACTAAAATGCTCGAGTGCTCGTTACTCGGGTCGAACTTTTCCCGATGCTCGTTTGCTCGTATCGAATTACAAACCCCATTGAAGTCAATGGGAGACTCAAGCATTTTTCACTGAAAGAACACATTGAAAGAACACAGTGAAGAACACATTGCAGATGTTTCCGTACATCTGCTAACTTATCCGAAGACACATGTGCAGAACGTTGTTCTTCACAATATTATGTGAAGAACAATGGGGCAGATTTACTTAGCCGGTCCATTCGCGATCCAGCGGCGCGTTCTCTGCGCTGGATTCGGGTCCGGCCGGGATTCATTAAGGTAGTTCCTCCACCGTCCACCAGGTGCTGCGCTGAAAAGCATCGTAACACGCTGGAGTTCACCGAGCCGGGCTGAGTGAAGGTAACTGCAAGCTCCGCGACAGATTTTTTTTTTAAATGCGGCAGTTTTTCCAAATCCGTGCATGGCAGCGCCGATGCGCCAAAATCCGATCGCGTGCACCAAAATCCCGGGGCAATTCAGGGGAAATCGGCGCAAATCGGAAATATTCGGGTAACACGTCGAGAAAAAGCGAATCGGGCACTTAGTAAATGACCCCCAATATGTTTGAAGAACACATTGCAGATGCATGATCGTGATCATACATAAGGCACAAAAAAGACATACCAAATGTCTTAATTATACGCCAAAAAAGCTAAGATACATCTCCCCCTTTGTATATATTATTGTGGTTAGAGGCTTCAGAATGTCTAATACTGGATGTACAGGAATGATTATTGTGTTTGTACCTGGAGGTAGGTGAGAAACAGTATTCTCCTGCTCTGTAGCATATTTCCTCCCATCCTCGTCAGTTGTCGCTCCTCGCGCAAGGGCTATAATAGCCATGTGGTATCAGAGGGAGGGAGACCCCCAGCAGATGATGAGCGAGAGGATGAGGGAGGGGGGAGGAGTGACTAGCGAGGAGGTTGGGAGGAAAATTATTACAGAATAGATGGACATTGAGATTTTAAATGCCCCCCCCCCCATCACTACTGTGCCTATGGGAGCCTGTCTCCTGCTAAAAATCTCCCTCTGGTGACAGGTTCCCTTTAAGTATGAAGTATTGGAATTTCACTGGTGTATTTGAAGTGCAAAATTTGAAGCATGTCTCTATATAATATAGGTTAATATTCTATATTATAAGGTCTCACACTAGTATTAATAACTTACAGGTAAATTTTTATAAGGTCTTTTGGGGGGGTTATATTTACATGAAATATACTCTTATGAGACTTGTCTCCTCCTCATACATTATATATCAATATGCTAAGTTTTGCTCCCAGTTTATACATTATAAATCTGTATGGTAGATATTTCGTTACTTTCTTTCAGGATCAACATTTTCTTATGGATTACCTTTACACATAATTTTGCAAATATTTGCCCATGAGACTTCTGTTCCCTCTTATACCTAATATGCAGCAGCGCAACTGGAAGTTGATGGGCCCCAGTGCATAGTCACAGGCCCCCGACTATAATGTATGGTTTGTAGTACTAGTCTTCTCATATGGAAAAGTGACACCTTATGGGCCCCTTAAGCCTCTGGGCCCGGTTGCAATTGTACCCTCTGCACCCCCTCAAGTTACGCTTATGCTTTTATGTACATTTTACTGTCATTTGTTTTTTTGACGGAAGTACATTGACTGGGTATAGTTTGCTCAGTTGACAAATTGGGCAATGATTGTGAAGGGTTTCTAAGGCCGATTATGGTCCCAAGTTAAAGACAGGAAAGCCTAGCTATAACCATACATCATATTCACCGGCTAACAGTGGTGTCCCCTACTCACCTACCCAAACATCAAACCACTGCAGGAAGTAGTTATATGAATTCATGTGGCAAAACTGATGCTAGTCATGAATCACTCCTGCAATCCAAGGAGAAGGAACTATTGAAGTGATACATATATATATATAGAATTGCACTGGGATTAATATTTTCTTAGCATTAATATCAGAGAATAGGATGAGTCATAGGATTAAATAGGAAGCAAAAGTTTGCAAGCGGGATGTTGGTATTTATATCGGAGCAATAAAGTATAACAAATATGGTATAAAGTGACATAAATGGGCTACATTAATGCGGGTGATTCACAGCACATACATTTTCAGATAAATCGGAGTTATTTAAAGGTTTTTCTTTCATCCTATGAGAGGTAATAGAGATCCTGAAGCTGCTTGCCTGCATGGCTCCGCTCCAAGGGTCTTCTAAGGCAATTAGGTCCGTGTGATGTCACAAATACACAATAAAAGAGGGTCACCACTGTAGGACCCGTACTTATATCAAGAATGCGGGTCTACTGGCTATTACCTCCACCAGTCATCTTGTCTTTTAATAATAATACCAATGAATAGAGATAAGAACATGTTGGCCACAACTGATCGACATTCCTCTGGTTTGGAGGAAGCCATGTATGATGCTTAAAATGTGCTGTCCCCCCGGGACCTGCAAAAACTCTCCATTGTGCCCCCCAAGAGTCTATGAGGGTGAATGTCAAGACAGGGGTCCTGCACCCTTCCTCAATATTTAACTTCATTTGCCTCCTAAAGAGATGGGTAGAGCTGAAAATGGAGCTTGGTCCATGATCTTTATGGAAACAGCCCCCGTTGTGTGAGTGATTGTAAAACTCATTACTCAATGTATTTTCGGTTTACATCTTTACATCCTGTTTTATTTTATTTACTTTGTGAAGGCTAAACATTTTACCTTTAAGATGACTTTTCAGGATGACCTGCTATGAGTACATATAAGATGTAACACTATCTATGGCCATCATATGACACGTAAGCTGAACGGAATAGTTTCCCCAGTTTCTGCATGTTCTCACTGAAGTTTTAAGTTTCTTTAACCCCTAAGGACACAGGGTTTTTTCGTCCATTTCTCGCTCTCCACCTTCAAAAATCCATAACTTTTTCATTTTTTCTGTGTACACAGAGCTGTGTGAGGGCTTATTTTCTGGGTAACAAATTTTACTTCGCAGTGACGTTATTTATGATTCCATGCCATGTACTGGGAAGCTGGAAAAAAAATTGCCAAATGTGGTGAAATTGGCAAAACAACCGCATTTACGTCACTTTCTTGTGGGCTCAGTTTTTACGACTTTATTCTTTGGTTCCATACGATCACGGTGATACCAAATTTATGCAGGTTTTATTGTGTTTTAATACATTTTCAAAAATGAAACGAATGTGTACAAAAATAACTTTTTTATACTATGGTGAGGTATCATTTTTTGCAAAATGAGCTGAAATTTACATTGCTACAATTTTGAGGACTGTGCAACATTTTGATCACTTTTTATTAAAAAAATTTCTGTGACGTAAAATGGTGTAAAAGTAGAGTTTTTTTGCACGTCTTACACTATATGAAATTTTTACACAGTATTCATTACAATGAGCCACTTGCTCATTTTAATGGACCTGCAAAAACCAGACAGCCTTGGGTCTGACGAAGAGAGTCCTCGTCACACAGCCCCTGCACCTCTGTGCTGTACATATATGGTACGGAGCGTGAAGGGGTTAAAGGGAACCTGTCAGGTCATTTGGGACAATAACCCCCCACAGGTTCTTTTGGACAGGTGGGTTATTGTCTCAAGTCACCTTTTATGATTCCTGTCGATGACCACATTAAATAAAACAAACAATACTCACCTCATGCCCAAGCTCATGGTATCTGCACAATGCGGTAAGCGAAGCCGACATAGTACTCCACAGCTTTACTACACAATGTGAGGACCTGTGAGTCCGATGTCCCTTGCTGGCCTCACATCTAGGTAAGTACAGTACAACATCTATTGCCCCCCAAGGCCAGAGCTCCTAAAGATTTCTGAGATTAGAACTTAAAATGGGTTTGCCCATGAAAGAAAGTTCTAAAATTTAAATCCCCTAGTGATGTTTACACAATAAAGATCATTTTAACTCCTCACTTTAAAATTTTACTCAGTTTTATTGTTTTTTTTTAGTGATGATCAATGGAAAATTCCAGAGTGTGGGAGGGGACTTTCTAAGTAGACACTTCATGATCCCCCTAGTGCGGTGAGATGCTGTGTGCTTAAATTATCAGTGTTTAGGTTTATCTACACTTTTAATGAGATGCATATAACACACAATGACATAATTCAGCTCTGCTACATATAACAAACACTGTCAGCCCTGCTACATCTTAGCTATAACATACACAGAGTGTCTCTGGATAAAGACCTCATCTTGCTTGTAGCTTGTAGAGTAAGTCAATGCACAATGCTACTTGCTGGCAGGAAGTGTCTGTAAGTGAGCTTGTCTTGTAATGCAGAGGGGAGGGGCAGAGATCACAGCATTGAGCAGTACGGGTACAAAACGCGTCTCCTAAATCATTTTTACTGTGATTTTATTAATAATGTATTTTTAATAAGTGAAAAATCCAGAAACGGGCGCCGAACAGAATTTTTTCAAACACTAGCTATATGCTCACAAACTTCTATCAGTATTGAGCAGACAGGAGAGGCTATTTATGAGAAAAATCTGTGCTACCTGACCATAAAAATCAGAAGATTTAGGGTCGGATCCCGGGGCAACTGAAATTGTGTACACCACGACTGGTGACTGAGATAGGCTGGAATTATATCTGTGAAATGCTGTTCTTTTTGTTAATAACAGTGAATTAGAGAATGTGTTATTTTATTATCCTGAATACATTTATGAATCTTGTCTTCATGGGAATACCCCTTTAAAGAGGGCCTGATTACTGAATTTAATATTTCTCTGAAAAATTGTCTGTACTAATAATTTGGAAGATTTAGGGAGGTACCATCTGCAGAAATTTCCCTAACTAACCACTGCTTATTTATGATTTGAGGTTAAGTTAATAGTTTAAATTAATAGTTAATTTGATAACTGGTTTCATACTGTACCTGTGTCATTTGTATCATTTACATTACCAGCATTAAGGCACCAGTCCTAATCCATGGAGATATGGAATACAAACTGTAATAGGTGGTAATGTGGAAATGACACAGATACTACCCAGGAGAAGCAATGCCACAAAAAATATTCACAATAAGCTAATATTCACAATAATTTTATTGTATGAGCTGCTATTTAAAATATCTGAGATAGATAAGGAATCAACAGAAGCCTGTAATTATCTTCAATTATTTCCGGTCACATTAGGAATTAGGAATTGTAGCAGAAAATCACTGTGTATACCCAGCCCAAACTACACACGATTCTAAATTCAATTAAACATGTGTCATCCATTTAGTTTATTCATTCCTCAAATCCAAATTCCCAAACAGGTCCGATAATAGGCCGACACCATTCCGCATGAAATAGTTGGTGGAGGTGGATCTTTAATATCTTGTAAATACATACAAATATGTGATATATAGAAAGATGTATATATATATAGAGAGAGAGAGAGACAGATTGTATGTCTTATCCTGGGTAATGCTGCTGCACCATATGTATTTGCCTTTCTCCAGGACCACATATTGGCCACATCCAAGCTGCCTGTTGGTACCAGTTGGAGTTCACTACTTTATCCGCTGTTACAGTCTTCACTCCTACTATGTGTATATTTTAGTTTTCCGGAAATTTTCAAATTGAATATTCATTGCCCATCCAAATGTTTGTACATCCCCAGGGTAATCAGGCAATACGCGTGAGGGTCACACACTGAAGTACTTATACCAACATATGCCAGTGAAGATCCTGCCGAGATCGCAACATTACACGGATGCTGTAGGTAGCACGGCAGATGGCCCATCTCTTCCTGCAGACGTTTACTGAACTAGAGAGCGTGTTCATTTACTAAATAAATTACCATGGCAGCTCTTCTAAATGAATTGCCTTCTATGTTCTTGGAAGCTCTTACGTTTTGTAACGTCTGCAGAAAGCGATGGTCTGACCTTTTCTTGACTTTCAAGACTTTTTAGAACTATTACTTAAAATATTTTACCCGGAAAAAAACAGGCAATTTACTTGTAAGTGCACAGGGAAAATACTATTCATCTAGTATCCCTTTATCCAGGCAGGTATTAGGATTATAGCTTAAGAGCCTCATCATTTGATCTGTTGTGAATGCTGGGTCATGGAGCGGACCCATTAAGGATTTAGGTAATGGTTAAGCAGAAGGATGGTGGTAGCGTTAACGTGTCATTATACCCAATTTCAAGATTTTATTTACTCAGTAAATCTAAGAAATATTTACAAGAAATTACGTAGATACATTGGACACAGTGGGGCACATTTACTTACCCGGTCCAGTCGCGATCCAGCGGCGGGTTCTCCGACACTGATTCGGGTTCTGCTGGGATTCACTAAGGTCCGTGCGCCGATATTCACCAGATGTCGCTGCTGCGCCGAGGTCCGCTGGAGTTCACCTGCTTTTTTCTGGTGTATGTGAGTGCTTGATCTTGCGACACAAATGGCTTTTTAAATTCTGCGGTTTTTCCGAATCCTTCGGGTTGTCCGGTGGCCACGCACCCAATTTATGTCGCGCGAAAGTCGGCGCGATTGCGCCAAAAAGCGATCGCGTGCGCCACAATTCCGTGAAATACAGCTCAAAGAGGAAATATTCGGGAAAAACCTGACGGATTCGCGGCTGCGGACCCTTAGTAAATGTGCCCCAGTGTGTGTTAGTAGATGACTAGCTTTTCAAATCTACAAGGTGGTATAATATTAGTTCCTATTTTTGTCTATATGTGGTCACCCAGTGGTTGTCTTGTAAACATCAGCCTATTTTTGTGAATAATCCAACATGGGGAGAGAAAAAGAACTGGACCGCACATCCACACATCACACAATGATCTACTGCCGCTAGGCTACATTATATAACGAACTCGAGGTTCTTAATTTTGATCAAATTGTATAAGCCCACCAACCACTTCACGGTGACCTTGTTGTAGTGGGTCCCTACGCTATTGTTTGCGGCATCACATGGCATCCACTGCTGCTGTAGCAAAGCACCGGCAGGTACCAAGACCCGGTTGCCCCCCAGCACCCATACTGGCAGGCATAGCCCCCATGGCTCCGGGCCCCGGGCTCCCACCAGCACCGCAAGACAGAAGCAGCGGATGCCATGCAATACCGCACCATGTGAACAGGAAAAAAAGGCTCACCATGTGTGAACAGGTGTTGAATACTAACTGTTCCATGTGGTCTCAGACACTAGCTGAGAGGAAGTATGCAGCCTCTATATGCAGTCTCCTAATTTAAAAGCATCTGGGTCGAATGGGGCGGAGTGCTGGTACCAGACAAAAAACAAAATGAATGAAGGGATAAAATGTACTAAACCGACATGGGGAGAGAAAAAGAACTGGACGGCACATCCACACATCACACAATGATCTACTGCCCCTAGGCTACATTATATAACAAACAATTTGATCAAAATGTAATTAAGAACCTCGAGTTTGTTATATAATGTAGCCTAGCGGCAGTAGATGGATGTGTGATGTGTGGATGTGCCGTCCAATTCCTTTTCTCTCCCGATGTATGTTTATTTTTGTGAATAATTGGCTTTATTAGAAGTCATATCTATCTATCCTAAGCTAAAGTAAAGGTAGATACCACCTCAAATCTCAAGAACCCCCAAGTAGGGGAAAAACCTTTGGAACCCTAAACACCACAAAACGACATGAATGCATGATGGCGGATTGGTGGCCTCCCAAAACTATATGAATGCATACTGGCAGATTAGTGACCCCTCAAAACTACATGAATGCATATTGGCAGATAAGTGGCCCCCCAAAACTACATGACTGCATACTGGCAGATAAGTCCCCCCCCCCAAACTACATGAATGCATACTAGCGGATTAGTGGTCCCAAACCTAAATCTGGATTGCATCTATAATGCCTTTCTAGAACACATTGGGGCACATTTACTAAGGGTCCGCATGGGTTTCCTGACTATTTCCAATTTGCGCTGCATTTAAGTGGGGTTTTTGGCGCACCACAAAAAGTAGGGGACCGACTGTTTTCATATAAAGTTAATATTAATATAATATTTAGAAGTCGATTTGGATCATCTACATAGTATTCATGTCACTTCCAAACTCTTTTTTATTTTTAAAATATTTTTACATCTTAACTTGTCTCAACTTGTAAAGCTCATTTATGATGAAATAAAGCAATTATTTTTGTGCTTGGTTGTACGTGAAGCTGTGAGCCTCACATTTCTGCGCTGTGCTGCGTGGGGGTTTCAGATTTAAAACTTTAAACAAACAGCCGGCATACTGCGCTTTTAGAAACCCGCTCAAAACACAAAGAACTTCACGTAATTATGTGCTGGTTAAGAATATACCGGCTGGTAATAATGGGGAGACACACAGGCAGGCTTTCAACGTGTAACAATATGAAGGGTGATGTATGACAGCTGAAGAAGGATCTAATGTATGTGATTAAATAATTCAGTCTCTAAAGCTAAGGCGTACCAAGCTACAGCACTCTGTTCCTTAATAAGTAACGCATAAGACGTGATTGTATAATACATAGAACGTTTGGTTAAAGTACCTCAGTGCTAAGTGTAAGTGGTCTCTATGTTACAGAAGCTTAAAAAGTAACCATCATTTCAAATATTTTATGTAAATGAATAGTTCAGGTGAACTCAAAAATCTTATCACAGAAAAATCCCCTTGGTCGGCTTTCTCCTACCAGATAAACTGCTTAATTTACTGCTCATATCTGTCTTCGGGAGGAAAAGAGGAATGGTAGGAGATAGAAACACAGAAACAGATCCCGTAAAGAGATCACCATCTCACATATGTGGTCATTAACACCAATCTGTAGTTCATAGTTCAAAGTTTCAGGGGTATTTTGAATTCTCTTTCCAGCCCCCAAAGTTACTGAGATATCAATTCTGTGACAGTGTCTGTGAAGCTGCAGTGTACATGCTCAGTATGATCTTTATCACACTGTCTGCTGTTATATGCTCCCGGCTCCTGCAAGCACTGCTCACCACACATAACATGTGATCATGCAACACAGCAAACAATGTGATAGGTGAGCATGACAAGATACAAAGTAGCTTCTCTAACATTGTTGCTGATTGGACAGTAAAAGAGAAGGTTATGATGACAAACACCTCCTCTGCTCCAGCATCTCCTCTAGGACACTGGAGAGGATTACAATTGTCACATACAGAACTGATATATCAAACTTGGGGGATAGAAAGAACATTCAAAGTGTCATGAATCTGTCAAAAAACCCATACAGAGTGGTGGTGTTCCCCATCACATATGTGAGGTGGTAAATGGTCCTCTGTAAAGCAGATAACATATCGGGTGCCTTCTAAAACCTGTTGGGATATTGTTATAAAACTGCTACAAATCTGCTAAACACTTTCTGATATCTGATCCAGTGTGTACCTCTCCCCTTCTCCGCCATCAATATACAAATAAGTGCTACCTGTCTTCACTGTACACAGATCTAGAAGGGAACTAAGCAGTTTAGCAACTAGTCTATCAAATTAGTCTATCAAATTAAAATAGCTCACCCATAATTTCTTTATTTTCTGGCCCAAACTTGATATATGATGTAAATTGTAGTGAAGGTCTCCTGGCTTTAGTTGTACATTACCTCCTTTTGGTCCTCAGCTGTGTCATGTGAGCAGCAACCAGACTCTCCAGGTGGTCTTAAATGTGGACTCTCTGTTTTTTTCACTAGTCTTATGTGTGGACAGGAAGTCAGTTTCTAGGTAGAGACGGTTGTATTTGTCCTATTTTGTCCTTCCTGTCTTATGTTAGTTCTGCTAACTTTTTACACCCTTTGGTTCTTTATTTAGATCTGCTTTGTAAACCTGAAGGAGAACTCAAGCCATGCAGCTTTAAGAAAGGTAAGTGACCTTATTATCTAGTCAGCAATACAGACTCCAACACTGTTCTCAACTAACCTGCTCCTTATTATAGCAAAACCCTATTATACAAGGCCTGAGAGGAAGTCTTGTAATGGGATATATGGATGAGCATATTATTTGGTCAGAAGATGACTGCTCGTGCCCGTAGCATAATGTATATTACAAGTCCCAGGTGACAATTTACACACAGGATTTGTTTAGTGGACTGGTGCAAGGATTGAAAGGATGCCAAATTAGTGGTCATATGACCCCATTGCCCCATTGCTCTGCTCTTTCTATAAAAAAGTGCAGGGCTCATGAACACACGCATACTTGGGGCAATGACCTGGCCACTGGCGGCCATGCTGCAAAAAATGAAAAGGGGGCTATCTCTACTCATTTTGCGGCGCATCCTTCTGGCTCTCTATAGAGATGGGAGGGGTGACGAACGCTTAGAGATTGAGAACAGGTAGCAACTGGTTATAAACAAAAAGTTCTGGAAACATTTTTGGTTTGGATTCCTTCCTTCTTCACGCCCAACAACCTTTAAAACCAAATAGTGGCATAACTTGAGGGTTTCAGACATACTCAAATCCTGACACATGCCCATAAAGTGTATTTTAAGCAGTATACTATAAATAGGGGACTGGTATCGACTTAGCAATAATGTTCAGCATCTTGGAGCCCAGTACAGGGGACTCTAAAAATTTAAAGTGTATTTACCCTGTTCCAGCTCCTTGATCCATTGTCACTGATAGCTTGACAGGAGCATGGAACGTCACTTCCTCTTATGTCACTTCCTTTAATGTCACTTCCTCTTACAGGAAAAGCCCTTAATTAAATGTTTTTAAATGCTTTTGATGCTTTTTATTGTAGTGATCTTTTGCATGCATGGTTTTATACATAAGGCCTTGAAACTAAACTATTCTGCATTATAATCATGTTTATCGTAAGAAAATCTGTAACCCGATTGCAGACGGTCTTTGGGAGCAACTGCAAGGTCTAATGTATCCTCTTTGGCTAAGTTTCCCCTTTGAGTGCCTCTCACTCAATCTTGATTGACAGTGCCAGACCTCACCTGCAAAACTGAAGAAATGGCGCACTGGACCTAATGACCACGTTCAAAATGATTTTTCACCTATAAATAAAAATTTTACAAAGATTTATCGGCATTCACACTGCAGATTTTCTCAAGAAAGGTATACTGATGATAAAGGACACCTACATGGCCAAAAACAAATAGGGATGATCTAGCGAGATACTTAAATGCCAAAATAACTGAAAAGACCCTGGTTCCTGCTGTAGAGCTTTAACCTTTATTTTAAGCTTTTAGCTATTGTAATATGTAGGTCTCTATTTTCTAACCATTAGTAGATGTTTTCTCATTGCTATGTTTGCGTTTTAGAAGTTGGATGAAGTGTCTCCAGACCTACAGAGGTTGATAAACTCCATGCGGTCACAGGAGCTGGCGGAGAATGAGATTGTGTTGTTGAGTGGATTGTCTAACAGGAAATGTGGGACAACGACAGACATCCAACAAGTGGGTAGAAAGTAAAAGTTTCATTTATTCTTTCACCTCTCATGATGTTTAAATTATTGTAAATAACTGGAGCATTTTGTTCTTATAACTCAATGTTATCCCATTACTTTTTTATTCCTCCTAGAAATGTACACATAGGGGGTGATTTAGCATTGACGCCAGGCCCTTCCTAGTGTAGAAATAAACACAGCCGTGCCCTTCCTCCTTCAAGCCTCTCCACAACCCCCTGGCATGAAGGTGGTGAATTGGGGAAAATAATCACAAGTGCTAGCTATAAGTTCATGGCACTGACATGGCACGGAAGCCCTGATAAATATCCCCTGTAGAGTATATGTATACGTAGAATGGTTGGTACCAGTTTGATTATTGGACAGTATCAAACTGTGCAGGGGCATACTTAGGTTAGGCCTAATGGGCAATCTAAAAATTTCAAGGGGGAATGACAGAATACAGTACAACATACAGTTATTAGTAGAAATTGTCCTAAAGTGTTATATTATAAGGAGGAAGGGGATGAGTTACAAAACTCACTTTTCATGATTTACTAAGATGGACATGCCAGAGGAGTACTATATACTACAGGAGGCTAGTATATAGCCTGGAGCCGAGGTGAGGTTTTTCAGCAAATTTTTTGTGCTGAAAAATTTGGCTTATACTTGAGTATATATATGGTAATAAACCACTACCAGTATTTGTCAAACGGCACGACACCTCTTAGAACCTGTTTCTTTCATGGCCAAGTCTGGCATCATCCAGAAAATCAGCTCTGAAGTAAAATAAAATTGTTTATATAAAAGTGAGGCGGAGAGTTTAGCACTAGAGATGAGCGAACATACTCGTCCGAGCTTGATGCTCGATCCTAACAAAAATCAGCTCCGGCACCAGCTCACCCTGAGTGGTAGGTTTCCTTTAAAACCCATCTCTTCAGGCAAGTCTATCACACTCACTAACTGCATGATTGGTCAACTCTCTTTACTAATCCATACTATGTCCTTCTCCTGTCTGTTATCCAGTAAACAGCAGATATATACCAAGTCAGAAATTGCATGTATGTATATTTTCCCCCAAAATATACATTTCAGGTAAAACCCAGGATGAGACTTACATCCATAATCATATATAATGATTCACAATCTTACAATTACTGTTTGCTGGGTTTTGGGCTCAGTAGCTGGCATTTATTTCTGTCTGTCCCCGGCCTATAATAATCTGGCATATTTTACTATAATGTATGGCATTATTAGGTTCTGCATTATTTTAGGGATATTTTATTATTTTACCTTTTCTGTATTTTGAGAGGTATTCATTTACCATTAATGAGACTATTTTTGTAGCTTGTATTGTACAGTGCTATTTATATCTACATCAATTACAGGAATATATACGGTAGTTAGAAGATACCACTACATACTACATACTCAGAAACTTGATAAATTTTCCCATATGTCCCTAACCCATTAATAGAGACAGGAAGGCACACTTGGTGAATACCAAGTAGTAACACAACATAAGCAACCCCAACATTGTAAAACCCTTAGAATGAGAATAGGGGAGCATGAACCCTATATATGATTGATGGAGCCTGGAGGTCGGGCAAGAGTAAGGAATAGAAGAGTTAATCGCCATGGATAACAACTGGGTAGCAGAAGTTCCAGGTGATTAAGATTATACGGAGTGAAAAGGATCAGGGGCGTAACTACAGGGGTAGCAGCCATAGCAGCTGCTATGGGGCCCACAGTGTCAGAGGGCCCCGACATCTGGGGTATTTGGTGTGAATATGCTAAATGTATGTATTTGTGATGTGTATATGCTCTAAATGTGTTTGCATATGTGATGTGTATATGCTGTATGTCTATGTATATGATGCATGTGTATACATGGTAGTGTATAAACTGTATGTATATTTTTTAAGGGGTAAGTAGGGCCCCATTCAGAAATCCGCTATGGGGCCCTGCCTTTTCTAGTTACGCCACTGAAAAGGATGTTTCCTAGAGTACGGAAAGGTATTTCACAGACGTAAGCAGTAAAAACAGATTTTGTGAAATTTTAGCAATACGCATTTCACATATTTCTGAAATTAATTAGATCTCCTGGATTTGTGTGCATAGACTTAGTTATAGGCTTCCCATGTAATGTATACCAGCAAGCAAGTCATTATCAATTCCATATTGTCATTACAGAAGAAATATGTCACACACACTGAGAGCGCCATTCTGACATGCCTCGTGCCTTTCTAGTTAGCCTACGCAGGAATATCCTGGCCTCATTAAAACTGCTCATTAAGGATCCGGGATAAAGCATTTTGTAGGGTCTGTGTAGTAGAAAATGTTATTGTGTTATTCAGTCACCGGGGAGAGCAGGACATGTATATTTAGTACAGGACAGAAATAGTAGCAATGATTTGTGATAATTCACGGCCTGTCTTGTATTCTCAGCACTTGGTTTCTTGGAGGGTCAGGGCTTTTCATCATCTTTCCATTAAATTCAAAGGAAACGTAAAAGTTGTTAGTGCTTTGAGTAAATTTTCTGCTTTTTATAGCATTTTGTTACTTGAAATAGGTTACAAATTGTGTATTTATTCAGGGGGTTTTAGGGGAATTCAACATTAATAAACTGCAGAAATCGCTAGGTATAGGTCCTGGAGATTTGCGCGTGGTAACCTGTCAATCACCACAAACATAGACGCCGCCATCTTGGTGAAGATCGGTCGCCATGACAGGCTGTCTCGTTTTAATCCATTCATTACAATGTGTGATTAGCACATTGTAATGAAGTAGGAAAATCCCCATATACTGTCATACTGTAGAATTGCAGTATATGATGAGATCAATCAGATAACCTAGAGTAAAAATACCCTGAAAAATAGTAAAAAACAAAAAAAAGTAAAAAAAAATTTTTTTAAGAGAAACTAAAAATTAAAATCATCCCCCTTTACCTAGAAGTCATATTAGTATAAATAAACAGTAAAAATCACAAACACATTAGGTATCGCCACATTCAAAAATGCCTGATCTATCAAAACATAATAAGGTTTTTTCACTATGTTTAACCCTGTAATGGAAAATAGCGCCCAAATTTGAAAATGTCACTTTTTTGCCATTTTGAAAAATATAAAAAATTCAAGGTGATCAAAAGGCTGTACAGTCCTAAAAATAGAAGCATTGAAAATGGCATCAAAAGTCGCAAAAAATGACACCACCCACAGCTCTGTACACCGAAGTCTGAAAAAGTTAAAAGTTATTTTGTACAGGAGGTTTTAATTCTTGAAAATGTATGAAAACATTATAAAACCTTAATAGATTTGTTATCCCCGGGATCGCACCGACCCAAGAATAAAGCAGACATGTAATTTGGGGAGCACAGTGAAAGCTGTAAAATCCAAGCCCACAAGAAAACGGTGCAGATGAGTTTTTTTCACCAATTTCACTGCATTTGGAAAACAAGCCCTCACAGAGCTTTTTACGTGGAAAAATAAAGGTGGGAGTAAAAAATGTAAACATAAAAAAGTATGAGGGCTTCGGCGTTAAGAAGTTAATGTACACTCCCCATCTTGACAGAAAAAAACATAAATGAAGATATTTTTGCCAATTTATTAAACAAGAAAAGCTGAAATATCACATGGTCATAAGCATTCAGAAAATTCTGTACATTCAGCAGGATCAGTGACTATGGCATTTTTTGTTGATTTTTTAAAAAATATTGCAAGTCATAAATCTGGCTTTACACAGCGAAGAGGTTCTATGTTTAAATCAAATTTTTCTGAGAGGGGGGGGGGGGAGCTGGGTAACGTGTCATTGTTTGCAGGATAGGATCACATTTTCATTGATATCATTTTCAAAATTGTACAACCTTTTGATCACTTTTTATTCCAACTTTTCTTGGGGGGGAAAAATGGTGAAAAAGTGGTGATTCAAACATTTAGGCACTATTTTCCGTTACAGGGTTCATCAGCAGGAATAATTGTTTTTATATTTTAATCGCACTTTTTGGGATGTGGATATGATTTTACTTACCCTATTTTTCGGACTATAAAGCGCAAGAAAAATCCTTTGATTCTCTCAGAAATCAAAGGTGCGCCTTATAGTCCAGTGCACCTTATATATGAACCGTACTTACAGACAACAGCTGCCTTGAACTGTGCACAGGTCTGCCACCTGCTGCTCATTCATCCTTATAATCAGGTGCACCTTATAATCCAGTGCGCTTTATAGTCCGAAAAATACTGTATTTATTTTTAGACGTTTTAGCGGGCATTTATTGATGGTGCGCCTTATACTCCGGTGCGCCTTATAGTCCTTAGGGGAGTGTCCGGTGACGTAGAGCACGCTGGAGGCCCGCCTCTCCTCCTCCCATTGTGGGTGGTGCTTAATCTTTAAATAGCCCGGGATATTGGCATCACGCGCGGCCAAACAAATGCCGGCGTATGCCACCATACCAGCGTGACCGACCCCGATGTACTTTAGCTTAGTTAGGCAAGCTATTATCAATGCTTAAATAGCTAATACAGCTGTAAGATAGGGGGTCGCTATAATAACACTCCTCTGATGAACCGCTGTGTTAGAATAAACAATATATATAGCGGGGAAACGCGTCAGGAGGCTTTCAGTGATGTCTGGTCACAGTAGTTGCAGACCCTCTGGTGTGAACACACAATACCACCTATACACGGAGGTTTAGCACTATTCAGTAGGCTCTTAGTGATGTATGGTCACAAAAGGTGCAGACCCTCATGTGTGAACTGGCACAAGTAATTAAACATGAGGATCTAGCTCCAGTGTAGTAATTTGCTGTGTTCCAGCATTTTCGTCTATAGTGGTTGAATGATTGGGTGCGATAGGTGTGTGTACAACTACATAGTTTAGTACCATCATTCTTACATCAAATTTCTAGTGTGCTGGAAACAACTTTACTACAATATATGTATGTTTGTCTTGTCTATGTGGTTCTTTGAAAGAACATTATTATAGGCACTCCCACTGACAATATTTTTAACGCTTTTCTAATAAAGTTTACGTTTTAATGTCCATTTGAGATAGTTGTTAACCTTAGGAGTTTGGACATGCTCAGCTCCTCTGGCCCTATAACATGCTGCCTGCAGATAGGACACTATGTACAATCTGCTCAGCTCCTCCGGCCCTATAACATGCTGCCTGCAGATAGAAAATACAATCTACTCAACTTTCTTCAATCTGCAACCTGCTGCTTGAAGATTGGGTTGTATTATGAATGTGACTGGAAAAGCAATTGGATTTTTTAGTATTTCAGGTGGCTATACATTAAAAGTACAATATAAATGTGAGCTGAAATTCATCTGTAATGCATATATATATATATATATACACACACATATACATCACAGCTCAGCCTGCTTTATGCACAGGAATCAGTACAATGCTCCAGTTTGTGACCTTATTCCCACAATGATATATGTTGGATACATGACTGCTGGCTCGGTGAGATAACAGAACTGCTCTAGTTGCAGGTATCAGGTATATTTCTAGCTCGCCCTTTCCACTCAAAGCACTAAATTATATGACACATAGATCACAATGTAATTGCTTGCAGACCTGTGCACCCATAGCCTAGAATTCCTAATATTCTAAAGTGTTTGCACCATATCTGGTCAGGAATATCCACTGTGCATGTTAACAGTAAATATATGAAAATCTGCTGAGTGAAAGGGACATGGAGGTGGATTTAATAGGTTGTGCTCTGAGTAAAGCCTCATGTTTTGCATGATCGTTTGTAGTTTATGTGGGGCTGGTCACCGATCATCTTTTATAGTGGACGGAAGCTGCCTCTACGACCACATGCAGTAAATAGTATGAGTATGAGTACTGAATGTGGCCTATGTTCCTAACTTCCCTGACTTCTGTCATTGATGAGAGTTCAGGGAACACCATATAAAGCCAACCAAAATCGGCAGAGTTGGCCAGCACACAACAAATGTGCATGCAGGTCTTAAGCCAGTGTTAATGCCATTGCACCTGCTCATTATGTCATCTGATAAGGAATAACACCCACCATGAGAACAAGCCTAAACATTCTGTCCAAATATTCAGGGGGAAAGAGAGAACTGAGCATGTGCGTCCACCTCACTATAGTACCTGAGGTGGACGCAGAAAGGGTGTCCCGTAGAAACAGCATAATCCCATGAAGTTTGGTGTTACATGTGTTCTTTAATACTTATACTATAAAAATTACCTGAAACATTGACAAGCATCTCAGTGGCACAGAAGCGAGCATTTCCTTCTGTACCAAAGAGAATCGTACTGGCAAGATAAACTCATCTAAGATGTCAAAATCTTAAATTACTTTTTTTTTAATTAAAAAAGTTTTTTTACAGCAAAAAACTATGATTTGTTAACCTTTTCTTCCACTTGACAACCCTTTTTACTTTCTGAGATTGAAGGACCCTATTCAAGACATAGAAACTCTCCATTGCAAGCCATAGACCTTACCATCAGCGGAGGCTGTGGCAACCAGTTGTCCAGTGGAGTCAAATGCAACGTCCAAAACCTCATCTTCATGGCCGGTCAGGGTCGCCACACATTTTCCACTCAGTGCATCCCACAACTATAAGTAAAACAGAGGCACATCAGTAAAGACATACACATTACAATCTCATCCACAAGTACTGGAAGTCGTTACAGATTGTCAGTGCAGAAACTGAAGATCTGATTGTGGCCTAAATGATCAGATTGCAAATAAATATCCATGGTTGTACGGATATGGAACTATCAGACCCCACAGATGTACAATTAATATCCAATCCTGAAGATAAGACGTCAAGCTGTTCAAAGGACCCACATCAGCTAGGCAAGCGCTGCTCAATGTTTACCAGGCATAGTGTCATATGTTATGGTGCTAGGAAATGGACTCTCACTGATCTCATATTCGCCCATTAGTAGTAAAATCTTAGAAATCCTCTTCAACCTATTCAAGAGATTGGACCTGGACTGTAATACCAATCCAGTCCATTGAAAAGATTGCTACTGTTTCATTGAATGCAGATAAGGCTTGGTTCACATCATTTTTTTTTTAAGACTCTCAGCGTATATATATTCCAGGAAAGCTCCCGATGTATCCAGGAAAGCTGAGCTTATACATAGGCATATACCGGCAGACAGAGGCGTCCTTTTTAGAATTTGCATCGATCCAACCATTTCCCACCTGCTGAGTGACGTATACACTCAGCAGAGGCCATTGTAGGCAATGGGGGACAGATGCAAAGTATTGCATCCCCTCCCTGGCCTCTGCTGAGTGTACATTCAAGGAGGTCCCCAGTGATGTCACTGTCCATATAGGGACACCATGCCAGAGTTCACTGCTCCCATTTTAAGGGACAAACATCTTAACCCTCCATTGTAAGGACACGTCTGGCATCCTCCTGACGTATCCTTACAACAGACAACAACAAAACAAGCTGAGAATGCAGTTACTTTTATCACCAAAACATGGTAAATTCATATAATATATTCTATTTATATGGTAATCACTCACACAAATTAATACCAGGGACTACTAACATGTAAATGGTCTTTGTGTCTTCTCCGGTGCAAGAATAGATTATTTTAGTTTCATAAAATGTTCTCCAACCAGTAAACACATCAGTTATGCAGAGGAGGATATTGCTTTTTACTTATTTATAAGGTACGTCGGTGGGACAGGTACGCTGAGATCCAAAGCAGCGACAGCAACAATCACAACAAAGCAACTTCAACACTGAACGGAGGATATTACCCACCGCAGATCAGTGTCAACAGCGTTTATCTAGCCGCTTAACCTGTGGATATAGTGTAGGGAAAGCTCTGGAATCAGCAGTATGCAGATTTCGGCTTTCATTATGTATACAGCTGTCATTCCTAAAGTGATATACAGAATAAAACACCAACTACGAAAAGATACATCCTCTTACCCTGCAGGTCTTATCCATGGAAGCAGTGGCGACTAGAGAGCAGTCCCAGTTGAACTGTGCGCTGCTGATCTCTCCACGATGACCGATCAGGGTGTGAACTTTCCTGTACACAAGAAACAAGTAGTAGGTTACTCCAATCAGCTTTCACCGAAAAAAGAGAAAAACACACAGACAGTGGTAAGTAAAAACTAAGCTCTCTCTTACTGCCATATTAGGAATGATACCCAAAATTTGTTTTCCCCCAACAATGAGGACCATAAACTTGTGCCTGGTGTTACATGTCGTCACCATTTAACAGAGCAAAACTGTGATGTATAACTAGACACAGCCAATGGGGAGACTATGTTGCACATAGTTTTTGCGATTGCAATTGCAGACATATGTATCCAAGGCCATATTTGCTTGGGATTCTGGGTAAGGAATATGCAAATATGTTTTCCAGGATGAAACAAGGAAGACTCAGGGCTTCCATAAATAAGTCAGCTCCATATACAATCAACTTTCAAGAAGCCTTGTGTATCGGATACATTGTAGGGGACTGGTTTAGCTAAGAAAGAAGCCATGGATGTTGGTCAGGAAGGAATTCATTCTCTTTCTAGTGATTGTCTTTGCAATTGTCATGCTGCATATTGGCTTGGTTGGAGTACATGGTGTATTCATTCTCTTAGCGCCCTCCAGAAGATACTATCCGTATACCTCTACACTATACCAATAAGTATTATGCTCATACGTATATCCAGTGTCTGCAGAAGGTGCGTATAGTACAGAAATGTCAGGTATTGACTCCTTTGTTTAGCATCTTATTCATAAAAATACTACTACTTGCAACATAAAGGAGTGCCAAGTCTCTACTACATGTTTTTAAGGACTGGTGTCCTACTTGAGCACCCAATGTTCTCTTCAAGGTGACGTGTGTTGGGTGTCTTCCCACTTAAGAAAGCCGATTCTGCAGAAGGTCACAATACAATAGGGGGACCATGGACTTTTCTACCACTTGAAAAAGAGCATTTGATGTGCACAGGTTAAAGTAACTGAACAACAAGTACTGTTGTGTGACCCAAGACCCAATTTAGGGTCTCCGTCTCTATTGCTTGAGTATTAGTATTGGCCGTTTCACTCTCAATTTCTCCAAGCCGTCGTGATGAAGAATCCATCCACACATTACTGTACCTGCCGGAAGGAATGTCCCACACAGACACCGTATGATCAAAGGAGCCTGTGATCAGTCTGTCGCCGGTCGTGTTAAATGACAAAGAAATTATTTCTGCGGAGTGTCCCTGGAGGTAAAATGAACAGAACCGAACATTAAAAGAAGCCATGTGAAGAAGTGATATATTAATCTTATGCCGTGCAGACGGCACAGTCACAAAGTATTAATATAGAGCATTTTTTTGCATTGATCTGTGGTTAGCCTCTAGAGATACGATTTCTGTGTATCCTGGTAACAAAATAAAGAGGAGTTGGAGGCCACTCTGAAGACACAGCAATGACAATGCTTGCAACTAATAGCAACTTAGAGGTCACCTTATATGGATTTCAAGATGTTAACTGCATCTCAAGAGAATATTATACACTTAAATACAAGAAACTTTAGTTTAGATAAAGTAATATTAAAAATGTTAAATAGAATTTATTTCCATTAAATGATGATGGTATCCTGTCTAAAGGCAGCATGTTATAGAGCAGGAAGAGCTGACCAGATTGTACACATAGAGGCAGGCTTAAAGGAAATCTACCAAAATGAGCCATGATAAACCAGGGACACTTACTCATAGATCCAGGCACTGTGACTGTGGTAATCTTCTTATATCCGTTATCCATGGCCTCCTTCCTACTAAAATCAACTTTTAAAATTATGATGTGATCTGAAGTGATTACACTGTCTCACCCTCCCCTCTCTGTCAGCACTGCTGAAGTGATCACTTCCTGATGTATTCTTAGTGCTAAGGGTGTAAAGTCAGAGGAGCCCCTCAGTCTCATTAGCATAATTTTAAAATTTGATTTTAGAAAGGAGGCGGCCATGGATAACAAATATAAGAAGATTACCACAGTCACGGTATGAGTAAGTTGTATATAATGATTTTTATTACTGTGTCTGATGCTGAATGATAATTTTGGTGTGGATTAAGACATACTTTGCATCTCCTATTAGTTCACAACATAAAAACATGCCGTTATGTACAATTTAGGCCACACTTCCTTTTACAGAGGCCATGCTCATTTTTGGCAAGCCTGCAAACTTATTCCGTGTGGTTTAAAGAAAGTACAGGAGACCAATCACCATGAAAAAGTAGTATGATCTGCAGGCAGTATGTTATAGAGCAGGAGTCGCTGAGCAGATTGTACATAGTGTCCTATCTTCCAGCAGAATGTTATAAAACAAAAAGAGCTAAGCAGATTGTACAAAATATCCCTTCTGCAGGCAGCATATTATAGAAGAGGAGGAGCTTAGCAGAGTCTACATAGTGTCCTATCTGCAGACAGCTTGTTATAGGGCAGAAGGAGCTGAGCAGATTTTACATAGTGTCCTATCTGCAGGTAGCATGCTATAGAGTAGAAGGAGCTAAGCATATTTTACATATTGTCCTATGTGTAGCCAGCATGTTATAGAGCAGAAAGAGCTAAGCAGATTCTAAATTGTGTCATGTGCCCATTACTTCCCAGCACAATCCTTCCTACGTTTGATGTCAGTAATCTACATGTATGGTCCAGTCTACAATGATTCCTCCAGTCTGCTGCGGAGATAATGTCACTAGTCTGGGATTCTTGCTTGTGTTGCCAGGTTATAGCGTTCATGAAATAGCGCACAAAAACCACAGAAAATAAGTTTGCTCTTCTGGACGGTGTACTCAACACAAAACAATGCAACATAAAAGAAATTATTTCAGATGTTCATCGCGGCAGTCAGACGGAGGCAAGTGGGCGTAGAGTGAGAAACCTTCACCTAAATAACACTTGAGGAAAGAATAGAAGTACAAGAGTCCTTTTATGCTGCTGTAATGGAGGGTGTAAATAATGAATATGGCTCTGACATCTGGGAATAATAAAAACTACTTGTACACAACGTCCGTGCGTTCCGGAATATATCACATTAGTCGAGACTGAAGCATTGTGTGCCAGGGAATATGGCCGTCAATTCAACTCTAGACTTACACTTAATGTCAGTGCCTCCTCTCCACTCTTTATATCCCATAGTTTCGCTGTAGTATCCATGCTTCCAGTTGCTACCAGGGTACTTTGAGGGTTAAATGCAAGACAAACCTGGAAATAAAAGAAAGTCATAAATGGTACATAATAAATATGCACTACCGGAGACTCTGACACAATACAACTCAATCATTATACCAAAGACCGACAAATATCAGTAATTGTGGTGACAAAAAAACCCACTCACAAATAGTAACCAGGCCGGCTGGCGGCACAGTCTCTAAAGGAAGCGGCTGGCGGCACAGTCTCTAAAGGAAGCGGCTGGCGGCACAGTCTCTAAAGGAAGCGGCTGGCGGCACAGTCGCCAATCCAAGCCCCTGTCTCTAGGCTACTCCCCAAACAGCACTTTTGTATAAGATCAAGTGTAGTAGCGTTCTTATAAGTTTATGCCGGGTGAGGGGAATGTAAACAGATGCGCAAGAAGCGCATGATGCGCATGGAGCTGGCGCTCCGCTGCCAGGCGAGCTTTCGCAAATCCAAGCCCCTGTCTCTAGGCTACTCCCCAAACAGCACTTTTGTATAAGATCAAGTGTAGTAGCGTTCTTATAAGTTTAGGATATGGCGGGTGAGGGGAATGTAAACAGATGCGCAAGAAGCGCTGAAATAATATCCCTAAATGGTAAAAGTTTGCCGCCTCTGAGGGAATGGCTGATGACACCGCCTCTGAGGGAATGGCTGATGACACCGCTTCCGAGGACTGGATGATAGTACCACTCCAAGAGAGTTGCTGATAGCACCACCTCCAAGGGAAAGGCTGTTTGCTCTGTATAAGAAGGGTGCTCTGTTGGCAATGTATACTGGAGATGCTTTATTAACACCGAACATATTTTCTGCAGACGCTGTCTATAAGGGACAATCTGATGACACTGCTTTTGTGAACCTTAAATTGGACCAAAGACCATACTTATGTACATGGAGCCTTCTTAATTCTTTAAACGCTGTATATGGTAGCTGAACTGCACTTTTCTTCCAATTTAATATGTTTTTTGTACATTAAATTTGTAACAGAGACCCATCCCATTCATGATCATGTGGAATCTATAAGGAAAGCTCCCTAGGGAACTTATACAAAACTAAGGCAAACCAATGACTAGCAACGAGATACCAACAGTACTTTTATATCCCATGCTCCAGCTGTAGATTGATGCATTGTCTTGGGTGATAAGGCTCTTGATATTAGCCCTATTAGTATACATAAGCTGCACTTTGGCAGGGCACTTATTTCTCATGATCTTCTTATGTACTCCCAGCCACGTCTATCAGTCTAGGTGACCTAATCTTCCACTACAATCACTTTTATGGAATATGCATCACACCATAAGAATGTAACACTATAAGATTGTAGAAAGCAATTATACTAGAGTCTTAGAAGACCTAAAATATGCATCTTGTCTCTTACTCCCACTACCCACCACTTCAGATCACATCAGGCTTGTGGTTCTGTGAGATACAGAACTGGATATGTGGGCAGTTAAAGGCACAGGCCCATACAAATTTCCACCAAATCGCTCATAAATATAAAAATCAGAACTGAATAGATCTGCAATGTGCCTGTGCATTCAGAATTTATTCAGGAATATATTAAAATCAATAACAAAAACATATAATGTCAAAAGCTGGTACAAAAAGACGTAATAGAACTTAATTGTGTGTAACATGGATCTGGCCCCTGGGAACCCGACAGACAAGATCAGTAATAAAGCTTAGCCTGCTTCACCATTCCTTGTGATATACTGACAGATCTTTACCATGACTCAAAGGTCTTCCTAAGAAAGCCTCATGTATTTGTCTATGAACGTAAGGAAGATTATATTGACCCATGGATTCATGTCTATGGTGATTGTATGGGTTATTAAAACATGTGCTTATATATAGAGCGATGCAAGAGGCAATATAAACGTAATGCCAGGACGGTTGTGGGTACAGGAGATGCTGGATTTACAGGAAAATAAAGGTTAGGCTAGTGTTAGGGCGCGGCAATCCATTACTATGAAAGCCTGGAGTCTGAATGAGACTCCTAGCATTGTCACTTCGGAAAATCGCCACCAGAATATTGTAAAAGATGATGTGCAAAAATACTATATACAGCTACCCTATATATTGTAGTATAGCATTATATGGTAGGATCAATCAGACCCCCTAGGGTTAAAGTACCCTACAGAGTCTAAAAAAAGTAAAAATAAAATTAAAAGAAAAAATTTTTTAATTAAAAAGAAAAATCATAAACATGTAAGGTATCACCATGTCACAAAAGTCTTGAACAATCAATATATACAAACTGTTGTTCCTGGCGGTAAACCAAAAAAAAAGAACTTAAATGTCCAAAATGCAGCTTTTTTTGTCATTGTGTATTTTTCAAAACAAAAAATTAAATAAAAAAAGTGATAAAATGTTGTAGTCCCACAAATAGAATTCAATGTAAATGTCAATGTAAATGTAAATGACACTTTACACAGCTCCATATGCCAAAGGATGATAAAGTTATTAGCGTCAGAATATGGCAAAATAAAGAAATTATTTTTCGTAGAAAAGGTTTACATTTTTTTAAACCTAATAAAAACAAATAGACCCTCTATAAGCCCAGTAATCGCCCCCGTAACAAGTGTCATTTGGAGTGTAAGGCCATAAAAACAGAGCCCACAGGAAAGCATTTTATCGTCAAGTTCACTGCATTTGAAATTTTTTTCCCCACTTTCCAGTACACAGCATGAAATATTACATTGTGCCAATAGGAAGTACAATCAGTTACACGGAAAACGTTCCTTTATAATGCTCCGCACACAGAAAAATAAAAAAGAAAAAGTGGAAACACATCTATTATATCTAGGAAAGAGACAATTTGGATAATAATCTGGATACAATGCACATCTGGGGGGGAATCAATGCAATACTTACTATTTCTGCGGTGTGCCCTTTGAAGGTGTGATAACACTTCCCAGTCTCCGCGCTCCACAACTTGCAGGTCTTGTCAAATGACCCAGTGGCTATTTTATCTCTGTTTTTAAAAAAAAACATAGATTTTTTTCTTAGTTTTTTCGATATGTTATATATATATATATATATTGTGTATGTTCCATATTGCCATTATTTCCTCTTACCCATAGGGGTTGTTAAACTGGATGGCGTAGACCACATTTCGATGGCCTTCCAGGGTATGCAGCTCTTCTCCTGACGCTGTGTCCCAGACTTTACATGTACGATCATAACTGCCGGTAATAAAACTAAACAAAGAAAAATTTTATTTTATTCAAATAATTTAATGTAAACAAAAAGCAAAGTGTTGGGTGGTCTTTACCTTTATATGGCTTTGAATCAAGCTGTTAAGGCCCAGTTCACACCTATGTTCCGAGCTCTGTTATTATATTGGGGGGCATTTATTATTGCCTTTAAAACAGAAAACTGGCAGACTTTTTCCCCTTGCTGCGCCACTTGCGCCTTATTTATGAAGTGTGGGCGCCACTATTTTGGTGGTTTTCTGACACTTCTAGCTTTCCAACTCCTTTTGTGGCGCAGTTTTTGGCACATAATTATGTGCTATGTTTTACATTTGTTTTATTGTCCCCCATGATTTGTAAAACAATGCTACGGAATATGATAGCGCTACATAAATAAAGATTATTATTATTTTTCTTTCAGCATCTGCACCACATCCATTAGTGCTTCTGTTATTTCAGCAGAAAATTGAACGGAAGCTGCTGCGCTATTTTTTCAGTCTCAAGTAACGGAAGCCTAAGAAGGTAAAAACGTACACTAATGGGAGCCATTAAACACCATATAAATCAATGGACATTGAAACGGATCAGTTAGAAAATAATAATGCAGTGTGGAACACAGGTGTGAACTGGGTCTAACTTTTACCAAGGCCAGGGCTCCCCTGCCTCCTTCTACAACTTTCCAACGAGGACACAACTACAGTCCGCAGGGGCACAATGGGTGCTATGCCACTAACAGTATGGCTATGCACTAGTGTGTATGTTTTGTGGGCAAGTTTGTTGTTTCCTATGAGAAAGAAATGTGTAAGCATCCATTTAACATTTGAAAAAAAAAAAAGATCAGTGAAATATGAATTTGGCGTGCATGCCCTATATTTTTATTAAAATTCCAGCAGATTCTGCTCAGAATATCACCCATGTTACCATTTTATATTTTTTTAAAACCTAATCAGGGGCCTCCTATTGAAATCAATGGGAGGTATAAGTTAACACGGATTTTACAACTTTGCAAAAATTGAAGGGGTGAACAATTGCTGAGGGTTTTTGTGTTTTGTGCATGCTACATCACAGTGTAGACTCCTACATACACTTGGGGACTGACAAGCTATATTTCAACTGGAAAAATATGTGTTAATGCAATGTACCAGGAACAATTCTTGTTCAGAAGAATGGATGCTGTAGAGATTCTGCAATTTATTCCCTGTATAGTCTATAAACAACACTACGTCCTATCGTGTCACCCCCATACGCCTCCAGACTGGAAGAAGAAAATCACCTTTCCTATTGTATCTCTTAGTAATTCATAGCAATAGACAAGTCCTGTAGCCGTGATGGCGATGTATATTTTGTAGGAGGCAGGAAATGAAACCTTCTTATCTTTGCCCACTGATGAGCACGTACAGAGGGTAGTAATGGCACCAACTCCTTATCCTTTACATCAGTGCTTTCTGGGGCTGATGTGTTCACTTTCATTCATTCATATGCATATGCCATGTGAGGGTAGTAACTCTCCCTGGTGTAGAGGATGCCCCCTGTATAAGGTGATAGTAGAACCACCTCTCCTCTAGGTGTAGAGGATTCCCCTGTCTATGTTTATTAGTGAATCCCCAAACCTCCTCATGGTGTAGAGGATGCCCCCTGTCTATGATTGATGGTAGAACCGCCTCTCCTCTAGGTTGTAGATGCCTGCCCCCTGTCTATGTTGATGGTAGAACCCCACTCTCCTCTAGGTGTGTAGAGGATGCCCCCTTCTATTGTGATGGTAGAACCACTCTCCTCTAGTGTTAGAGGATGCCCCCTGTCTATTGGTTGATGTAGAACCACCTCTCCTCTAGGGTGTAGAGGATGCCCCCTGTCTATTGTGATGGAGAACCCTCCTCTCCCTAGGTGTAGGATGATGCCCCCTGTCTATGGTGATGGTGAACACCTCCTCTCCCCTAGTGTGGGGTGATAGCGATGCCCCCTGTCTATGGTGATGGTAGAACCTCCTCTCCCTTGGTGTAGAGGATGCCCACTGTCTATGGTGATGGTAGAACCTCCTCTCCCTCAGGTAGTAGGATGCCCACTGTCTAATGGTGAGAGAACCAGCCTCTCCATCTAGTGTGTAGAAATGGTCCCCTGTCTATGGTGATGGTAGAACCTCCTCTCCTCTAGGTGTAGAGGATGTCCCCTGTCTATGGTGATGGTAGAACCACTTCTATCCTCTAGGTTAGTAAGGATTGCCCCTGCTATGGTGATGTAGAACCCCTCTCCTCTATGTTTAAGGATGCCCCCGTCTATGTGATGATAGAACCTCCTCTCCTCTAGGTGTAGAGGATGTCCCCTGTCTATGGTGATGGTAGAACAACTTCTCATCTAGGTGTAGGGATGTCCCCTGTCTATTTGATGGCATAAGAACCCCTCTCCTCTAGGTGTATGGATGCCCCCTGTCTATGTGATGAGAGAACCATCCTCTCCTCTAGGTGTAAAAATGTGCCCCTGTCTATGGTGATGGTAGAACCTTCCTCTCTCTCTAGGTGTAAGGATGTCCCCTGCTACGGTGATGGGGTAGAACCACTTCTCCTCTAGGTGTAGAGGATTCCCCCTCTATGGTGATGATAGACCCCCTCATCCTCTAGTGTATGGATGCCCCTGTCTATGGTGATGATAGAACGACCTCCTCTCCTCTAGGTGTAGAGGATATTCCCCTGTCTATGGTGATGGTAGAACCATCCCTCTCCTCTAGGTGTAGAGGATGCCCCCTGTCTATGTGATGGTAGAACCCCCTCTCCTCTAGGTGTAGAGGATGCCCCTGTCTATTGTGATGGTAGAACCACTTCTCCTCTAGGTGTAGATGAGCCCCTGCCTATGGTGATGGTAGAACCTCCTCTCCTCTGGTGTAATGGATGCCCCTGTCTATGGTGATGATAGAACCTCCTCCCTCTAGGTGTAGATGATGCCTCCCCCTGTCTATGGTGATGGTGTAAGACAGCCTCTCCTCTAGGTGTAGAGATGCACCCCTGTCTATGGTGATGGTAGAACCCCTCTCCTCTAGGTGTGGAGGATGCTCCCTGTCTAGGTGTATGGTACAACCACCTCTCCTCTAGGTGTAGAGGATGGCCCCCCTGTCTATGGTGATGGTACAACCACCTCTCTCTAGGTGTAGAGGATGCCCCCTGTCTATGGGGATGGAAGAACCTCCTCTCCTCTAGTGTATAAAATGTCCCCTGTCTATGGTGATAGTAGAACCACTTCCCTCTAGGTGTATATGATGCCCCCTGTCTAGGTTGATGTAGACCACCTCTCCTCTAGGTGTAGAGGATGCCCCCTGTCTATGGGATGGAAGAACCTCCTCTCCTCTAGGTGTTAAAAATGTCCCCTGTCTATGGTGATAGTAGAACCGCCTCTCCTCTAGGTTAGATGATGCCCCCGTTAGGGATGATAGAACGCGCCTCTCCTCTAGGTGGTAGGGATGCCCCCTGTCTATGGTGTGGTAGAACCACCCTCACTCGCTCTAGGTCGTAGGGATGTCCCCGTCCTAGGGTGATGTATTAGACCTGCCCTGCCCATCTAGGTGTATAGGATGCTGCCGCGCCTGTCTATGGTGATGTTAGAACTACCTCTCCTCCAGGTAGAGGATGCCCCCGTATAGTGGTGATTGATAGAACCATCCTCTCCTCTAGGTGTAGAGGATGTCCCTGTCTATGGGATGGTATAAGAACCACTTCCTCACTCGAGGTTGTAGATGATTGCCCCCTGCCTATGGTGATGATAGAACCCCTCTCCTCTGAGTGAGAGGATGCCCAACTGTCTATGGTGGATGGTAGAACCTCCTCTCCCCTAGGTGTAGAGGGATGCCCACTGTCTTGGGTGATGGTAGAACCTCACTCTCCTCTAGTGTAGAGGTGCACCCTTCTATGGTGATGGTGTGTAGAACTGCCTACTCCTCTACGGTGTATAAAATGTCGCCCTGTCTACTGGTGATGGTAGAACCTCCCTCCTCTAGGTGTGGAGGATGTCCCCTGTGCTATGGTGATGGTAGTAACCACTTCCCTCTAGGTGTAGAGATGTCCCCTGCTATGGTGATGAAGAACCCCCTCTCCTCAGGTGTAATGGATGCACCCCTGTTATGGTGATGATAGAACTTCTCTCTCCTCTAGGGTGTAGTTAGAGATGTCCCCTTGTCTATGGTTATGATAGAAACACCTACTCGCCTCTAGGTGTGAAATGTCCCCTGTCTATGGGATGGTGAACCGTAAACCTACATCCTCTAGGTTAGTAGGATGTCCCTGTCTATGGTGATGGTAGAACCCTTCTCCTCTAGGTGTAGAGGATGTCCCTGTCTATGGTGATGATAGAACCCCCTCTCCTCCAGGTGTAGAGATGCCCCTCGTCTATGGTGTATAGAAACACCTCTCCTCTAGGTGTAGAAATGTCCCCTGTCTATGTGATGGTTAGAACCTCTCTCCTTGTGTAGAGGATGTCCCCCTGTCTCATGGTGATGGTAGAACACTTCTCCTCTAGGTGTAGATGATGCCGCCCTGCCTATGGTAGATTAGACTCCCCTCTCCTCTAGGTGTATGGATGCCCCCTGTCTATGATGGTAGGAATAAGACCTCCTCTCCTCTAGGTTAGAGGATGCCCCTTCTATGGGATGGTAGAACCTCCTCCTCTAGGTGTAGGAAAATGTCCCATGTTCTATGGTGATAGTAGAACCACTTCTCCTCTAGGTGTAGAGGATGCCCCCTGCCTCATGGTGATGGTAGAACCTCCTCTCTCTAGGTGTTGAGGCCCCCTGTCTATGGTGAGATAGACCTCCTTCTCTAGGTGTAGAGTATGCCCCTGCTATGGGATGGTGAAACCTCCTCTCCTCTAGGTGTGAGGATGCCCCTGTCTATGGGATGGTACACCGCCTCTCCTCTAGGTGTAGAGGATGCCCCCTGTCTATGGTGATGGTAGACCCCTCTCCTCTAGGTGTAGATGCTCCCTGTCTATGGTGATAGTAGAACCTCTCCTCTAGGTGTAGATGATGCCCCCTGTCTATGGTGATGATAAACCCCGCCTCTCCTCTAGTGTGAGGATGCCCCCTGTCTATGGTGATGGTAGAACCGCCTCTCCTCTAGGTGTAAGGATGCCCCATGTCTATGGTGATGGTAGTAACTACCTCTCCTCAGTGTTAGAGGATGCCCCCTGTCTATGGTGATATAGTGAACCCGCTCTCCTCTAGGTGTAGATGATGCCCCCTGTCTATGGTGAGTGATAGAACCGGTGGTGCCTCTCCTCTAGGTGTAGAGGATGCCCCCTGTCTATGGTGAGGTAGAACCCGCCTCTCCTCTGGTGTAAGGATGCCCCCTGTTCTATGTGATGGTAGAACTACCTCTCTCCAGGTGTAGAGTATGCCCCTGTCTATGTGATGTAGAACCCCTCCTCTTCCTCTAGGTGTAGAGATGCCCCCTGTCTAGTGTGTAGAATAGAACTACCTCTCCTCCGGTTTAGGATGCCCCTGTCTATGGTGATGTAAACACTCCTCTCCTCTAGGTGTAGGGGATGCACCCTGTCTATGGTGATGGTAGAACCCCCTCTCCTCTAGGTGTAGAGATGCCCCCTGTCTATGGTGATAGGTAAACCTCCTCTCCTCTAGTATAGAGGATGCCCCCTCTCTATGGTGTGGTAGAACCCTCCTCCTCTAGGTGTAGGGGATGCCCCTGTTCTATGTGATGGTAGAACCACCTCTCCTCTAGGTGTAGAGGATGGCCCCCTGTCTATTGTGATAGTTAGAACCACTTCTCCTCTAGGTGTAGAGGATGCCCCCTGTCTATGGTGATAGTAGAACCCACTTCTCCTCTGGTGTAGAGGATGCCCCTGTCTATGTGATGGTGGAACCTCCTCTCCTTACAGGTGTAGAGAATGCCCCCTTTTGACAATGGTAAAAGCCGCCACCAGTTCTCATTAATTGATATAAACCCGGTCTGCAAGATTCGTGGATCAAGATAAACGAGCATGCAGGTTAAATATATTAAAACACATCAGATGGAGATGGCATATGAATTACTTGCCTGTATTGTTCCTGTGAATTGGATGAATAAAGCTACCTAACAATTTACCGGATTCATTGAGTGCGTCTGCTCCTTTCATGTGGTGCCTATATCCAGAGAAGTGGAGACTTTTCTCTCACATCGTGCACCTGGTGGAGTGCGAACCTGATTTTTCTTCCTATTTAGCCATAGCTATAGCGATACCCTGGTTATACCCATCCAAATGTATCTGGCCTTGGGCTGAGATGGCAATAAGTCATGAACGACTATTTATTTCCTTTGTTTCTTGTGGCTGCAAAGGTGTTAGTTACTAGCTACCCTTACCGAGCCAGAGTCCCTGTGCTGCCTTTGCGTAGGACATTCCCAAGATCTCATTAATCATACAAGATAAGGCTCGGAGAAGTGAGAGGAATGTGATGCCCTGATGCAACGACCAAGTCTGGCATGTGAATCCCCCCCTTGTACTCACAACCCCCCAGAGATTCTTACCTGATCCAGATTTATTAAATGCCACATTTGTGCAGGGCAAAATATGAGCTCTGAGCACCGAAAAGATAAAAGCAGAGATGATACATCACAAGAGCTGCAGAGATGGAGTACAGACAACTCCTGACTGTTCACATAGTACGAGCTGTATGATAGACGGATATCTGTGACCTAATGTTACAAGCAGGTCGTGGTCGCGGTTATTTAAATTAATAGCCCTATGATGAGGAAAAGCTGGGAAAGTGATGGATCTTCACAGCTTCCATAAATCAACTAATTTACATCAATTGCAAAAGCCCAGTAGGAGTGACCTTATACATACCTACCCCTAGCAGATGAGCAGCAGTATATAGTATATAGTACCTTACCTCCTAACTGACAGATAGAAGGGGTTCAGAATCGACAATTGGGGATTTATATTTTTCATTTTTTTTAATTACATTTATCTGTTCCACTCTAACTGGGGCGGCTATTACAGTGAAGAGGTGCACGGCTGCAGTGACATCTGTCACTGTTTGGGCTGTTCTGGTTCAGTCCCCAGGTCTTTTGGTAATGTCTGTTATCATGTGGCCTCCGTGCCCAGAGCGGCGGGGAGCAGCCGATGCCTCTTCTCTTTTTTGATCGCTGTGCATGAGAACTGGAGAGGACAGAAGTAGTAAACGCTTTTCTCTTCTCCCCGCAGGTTCCCTGGCAGCTGCCTACAGTGAGATCCTGACATTTTCCTGTCATTACTAGGGGGGCTGCATGGGGCACTTTATTACTGGGAGGCAGACTGCATGGGGCACTTTATTACTGGGAGGCATAAGACTGCATGGGGCACTTTATTACTGGGAGGCAGGCTGCATGGGGCACTTTATTCCTGGGAGGCAGACTGCATGGGGCACTTTATTCCTGGGAGGCAGACTGCATGGGGCACTTTATTCCTGGGAGCAGGCCTGCATGGGGCACTGCTTATTCCTGGGAGGCAGACTGCATGGGCACTTTATTAATTCCGGAGGCATGACTGCATGGGGCACTTTAATTTCCTGGGAGCAGACTGCATGGGCACTTTATTCTGGGAGCTGCGGGAAGGCAGACTGCATGGGGCAATTTTATTCCTGGGAGGCAGACTGCATGGGCACTTTATTACCTGGTAGGCAACTGCATGGGGCCCTTTATTCCTCCTGGGAGGGCAACTGCATGGGGCACTTTATTTCCTGGGAGGCCTACTGCATTGGGCACTTAGTATATTTTCCTGGCGAGGTCCAGGCAGACTGCATGGGGCACTTTATTACTGGGAGGCAGACTGCATGGGGCATATCACTAGTGGGAGAGGGCTGCATGGGGCACATCATTACTGGGGAAGGCTTCAAGGGGCACATCATTACAGGCAATCCCCGGTTTACATACAAGATCAGTTCTGTAGGTTTGTTATTAAGTTGAATTTGTATGTAAGTTGGAACCATATACTTTATAATTGTAACCCCAGGCAATTTTTTTTTGGTCTCTGTCACCATTGAATTTTAAAAATGTTGGATTGCCATCAGAACCAGGATTAACAATAAAGCTTAATTGCAGACGCCTTTAATAACTGTTATAGCTGATCATTGTAAAGTACAGTAAATTACCAATTAGCAGAGGTCCGTTTGTAACTAGGGGTCGTCTGTAAGTTGGGTGTTCTTAAGTAGAGGACCGCTTGTACTGGCAGAGGGCTTCATGGGGCATATCATTACACAGGAAGTCAATACATTTTCCTAGTTACTTGGTGGTAAAATTAGGGGCCTCAGTTTATACTTGGGTCGGCTTATACCCGAGTATATACAGTAGATCATTTTATACATTAATGATTCAAAAGGATAGATTCATAATTACATATCAAAATACAACATGTAACATGAATTTCCCCTTTAAGACAAAGGCAGTTTGATGTAATAAGTCTTGTCAGAGCGGCGGGAGCAGCCACAGTCAGACTCCTCAGATATAATGTCTGTGTACACAGCAGACCAGCAGGACGGTCATTGTGTATTCTGGAATCGCTAGAATGAATAATTCATCGGTGTAATTGACGCTGCAATAAATGAAATTATTCCTGCTCGAGATTTCACACAGAGTAGTCATTCCTGTACTTCATATCCGACTCAGGGAACATACAAAGTATCCAGAATGACCAATAAAGGGAAATAAATGGTTACATTCCCACATATTTAAAAATTTCTACTTAAAGGGGTATTTCGGGATTTACTTAAATTTGTACTAATTTTGGTTGTTATCACCTATCACAGGCTCTAATCAGTGGGGGTCCAACAGCCCATTCTCACTTATTGATGGTTCAGCAGGTCGAGCATGAGTTCTGCTGCCTCCTTCAATATTACAGGAGCTCTGGATATTGTCATGTAAGCCGAGCGCTGTGCTTGGCAATTTACCTGCACTCCCTATATAAGTGTTTGAGAACAAGATTCCCATTTTTGAGTCCCAGCATTCGGACCCCAACTGTTTACATTGTTATACCGTATACTGTTGATAGGGGCTAACAAAAGATCATCATATTCATGATCTGTCTATAAGATCAGTGGGTATCTGACACCCAGCACACCCTGCCATCAGCAGTTCAGAACGGTTGCAGCTTTCCTCTGGGCCCAGCTTCTGCGTCATGGGCCTAAGGGTGATGGCACACGTGGCGTTTTGAACACGTTTTTTGGCCCGTTTTAAGCAGTCCGTCAAAAACCACATGTGGTTTTTGAAAACACGTCCGTTTTTGACAGGTTGGACCAATTACCTTAATTCAAACTGGTCAAAAACGCATGCGTTTTTTGACGGACTGCTTAAAAAAGGGCCGAAAACGTGTTGAAAACGCCACGTATGCCATCACCCTTAGTCATTATAAGGTTGTCTGCAGCCCAGGGCCAATCAAATGAATTGGGCTTAGTTGCAATATGCAGGATAGCCAATGTACAATACACAGTGCTGTGAATGTTAGAAGAGGCCATGATGCTAGAAAGAAGACTGCAACAACTGGGGTGTCATCTGTTAAACCCTTCGCTGACCCGATATTGTCCTGGAAAGTATTCCGGAAAGTTTATATAGTGCCCCTAGACCACTTGTGGGATAAATTCCTTTTACTATACATGTATTATACATTGCTGCAAACAGCTGTGTTTGGGTAAAGACCCCACCTAAACAGTTGGGGTATTAAAGGGTAAGTCCAGGATCTCCAGTTCTTTCCTATATGGGCTCCATGTGGGTGTGCAAATAACAAACACCATATACTCATCTCTCTAGAAAGTCACAGCGCCAACAGAGTGCACCAGATTTGTGATCAAATACCCCAGGAAGGGACCACTGAGGAAGTCGCATGTAGCGACGAAACACGGGGGTATTTAATCACATTGCCTTCAAAAAAACACTCTATGTTTGGTGGACAATTAAGGATTGGTAACTATGTACCGTTGACAAATGAATTATGCAATATCTCATCTATTCTGTCAGTGTTCTATGCATTTTTCTAGTGTGGGAACTATATGTATTGACTAAAACAATCTGACGTTTAATTGTCTAAATATTGGTTTACATATATGGGACACATGGCAATATATCCATTCTTTGTTGGTGCAATGTGACATGTATGGACTTATTGTGGTCACATACATGGGTTTAGGTCAGATGTACTGTTGTCCATTTTAGCTGTTTTTAATCATATGTTGTGTGGAATAATTATTAAATAAAGATTTGTTGATATATTTTTTGGCCTATACACACTTTTCTTTGTCTTTTTTTGACTAGTTTGATCGTTTCATGAGTATGATGGCCGTTATCATTCATTGTTGGGATATTTAAGCTGTGCAGGTTTCTTTGTTTCTTTGAATATATTATCTGCATTTACTTGGTTATACATGAATACTGCTTCTTGAGAGTTTAATACACGGCATGCTTCGTTATATCCGTATCACAGCCTCCAAGCAGTAATATGGCAGAAGGGACAAAGGATCACAAAGCGCTCACAGTGATACACAGGCGCAGCAGGTCTGCCCATCTTTATATTGGCTCTAAGCTCTGGATAAACAGTGTGAACTAAACTGCCATGACAGGGCATACAGAAACTTGTGTTCTACTATACGTCCTATCCACTGTATGGGACTATAAGCACAGTGGTTGTCTATTAGATATCAGGCAATGGCTGCTCCATCTCTTTACTGCAGACCACCCGCACCTTGGACCCTACAGCTACTTATTAGAATCACAGGAGGTTGCCAGCATTAGGGGCCTCATTTCGCAGATTCTGTATGCAGCAATGATGAAACTGTATCTGATCTACATACATTTATAAGTCTACACTTATGAACCCTATTAATGGAAGTGACCTACAGGGGACTCCTGATGATCAGAATAAAATATAGATATGTTACAGCTCCAGAGCACATGGTAAATGTCTGATGAAATAAAAATGGTCTTAAGATGGTCATATACCTTAGGCTATGCGCACATGAACGTGCAAACAAAGGACCCCTGGTCCATTTCTGTAGACCATGTGTCATTGAGGTGTAAAAATAAACTAATAGGACATGGACAAAATACACATAGTCGAAGGCCTCATTCACATCACTGTGTGCTCATCTGGACCGGATCCTGGTCATAGCACATGGCCAGGTCAAAACGATAGGGGACGTGAGAGATCCTCCCCTTCACTGAAAGCCAAGCGGCTGCCCGGCTCGGTCATGTGACTGGACACCACTGTGTGAATAAGGTCTTAATGGATATTCCTCCAGACCAACACTCTCCCCAAAAGAGATTAAAATGAGGTCTGCTACACGTGAATGTAATTCTCAGATGGGGAGGAATGATCAAGCATGTTGAAATTCTTCTGCTGAAAGGGAAATGTTCAGGTGTCCCAATTGAAGGGTCTCTCCAAAATACACAGGTTTGGTCAATGGTCATCTAATGTGTATGGAGGAGGTGTTGTCCCATCAAAACACTTATCCCCTAGTCATAGGGTACGGCAAAAGTGCCTTATGAATGAAACAGCCGTGTTCGTACACTTCCAGGTGTAACAGAATGCTTTACTCAGCTATCATTATCAGTCCCAAAGAAGTGAACCGTTACCACTCCTTGCACAGAGGGACAGGGAGACCCCTATTTCTCATTATCAGGGCGGGTGTCAGGACTTAGACACTTGAGATAGTGTCTAAGTCTAACAGTGTCTAATGTTTGAGATAGTTGTTAATAGTTGATAATTGAGATATGGGAAGAGTGTTGGTAAATAATAGAGGGATGCAGCACAGAAAGTAGACGGAACACCAGAGTTTAATTATCACAGCTTCCAATCAGGTTTTCTCCATAATTCTATATGCCAGGAGATATATTTTATGCTGACAGCCATCAAAATGTGCACAGTCTGTCCATATATTTTAGGATTGTGTTCCATGAATAGAGCAGGAGCGCCCCCTACTGATAAAATGGTTTCTTACTAAGCAGGAAAAGTATCGGTTAAAAATAACACCTAGTAATACTTTTCTCTTCATTTTCCCTGTGCAGAACAGTAAGCGCTAGTAATCTATAGCTCATGCTTTTGCAGACACTGACCTTAAACAGGTAGAACTTGTGGTGGTCCTGCTGGCCTATCTTCTCCTGCAGTCTTAGGATGAGCTGCTTCACCTGCTCGGTGCGGGAGGCAGTGATAAGAGGTTCAGCTCTTCTTATTTCTTCTACAAGGAGGTTCACATCAGTCCTTCAAAAGGCAACATAGACATTTGGTAAATGAAAATCTGAGATGGCAGCTCCAAGTGTCCTCTAATACCCTACATTGTGTCACAGAATTACTAATCTGTATATAGTAGAGCCAATTTTCCAAATGTTCTACTAAATCTGGTTTCTCCATATTGTATACAATGTATAAACTTCCAGTGTCGGACTGGCCCACCAGAGTACCAGAGGATCCTCCGGTGGGCCCGGCTCAACCCAATACTGAACCCCAGAGGTCCATCAGAAAACACCACAATTTGGAGGCTGCTAGAGTATATTTCCTGGGGGATAATGAAGAGTGGGCCCCCAAATTGATTTTCTCTGGTGGGCCTAAGGAAAGACACTGCACACGCCTGGTCCTTCTTGACCAGATAACAAAATCTGGCTTTGAACCCATCTTGATCTTACCCTGTGTGGTTAAAGGGCATCTACCAGCAGGATGAAATACTGTATGTAAATGAGCCTGAGGGGCTCTAGGCTCCATAGGTGGTAATGAAGTCAAGCCCCTCAAGCTCATTTGCATACAGTCTTTAACCATGGTGGTGGTTGAGGATAGATAAGAAGAGATATAGATATAAAGATAGATGTAAAAAAAGAGTACCCCATATAGAGAAAGGTGAGAGTACATTATATATAGAAAACATGACATCATATAGGTCAGACTATATCATATAGATAAGAGTATATTACAGTTAGGGTAGATTATAGTATATTTTTCACTAAATCACTTACATGGGGGTCAGTTCCAGTAAATCAATCGACTTGGTTTTTAGCTCCCCTCCTTTTTCATACTCCAAGATAATCCCTAGAAAGTGACATAAAACATAATGCAATCATATACCACAATAACACTTTCTCATACGCTATTCTTTCCAGCTTACTATACGGAATCTTCAGCAGGGGCTCTAAACACCTGGCATTAGTGGATATCTGTGACATCAAGTCTCCAGGTATTGTGATATTTTGATGATCATGGCCCCAAACTGACACCAAATGTAGAAAACTTGGGACCTGGTCAAAACATTGTAATATATAGTAAACAGATGTTGTCTACTACGTTTTCTACTGCGTAAGCACCAGGGCCTCCATCATGGGGGGTTTAGTCGGACTGTGTTCATGGGCCCCTCTGTTTTGCAATCAATGGGTGGGCCCTTTAGAGAGACAGTACCCCCACCTGCTCCTCCCTGCCTGGTGGCGTTAAGAGCTGTGTGTGTCTTTAAGGTGCACACAGCGCTGATCACTGGACGTCCTTTGTTCGACCAAGGCACTGCCGCTGTTGTTTTGGTGATGGCACCTGGGTCATAGAGAGGAGGACGGCAGCATCTGTCAATGTTCTGGAAGAGGAGAGTAAGCTGTAGGGCCCATGGAAAGGTGGGTATAAATGTTTCAATTGTTTTTATGTACCAAGGTTGCATGTTATGAAGCTATCCATATACAGGGCTCGGGAACGTCGGATTCGATCATCTCTGTATATAATGGAAAACTCATGTGTTTGGGGCGGGGGCAAAAAAATATACAGCCTGGACCCCCAAAATTCTGAGTGGCGGCCCTGATAAGTACTGTCAAATATGAAGAAAATCTAAGGTCCCTTGTCCACAAATACATTTCTGTCTACATCTGACAGCACTTGAACTTAAGTCTGACACAATGGGGTTTATTTATCAGGGTATGCAAGTTTGTTTTTTTTTTTTAATAGACTGCCTTCATTATGTCATCAGTTTTTTATGCCTGTGTTTCAAGAAGATGCCTATGGAGTTGATACTTAAAATGATATATTATCATTGATAAATTTTTAGATGTATGTGTCTATTAAGACCAAAGTTAGATACACATTTATAGAAATGCCAAAACTTTAGAAATTTAGCTTTTACAAATACAAGCTTTTTTTCTTTCAATCTATGGCCCTTTTAAAAAAAAATAAATAAAAAAAACATACAACCTTATATGAAGGAGTTGGATTGGGAAGAAATATCAGGGACAGAATTTTGGTTAACCAACACCACAGACCTGGTTTAGTAAATGAAACATGTAGGGCTGTGTTCACACGTCCACCATGAATTTCTCTTTCAGAGACCTAAACAGAATTTGTCACATAACACAGTGACCTGGTACAATGGACTCTGTGATTTAATGGGGTTTTGCAGGAATTCTAGAACACCCTTTGTGGCTTCTGTATTTCGCAGGTACTTCCAGTCTCTGGCACCTGTTCCAGCCAGAGGTCACAGGTCCACTTCAACTTCAACAGACCATTCACTTGCGATGTCACAAGTTACGTGTTGTAATTCAAAATTAATCCGGAATGGCCAAAGTGGGCTTTTTACGGCTGTGCACAGGAGCCGCAGATCACAGAGCCGCAGATCACAGAGCCGCAGATCACAGAGCCGCAGAACACAGAGCCACCTGGGAGCTAGAGCAGGGTACGTACACTTTGTTTTTTTCCAACCCTGTTCTGGCTGCCAGGTAGCTCTGCAGTTTTCGGCACCAGAGCCACCTGACCCACTTTAGGTCACTTCTTCTGACATCACAAGACTAGGGAGGACACAGATTGGGTAAAGAGGGTCCTGTGACCACTGGCCATGCGCAGGTGCAAGACACAGAGACCAGGAGATGAAGCAGGGTAAGGGCACCTTGTTTTTTGCAAGCAATGCCCAGCCCCCAGCAGTTTTTCCAGAATTTCTAGAAAACCCCTTTAAAATGGGTAGGAAAATACTATTTGCTTCACTTATCTTCCTGTCTGATCGACCAGATTGGAACTGGAGGTGTGAATACCGTCATAGGATGCACGAGAACATGCAGAATATCATATGCAAAATCAGCTGCGTAATGCAATGTGATGCAGATGTGAAGTCTCATATTGTTGTAAATCCAATTTCTTTTGGGTCAATGAAAGATTGAACTGAGATGCAAAATCTGCAGTTAATCTGAATAATAATCTACATGTAACAAATATGGATTTGGATAAGAAAACTGAACCTGAGACTGATGCTCCTTTGTTGTGTTATCATGCATCGTGTGATCAGTCACCTACATGTGAATAGCTCCTATCTGTATCCGCACTCTGCATGCTGAGATGTGTAGTGCACCATGAGGACACTACACTGTTCTAATAACAGGACTGGTGCATATGATTCGTTATTACCTGGAGGATAATACCGCAGAAGAAACCGCTTCAGCCTCATCCTTCGCTCTGTCTGCACGGTGCTGCGGTTACCATGGAGTTTAAAAACATTACTACTGCGCAGGCGCGGGTAACACATGGAGGGGCGGGGCTAAGAAACAGCCCGGCCCAGTCCCGTTAGTGTGGTAGTCATGGTGACCGGCCCGTGTATTTGGACGATGAATGGCGGGAATGTGAATGAGGCGCAGTCCATACAGTTTCCTCCTGTAATAATAATAAAGATGTACGACCACCATGTTTGTATCTGTGTATATCATGTTATATGGAGCAGGAAAGCCTGTGCACGAAGTCACTGGCATTCTTATCACCTCAGGCCAGCAGAAGGACATGTCCCTGGTGGTCTGAGGGGAAGACGTGGATGTTTTAGACTTTTTGTAAGGTAGAGATGGCAGCGTGCCACAACTACTGTAGCCATAAAAAGCTAATAATAATAATAATTCTTTTATATAGCGCACACAGATTACACAGAGCTTTGCCAAATAAAAAAAAAGCTACTGATACTGACAGAATACCTATATAGTTTATCTGGCGATGGTTCTCATCCTAGATAGAGATAAGACAATTTTTGGCTGCGGTAACACGTATCACTAGGCGTCCGTTTATAACACGACGCAGTCCTCGGCCCAAACGCACATGCGTTTCCAGAGAAACGCATGTGATCAGCTTATGAATGGCATGCATTTCTCTGGAAACGCATGTGTGTTCGGGCCGCTAGCCGCGTTCGGGCCGCTAGCGTTGCGTTATAAACGGACGCCTAGAGGTACGTGTGACCGCGGCCTTTCAGTTGAGGTCTTAGGCTGGTACCACACGCACCGCTTTGTCTGCGTTTGAAAACGCAAACCCACCGGTTAAATTAACGCAAAACACCGGCAGCTCATTCCTAATCGCAGGCGTTTCCATAGAAACGCCGATGCCATCGGGCCGCCGCCCGCCCCGGTGGGTGCGGCTTTGTCTGCGTTTTCAAACACAGACAAAGCGGTGCATGTGACACCAGCCTAAGGCTATATTCACACTGCCGTTGCCCGCCCGTACCGTAGCGGGCAACGGCAGTGTACGGGGAGAGGAGGAGGAGGTGAGCACAGCTCACCCCCGCCCCTCTCCATAGCAACCTATGGCGCACGGCGCCGTATTACGGGAAAAGATAGGACAGGTCCTATCTTTTTCCCGGGTACGGAACGGTACGGTGCCGCACGCGTGCGGCACCGTACCGCTCCCGTAGGGTGCTGTGCGCCCATAGAAGTGTATGGGGGACGTATATCGGCCATATATACGGCGGCCGTATATACGTCCCCCATACGTTCGTGTGAATATAGCCTTAGAGTGGCTCTACCTACAATAATTGTAACCACAACCGGCAGTACTATAGTTTGCCGCTAGTAGGAGGAATGAAAACAAAGAAATAACCGCGGTACTAACTAGTCTAAACTAAAAAAAAATGTACCCTGCGGATAAAGGGAGAGAAAACCACAATCAGGGCTGATTTTAGCCCCTTTGCTGCCTGAGGCAAAAACTGAAACAAATACAGCCCCCACACCTATATACAGTTTCCCCCCATTGAAATTACTGTATATACAGCCTTTTACATACAGATCCCTATCCCCCCTCCCCCAAGTATAATGAAATTCTGTCCCCTATATACAGATCCCACCCCACTTTAATTATATACAGTATGTTCTGTATATATACATATACAGCCCCCAGACCTTGTTTAGTTATGTACAGGGGCGTAACTTGAGGGGGTGCAGAGGTTGTGATCGCACCCGGGCCCAAGAGGTTTAGGGGGCCCTTAAGGTGTCACTTTCCCATATGAGAAGACTATTACTATAAACCATATATTATAGTCGGGGCCCATCAGCTTCTAGTTACACCACTGGTTATGTAAGCAGCTCCAGAAAGAGTCTCCCACTCCCCAATTGATTATGTTGAAGTCCAATTGTAAAGTTTCCCCATCCCCACTTTTACCCTAGTTCATAATTTTATTAATTAGCCACTAACAATTAATATAACCACTGCTAACATAATGACGACAATGGTTTACACCGCAGTCAGAAAATACAAACTGAGATAAATGACAGCAATGTTTCCTAGCAGCAGTAGGATTCAGCAAGAAAAACTATGATGCGGCCCTGACCACCATAACTCATAGCTTGGCCACATATTGGAGTTGGAAGCGATGATTGTTATTAATGAGAAATTTGCAAACCGTGTCAAAAGCCCTCCATCTTTGGGTGACGACAGCAGATCTTGGAAGATTGAGAGGCTACAAACTTCCAGATCATAAATCTTTTTTTACACCTCCAGGATGAATTCTTTCATTTGGAAATGCAACGCATAGGAAAGGTGGTTGTTGCAAATAGCGCCCTCCATGTCAGGAGCTGTTAGGGAGACTGTTCACCCTTCTAGGAGGTCTCTAAGTACTGGAGAACTTAGTAATTGCAGCTGTAGCCACTGCCTGGTAACGCAAGAGTTAACAATACCAAATGTTATTGTCCAATCATCTTCTTGTAAAACAAGCTGGAAGCTGATTGGAGAGTGTTACCACCTGACCAAAGTAGTATATAAAGGTGGGTGGGAGCACATGGCCTTAGGACTGAGTCTGCAGAGTCTGTCTGAACAGAAGAATGAGGCACTCACAGGAGCCTCAGGCCCTTGCCTAGCACCCAGGGCAAGTCAGGAGACTCAGCTCCCGGACTCAGCTCCATTCCTACCAGCCCAGCCTGAAGCTACTACCAAGCTGCATGTAACTTTCCTGTGGACCAGCTCTCCATGACTCTTCCAGCTGCTGTTATCTTATGCTGTTGAATAAAGAAATGTAAGTTGATTTGCACAATGTTGCCTTTCTCTGATCCATGGATAAGGCTGTTACCACCACGGGCTTCCCCTTCCATCACCCAGGTTCATCCTACAGCAACCTAAGTGTGAAGACACACCATGGCGTTTTTAGGCCGTTTTTGGCCGTTTTTAGTTAGTGGCGTTTTCAGATCGTTAAAACGCATGCGTTAAAAAAGCATTTTGAAAACGTCATGCCTTTTTGACCAGTTTGAATTAAGTAATGCTCAAACCTGTAACAACGCTGCGTTTTTCAAAAATGCATGCGTTTTAACGATCTGAAAACGTCACTAACTAAAAACGGCCCCAAAAACGGGCCTAAAAAAAAACCCATGTGGTGTCTTCGGCTCAATCCTATGGATCATTTCAGTGGGAGGTCTGAAAGGTCATGTTATCTCGGGTGTCTAGAGATCCTTTGTTTATTAATAAGGTCAGTGAAAGTACTTTTAGCAGCCTCTTGTACCAACCCCATAACGGTTTTGTTCCTCCTACAACCCTTACAGCTAGTCTTGTTGTGTTGAGTGTGTGTCCCCTCCCTGACAACAGTCCTCTTTTGGGATGTAATGAGTACTATAATCGTTTATTGCAGGGCGGTGCCAGCACTGGGCAATGCCGGCAAGTGCCAGGGCCCATGGCTGCTGGGGGACCACAATTAACTGTACATAAGAAAGTCCTGGGTGTAAGGGGCTTTATATAAATACCAACGGGGGGCTGTTTGATATGATCAACCAGGGAATATTTTAGGGAACAGGAACCTGTTTTTAGTTTGCTGAAATTTTTAATATCCACCATGGAGTGCACGAAAAGGGGCCAACTAGGCTCTGTCGCCAGGGCCCTACTGAAATGTTGAGCTGACCCTGATTGTGGGTTGTATTGTAAGTCTTCCTGGACTGAAGTCACGAGCTGCAATGTCCCCACCGCTCTAGGACTCTTGGTCATTCAGTGCCTCTTCTGTGTATAATAAGTATGGAACATACACTCACCGGCCACTTTAAATTAGGTACAGAAAAACCATGCTAATAACGGTTGGACCCCCTGTTTGCCCTTCAGGAACTCCTCATTTCTCGTTGCCTATAGATTCAACAAGACTGGAAGCATTCCTCAGAGATTTTTGGTCGCATATGACCGTGATGGCATCACACAGTTGCCGCAGATTTGTCAGCTGCACACCATATGCGAATCTCCCCGTTCCTCATCCATCACCCCAATCCCAAGATTGCTCTATTGGACTTGAGATCGGTGACGTGAGGGCCCATTTGATTACACTGAACTCAGTTGTCATGTTTCAAAAACCGTCTGAGCATGATTCCTCAGCTTTTTCACTGGGCCGTGTATCCTGCTGAAGAGCCATCAGATGTTTACAACAAAACAAGGGTCATTGGGTCATAAAGGATGGACTGGTTCAGCAACAATACTGCAGTTAGGCTGTGGCTTTTGGCAAAACGATGCCAATTGGATCCCAGGGGCCCAAAGTGCAAGAACATATTCCCCACCCCATGGACAACCAACCAACACCGACCTGACCGTTTATTCAAAAGCAGGATGGACTCCAGGCTTTCATGTTGTTGCGCCAAATGCTGACCTTAACCATACCGAAGGTTCGCGACGCAAAATCGAGACTCATCAACCAGCAACGTTTTGTTCCAATCTTCTCTCTTCCAATTTCCTGACTTGTGCAAATTGGTACCTCAGTTTCCTGTTCTTTATGCTGAAAAGGAGTGCACCCCGTGTGGTCTTTTTCTTTCTGCTGTTGGCTGTACCCATCTTCCTCAAGTTCGCGACGTATAACTGTGTGTTCAGAGATATCTCCTCTTTCCGTGTCATTTTGTCTGTCCCATCCATTACCCAGTGACCTATCTTACAGACACTCAGCTTCTCCCTCCATATTTTTTGCACACACCACCTGCTGGAGACCTGCCAGGCTATAGGTCAGCCCTCCGGTCCCTATACCAAGCACCATGACCACGGCGTGCCCAAGGCCGCACTAGCCAGCCAGACCAGTATTCTGGGCCCCGGCTGCCTCCAAGCCACAAGAAAAAGCTGGGCCCCAGTGGAGGAAGTTGCAGAAATTAAAAAAAGCAGACCTGAAAGTCACTTTGGCTCAATCCTATGGATCATTTCAGTGAGGAGGTCTGAAAGGTCATGTGATCTAGGGTGGCTAGGAGATCCTTTGTTATTAATGCAGGGAAGTAGCTTTTACAGCCTCTTGTACCCCCATAAGTTGTTCCTCCTACACCCGTACAGCTAGTCTTGTGGTTGGATTGTGGTTCCTCCCGGACAAACAGTCTCTTTTGGGATGTAGTGGAGTACATACATCGTTATTGGCAGGGGCGGTGCCAGCACTGGGCATGCCCGGGCAAGTGCCAGGGCCCATGGCTGCTGGGGGGACCCACATTAGACTGTACATAAGGAATCCATGGGGGTGAAGGGGGCTTTATATAAAATGACCATACGGGGGCTGTTTGATATGATAAACCAGGGAATATTTTAGGGAACAGGAGACTGTTTTAGTTGCTGAATTTTTAATGCCACCATGTGAGTTCACTGAAAAGGGGCCAACTGAGGCTCTGTCGCCCAGGGGCCTACTGAAATGTGGAGCTGACCCTGATTATTGGGTTGTAGTGTAGTCTTTCCTGGACTGAAGTCACAGAGGTCTGCATGTCCCCGCTCTAGACTCTTGGTCATTCAGTGCCAGTGCTGTGTTAATATAAGTATGGAACATACACTCACCGGCCACTTTATTAGGTACACCATGCTAATAACGGGTTGGACCCCCTTTTGCCTTCAGAACTGCCTCATTTCTTCGTTGCATAGATTCAACAAGGTACTGGAAGCATTCCTCAGAGATTTTGGTCCATATTGACATGATGGCATCACACAGTTGCCGCAGATTTGTCAGCTGCACATCCATGATGCGAATCTCCCGTTCCACCACATCTTTATACCATGGCGCTTATCCTCTGAAAAGAGCCATCAGATGTTGGGTACTTGTGGTCTAAGGGGATTGACATGGTCAGCAACAATTACTCAGTAAGGGCTGTGGCGTTGCCAAAGATGCTCAATTGCGTACAAGTGGGCCCACAAAGAGTGCCAAGAAAATATTCCCCACCCATGACACACCACACCAGCCCTGAACCGTTGATACAAGGTGCAGGATCGAGGATCCATCTTTCATGTGGTTGAAGGGCCAATTCTGACCTTACGATCCGAAATGTCAGCAGCAAATCGGAGACTCATCACGACCAGGCAACGTTTTTCCAATCTTTCACTACTTCAATTTCGATGAGCTTGTGCAAATTTGTAGCCTAAAGCTTTTCCTGTTCTTCAGCTGAAAGGTAGTGGCAACCCGGGTAGGTCTTCTGCTGCGTAGCCCATCTGCCTCAAAGTTGCGACCGTACTGTGCGTTCAGAGGATGCTCTTCGCCTACCTTGGTTGTAAAACGGGTGGCGATTTGAGTCCTGGTTGCCTTTCTAGCAGCTCGAACCGCCTGCCCATTCCCTCTTTGTTTATCCTCTGGCATAACAGGCTTTCCGCCCACAGCACGGCTGCCAGCTATCGTGGATGTTTTCTTTTTCGGACGCAACATCTCCTGTCATCCCTAGATGTGGTTGTGCTTGTGTAAAATACCCAGAGACTCAGCAGTTCCTTAATACTCATACCAGCCTCTGGCACCACAACCATTGCCAAGTTCAAAGCACTCAAAATTCCCCACCTTGCTTCCCCATACTGATGCCAGTTGAACTGCAGGAGATGTGTCTTGAGACATGTCTACATGCCTAAAATGGCACTGAGTTGCCCGCCAGGGATTGGCTGTATAGAATTAATGTAACCGAGCAGTTGACAGGGGTGATCTCATAAGTGTGGGGCGGCGGTGAGGTAGTACCGTCCCTTGTAAATTAGGGGCGTATCCGTTTAGTGGACGCATCAGGCAACCACGAGCCTATCATCAGGTCATACAACACTGAAGATCCCAGGTTTTGGAAGAGTGAGACTGTAAACTGTGGTTTTGCTCCCAACTCATTTCCATATGTCCCTGGCCAGTGTTGTTGCGTCCATTGCGGACTAGTCTTCCTCCGTGGTTTCTCTGGTCACAGCTTAAGAGGTGGATGGTTTTGGTTTGGCAGAATACAGAAGTAGACTCCCCTTTTTTTCTTGATTTGATGGCTTAGGTCAAATCTGTAAATGACTAATAACGAGGAAAGGGGTCAGCCAAATAGCGGGGAACAAAAGCACCAATTACAGAGAATCACAACCCTAGGGTTAGCGGCCTCCTGCATAATCATGGGGTAACCAAGGCACACAATTGAGTTGGTGTATTCATTGAAATAGGTAGTAAAGATTTGATAAGAAGCACCTGAAGGGCAGTCCTGTCCACTGCAGCCAGAATTAACACAGAATGGCAGCACAGTAACAGAATATTGATAACTAGGACTTAACACAGTTTCAGATCCTGCCAGGACCACGTCCGATAAACTGTCCGTCTTCTGTGTAGATATATTTATATAACCGTGTATACTCGTGTAAAAGCCGTTTTTAAGAACACAAAAAAGTGCTGAAAACGTTCCCCTCGGTAATACACGAGTCAGTCAGTCAGTCAAAATGACCTTAAAAAAAAACTAACTTATGTACTCATCTCCCCTCCGGTGGCCCCGATCGCGCAGCCCTACTCCCCCGAGTCTGACGCGGCTCTCTTCAGTAGCATCCCAGAGCCCGTCTTCCTGGTTCTGCTCAGGCGAACTGCGCCGATTGTTTTTCCAAACCTACGTATGCGTCCACGGCGGACGTAGCATGGACTCATCAGGCTGGCGAGGTATACTAGGTTCCGGCACCGGTGAGAGAGCAATGGCGGCGCCCCGCCATAAGAAGGAAGACGGGTCGTCAAAGCCTGTTGAAGTACCAGTCGTATGCGTACATCGGAATTTCGGGAAAGCTCCTTCACATCGGGGCCACCGGAGGGTGAGTGTAATAGTTTGTAATTTTAGCTGGCTGTATTCTACTACGTGTTATCTACTGGGCGCTGTCCGGGGAGATGATTAACTGGCAGGCATAACTACTGGGGCGCAAGGTATAACTGGAGGTAGGGCTATGAACTATGGGGGATCTTCTAATCGGAGCAAGCTGTATTACTACTGAGGGGCAGTGCGATATAACTACTAATCTAGATAAGTGATCCTACGCGAGGGACTGTATACTACTCGGGGGGCAGCTGGCATACACTCATACGGGGTAGGTTAGCGTGAGATGCCTGCATATCTAGGGATGCGTTACACTGGATTTATACTAATCAGACTGTCTACCTAGACGACTGTAATCGGGGACTATTACTGGAGAAGCTTATACTACGGAGAATGTTACGGGCTAGCGATGATACTACATGGTATATCTACCATGGGGCTTAGCTGTTATAAAATGATAGATACTACTGGGGCTTGGACTGTATACTACTGGGGGCAAGATGGGCTGCGCTGTTACCACTGGGGGTGCTGTATACTGACTGGGGGCAGGGCTTGGGGTGGCTGTATATGGGGCAGGCCTGATACTATAGGGGGCGGCTGCTGGGTTGGGCTGGTATAATGGGGGAGGAGTCTGTGACCAAATGCACATTTCCCACGTGGCTAATACTCGAGTCAGTACGGCTGCTTTCCCCAGTTTTTTGGTGGTAAAATTACGGGCATCGCTATATCGGTTCGGCTTATACTCGAGTATATACGGTAACTTGAAAATAGTTACTATATAATGCTGTTCATAGATTTGCTGTAAATTGTATAGATCCGGATATAGACCATATGAATATAAAAAAAGTAATTGGTTATCCAAGGCCACCAAATAGACCAGTCACTATAGGGTGTAGAGATAGAGTGAGCGCAGTATACTCGTCCTAGCTTGAATGCCGCGTTCGAGTATTAAGGTACTCGAACGGCCGTTAGCTCGGACGATGTAGTTCCCCTGCTCGTAGATCGAGCATTTTAGCTTAAAAAAACCACAAGTGAAGAACAAGTGCAAGAAAGAATAAAAACCGTGAACACATGTGAACACAGGATCCTGTGTGAAAGACCACGTGAAGAACCACAGTGAAGAATAGATTACAGATGTCGGAAATCTGCTTACTTGTCGGGAGAAATAGGAAGCGTTGGAACGGCAGCAGGAGATCATCAAGCAGCGGAGAATTCAAGCACACGGATCGGGCCAAGCGAGACACTCGCGGCAGCGGGGAGACATCGGGCAGCCGGGGAGACATGGGCGGGCAGCACGGGGAACAATCGCGCAGCACGGGGCAACTCGCACATCGGGCAGACATCGGCTCTGGAGACATCGGCGCAGCACGGGGGAGACATCTTGGGCAGCACGGGGGCCGGCGACACTGGAGCACGGAATCGGCAGCACGGGGAGACACGGTCAAGCCGGGGAAGAGACATCGGGCAGAACGGGGGAGACATGCCGGGCAGCACGGGGGACTAGCGCATGGGACAGGGCCAGCTGGGGGAGACACTCCGGGCCAGCACGGGGAGACATCGGGCAGCACAGACTGGGAGCACGGAACTTCAGTGGGAAGAAGAGAGCTAGTCCCGGACAGCGTAGGCCCACCGACAATACATGTGCAGAACAACTCGGTAATCTATTCGTCACTGGTGTTTTGCACGGCGTTTTCCCTTAAATGATCCTGTATGTTCACTGTTTTATTTATTCTTCACTGTTCTGCACATCATGTTAACTTGTCGGGAGATAATAACGCACGGAGCAGTGAAGAAGAATAATGCAGGATGTTTGCATACATTCGATCACTTAGCAGAAGACATTCTTTTTCAATTAAATAACACCTTTATTTGATCCATGAATGCAATGGTCCCATTGAAAAATGCTCGGGTCTCCCATTGATTCAATGGGGGCTCGTTATTCGAGAACGAGCCACATCGAGCATCTGGAAAAGTTTGTCTCGAATAAACGAGCACCCGAGCAATTTTAGGTGCTCGCTGCATTTCTAGTAGAAGTATGCTAATCTTTTGGGCTGAACTGGAAGGTTACATCTACAAAGCATCCACGAAACCCTATAATCTACCTCTGTTATATTGGATGACAGTTGACACTGCAGGAGGGAGGAGGCCCGCTCAATTCCATGAGGTTACATAACTTTTCACCTGCAAATTAAGTATCAGATAAGGAGATAGAACACTTTCTGGATACACAACCAAATTAAAGGCAGTTGCTCTGTAACCCAAACAATGATCCATAAACAACCACCCACCAAAAACACAAGACAATCCAGTATAGAGACCCGGCTAAATACGACTACAACTGCCATGCGCCAGGACAAGACAGACCAGGAAAAACACCCAGCAGAGCTCAGCGTCTGATTCTCCGGTAGAACGCAACAGGAGGCCAGAGTACCCACTATAACTGTTAGTCACTACACGCCCATCGCAGCCATCCACATATTGCCAAGGAACTCCAACCGATTCTGCATAAAGATACAAGACTAAAAGGAATATTTCCAGCCCCAGTAGGACTGGTTTTTTCATAATCCTTTGATGATCACTGCCTAGTGTGTATAAAATGCTGTGAATTTTCTGTTTCATGTATAACATCATGTCTGACGAAGAGAACTAGTATTCTGGAAAGCTCACCATCAAGGAGGAGAAGGCAAAGATGGAGGGGTACACAAGGAAGAGGAAGCAGTGATTGAAAGGTGTAGTACACTGAGGAGGTAAGGCGTAGTAGGGTAGTGGACGGGTGGGCATTAAGTAGAGAATGAAGCGTGACAAAAGATGATGCGAGGAGAACAGAAGTTTATTGAGGAAGCATTATGCGAGGAAGAGAGAAAAATATGATGGGGGGTAGAGAGTAGAAGGAGACAGTGATGAAGGGGGGGTTTTTAATTGACAGTAGGGGAAGCCAGGATTGTAGGGGTCCATGAGGGGAAGGTGGCAGAGGTAGGGGTTTATAAGAGGATAAGAAGGCATTGATGAGGGTATAAGAGGGAAAAGGTTAGCCAGTGATGAAGGGGTTGGATGGGAAGAGGAATTGGGAAGAGTAGATGGGAGAAGGGAGAGAAGGAGGAACGATAGTGACGAGGGGAGAGGATAATAGAGAAGGAGAAGCAGAAAAAGAGAGGTAAATGGAGAAGAAGAAGAATACGCTGGGAGGGGTTACATGAAAGAGGACAGAAAGTGTTGAGATGTACATGAATAGAGGAGGCAGTGATGGTGGCAAAAAATGAGACGTGAGGCAAGGATGGAGTGAGTAGGATGGAGGGGTATAGAAGAAGTAGGCAAGATGTAACGTAATATATGGTGTGATGAGGAGGACGGCACGTGATGGGGAGGGATTAAGAGGAAGACTAGCTAGTAATGGAGGGTATATAGAAAGAGGAAGCAGTAGTGAGGAGGGGTATTGATAGGCCAGAGTTTAGGGGGTGATGGTGAGAACGGCTAGTAAGGAGGGGGAGAAGGAGGAAGTTGATGGTGTAGGTACTGAAGATTTGGCTCAAACAAGTGCTTGTCTATATGGAGCTGCGGTGATGTGAAATGACTGATTGATCTATCAATCAGTATCAATCTATCAGATTTGATAGCTGTTTTCTAATCATTTAGTAGATATTAAGGCTTATGCACATGAAACTGATAGCTAGCACCTGACTCCCATCATCACTCACAGACAAGCCAATGCCACATCACAAAGGACAGCTAAAGTCCTGCCTATAGCGGGAGTTGTACGATCTGTTGATCAGACATTTTATCCCTATCACCTCTAGGACTTGAGTCTAATAACTAACTGCAAGTTATTTAAGATGCATTTCAAGTTTTGTGTTATATATATAAGCAGAAGTAGATCTTTAGTTCCCATGAATCTGAGAACTTCAATAGTGTGTGCCTGCAAAATATAACAAATCGATTGTTGAGAATACAGAATGCTTTCTTTCTTTGATGATATTACTACTATACAATTCCAGTTATTTCTTGTAGAATGAAAGTTGTTTATCCATTTAAATACAAAGCTGATTTAATGCATTTCAGCACAATTTCCATGTATAATAATGAACCTATCAGTGAGTTTAATCCTATCAATTCCCGTCTATGCCATTATTCACCAGTTTCATTTACATGAAACGGTAATTATTGTATGATTATGGATAATAGAGACATGTTAAACTAGCACAGGCTTTGTAGTCTAGGGATGGCTGCCTCCTGAAGGTGAGGAGGAGGTACTGCAGCCAGTAGTCATTAATGACATAGACTAGAGGAGTGACATAACTTTAAATTGAACAGTGAATCACATAATGAAGGTGTTTTTTTTTTAATAAAAAAAAATACAAAAATGATCTTATTACTAACACTAAGTGCTGCAGGTTTCCTGCTTGTTAAACATCATTTTTCCTATGGTGAAATCTCTGTATTGGTTAGACATAGAGGAGTAATAATTATTTACTACTTCCGTGTGATCTCTCTCCATTGGTGGTTACTTGCTCCTCCCTTGTTGATGCATAACATGAACTTTAACCCTCCTACTATACAAGCCCCAGCAGAGAACAGATTTACTGACTCCTGAGAGTGGAAGAGCTTAAGCTTTAACTTGTGTCTCAAGATTCAGTGTCTGTTATGGGATTATGTACACGGAGAGCAAATGATGACTGGAACATACCCCACTATCCTCTATGTATATATGATTTTTTACCTACAGAACCCTCGGAGCTTTCTCACCCCATACTTGACAGGACCTGTACACAATCTTAATCTAGAAGAGGTAAGTGAGAGTTAATTTGGTCCTGACAACAGGTTTATAGTTTTGCCAACAGGTTGTTATCTTGGCTAAGGTCCCTACAGCAAATAAATAAATCATGCAAGAAGAATAGGAAGGGCCATCCCTGCGACTAATGTCACCTTAAATGTCTCATGTTCTCAGTTTTGCGAATCTTAAATTCTAAGAGACCTCAACTGAGTGCATTATAACAGTTCTAGGAACTCTCAGGTGATCCGCTGCTGAATTATAGGTTATGCTGATGTATTGGAAAACCGTTTTCATAAGATCCGCCTATGTTCCCTGTTGTCAGCTGTCCGTATTCAGTTTCACCATGAATATTTACCAAAACCAGTCCCTTTATTCAACCAGATAGAACAAAGAAGTATCTCTCCATGTTTTGGGCAGTTTCCTGTCCTCCGGTTTCTTCCCACAACTCCAAACTACGTGGTAGGTTGATTAGATTGTGAGCCCCATTGGGGACAGGGGACGACGTTGGCAAGTTGGTGGTAGCGCTGCGTAATCTTGTGCCTATATGAATAGAATATTATTATGTGCCAACTGGTTTAGTCATATATATATATAAACTAACTAGCATGCTTGACCACTCGATTTTTATAGTCAATTAGTGATGTAGTTCTCGACGAGCGAGTACTAAAAACAGACTTCTTCACCTGAACAAGCAATGGCTCATTTAACCCCCCCCTAATTGGGTTTCCCCGCCCCTTTAACCTGATTAATCAGGTGTGAAGGTGTGAGAGGGGGGAATTCCTTGATCTGAGGGCTCCCTATTATACATTTTATAGGGATCCCTTCGAGCCAGAAAGCCGACTCTTTTTAGTAAGCGGAGCCTAATGATCCAGCTCGACTTGAAACGAAGGACTACCCATCACTACGTCATAAATAACATAAAAGTTGCAAAATAGACCCCTCAATACTTCATGTCTTGCGCCAGTTTTCTTGTGGGCTCTGTTTTTACTGCTTTCACTGTGCACTCCAAGAGACACATGCCCTTTATTTTAATGGGAAACACTAAATATATATAGGTTTTATTATGTTTGACTATTTTTTCAAAAAAAAGATGCTACAAACTTTCTTTTGTTTCTGCATATTTTGGTGAATGGACTTTTGTAGGTTGTCATCTTTTACCAGAACAGCTGACATTTTCATTTATACCTTAATGAGTGACTTACACATTTTTTTATACTTTAAATAAAAAATTTAAGGGTGTCAGTCAAATGGCAAAATAGTGGAGAGTCAGAGTGTGAACTTTATTTTCTGTTGTGGTGTTCACCACTAGGCATAATCGTTTTAGATTTTGATCTGGCATTGGTGAGGCAGCGATATCTAGCAAGTTTGTGATTTTGGTTGTTTCTTTTATTTCTGTTGTAGGGGTGATTGAACTTGTATTTTAAATTTTTTTTTTTTTTACAGTTTTTATAGAACCACCCCCCCCCAAAGTTACCTGAACCCCAGTAGGCCTCATTAGTAGTATTATATTCTTACTGCATCTAATTAGACCATGCCTATGACACGGTCTAATTCAGATTGTTTCTACTACAGGTCTGACACATCCGAACTATATGGAGGCACGCATGTGGTTATCACCCCTCTGTTTTACAAGAAAGGGGCATTATATGTCAGTAAGTGGTTGGGTTAGAAGAAAAAAGGGAGGGAAGAACTTGCTACAAACATCTAAACAGACAGCAGATAACTTGAGTGGTACTGGAGCTGCAGGGGCAGTTCGGGACTGGCCCACCAGAGAACCAGAGGATCCTCCGATGGGGCCTGGCTCAACCCAATTGGAACCCCAGAATCCATCGAAAACACCAGAATTTGAACGTCTAGAGTATATTTCCTGGGAATAAGAAGAGTGGGCCCCCAAATTGATTTTCTCTGGTGGCCTAGAGGAAAACCCAGTCCGACACTGTTCAGGGGTCCCATATGGTACAGCTAAGGAAATAAGGATAATTGTTACAGAAGAGAGACAAAAAAATCTGTCAACCACTAATCCCTACAATACACAGATATAAACAAAAGAAACTAAAGGACAATCTATACAATCCCATAGACTCAATCGCAAAATATCGCCCCATCCATCCACTAAAGCAGCAACTGGTAGTGGTACTCGGCAACTCCCTGCACCTTCCTATTTGCATTATTCGGAATTTGGGAAGTGACATTGTTGTCCTTCATCTTTATTAATGTATATGTAATCCGTACAAAAGTTTTCTAATCTACAAAGAAAATGTCCTTTTGGCTGTACATTGCACACCTTTTGATGAGCCGCATTGTCTCGATGGAGGTACTATTTAGCTGTCTTAAGTAACCTTACACACAGTATGGGAAACCCTGTGTCTGAGTAATGACTCCAGAGATAAGGACGATACACAGAGGAACATAGGTGCAGTCAGCAGGATAACATAATACTTACACAATGCTGAAATAGCAAATAATTTATGCAATAATTGGTATATGGTTACAGCTGTCATATATTTGTTGGTTACCATGGTCATGACCAAGTAGCTTTAGACCATTTGTTTACCATATGAGCACAGCCATATGAATAGCTCAATGTAATATGACACCCATCTGTGGGATTTTAACGAGCTTTGTTTCCTTCTGATTCCAAAGCGGGGGGTGTATTTCTTCCAAATACCCTAAAAATTCCACAAAGAAAATTGTGCATGTATCTTCCATATGTATAGAAAGGCATATAGGGCTAGCAGCCACATTCCCTTTTTAAACTTTAAGTTGAAAAAACTGAAGTGGATCTGTATCCCAAATAGAATAGACTATAAATCTAATCCCTACTGTTCTTCTATATGCCTCCATTTTCATAGTTTTGTGGAGGGCAGGTGTTATGCTGCATTATAACCATACCAAAGGTATAGAATCCAGGGTCCAAGAGCTAAAGACCCCCAGTAATTGTCTAATGAAGTCGAGCATCTATGTACATCTCCAATTTGGCTTGTATGTGGACAGGAAGAAGTGTGAGCCGCCTATGACCTGCACTAAACCACAGGTGACAACTGGGTGTCGGTCCTACCTTGATAAGTGAATAGTACAGATAGACAGACACAACATAAAGCAAGTCTCACAACTGGGTCAAAGCAAAGATGGCAGCAAGGTACAACATTAAGATGCTAAGAGACAAAATTCAGGCAAAAGCTCAGAATCACAGCAAACCACAGCTGAATATTAGAGAATCACAAGCCTGGAGCCGAAAGACTAAATCAATAGCAGGCATGGGCTATTAAACTGGCAGGTTTAAATGGAGAGACCAGATGCCACCCCTGTAGCCAATTGGACATCCATCAGCTCCAATTGGCACCTGAGACACATCCCCAGCTCAGAGAGGCTGCTGACCTGTCACTGAAATAGCCTTCCCCAGAACATTAAAACCCAGTGTGGTGCTCAGTCCAATGAACAAACGAATCAGCAGAACCATGCGCCACCAAAAATGAGAGGAAGGAAAGTGCAAAAGAAGTCAATAAAGAAGTCCTGAAACCCTCCTATTTCAAAGCTGCACTAGCTATTCCCATATTTTTGGGCCCTATCCTGTTTATTTCAGTCCTGACCTGGCAAATACCTGCCAAAAAAAGATAAATCACATTTGACATAACAGTAGACATAAAAAGTTTGGTATTGTGGGCTGGGGCATGTTACAAATCCGGAATAACTGGTCTTAAGTATAAGATATATATAAGAGTATTTGGCGCACCACCCAATCACTATGCCCCATGCTGGCAATTTAATATCATTGGAAAAAAGCCCAATAGTGAGCCAACTTTGTCACTCTACAAAACATACTGCTCGTACAACAGGTATCTGTGGTTAAACCAAATCAGCGACAAAATGTGTGGGATGCCAAAACCGTATATACTTGAGTATAAGCCGACCCGAGTATAAGCGAGACTCCTAACTTTACCACCAAAAACTGGGAAAACCTATTGACTCAAGTATAAGCCAAGGGTGTAGTATACAGCAGCCCCAGGTAGTATACAGCCAGCCCCAAGTATTATACAGCCAGCCCAAGTAGTATACAGCCAGCCCCAAGTATGTATACAGCCAGCCCCAAGTAGTATACTAGCCCCAGCCAGCCCCATGTAGTATACAGCCAGCCCCAGTAGATACAGCTAGCCCCAAGTAGTATACATAGCCCCAAGTAGTATATACAGCCCCATAGTTATATCGCCAGCCCCAAGTAGTATAGCCCACCAATAGTATAAAGCCAGCCCAGCGTATAACCAGCCCCATCAGTATAACCAGCCCCATGTAGTACAGCAGCCCAGTGTTAGCCGCCCAAGTATATCACCAGCCCCAGTAGTATACAGCCAGCCCCAAAGTCCAGCCCACTTATAACAGCCTGAGTATACAGCCAGCCCCCATGTAGTATACAGCCAGCCCCCATAGAAATCCAGACACCGGAGGGTGAGTATTACGTTTTTATTTTTTTACTTGACTCGTGTATAAGCCGGGGTGAGTTTTTTCAGTACATTTTTGTGCTGAAAACTCGGCTTACAGTGTGTGATATAATGAGCCGTGCACCTGTGTGACCATGGTCAGATTTCTGGTCACCTGGAAGTAACATAGAAGCTTTCTATAGAAGGACAGCAAGCGAGGATCTAGACAGTGAGGAATTGATCAGAAAGTACATAGGAAAATTGTATAATTTGTCATTATTCAAAAACAATAACATTTATTTGCTTAAATGGCACTACCCTTTAATATTGGCCTTATGTAGATTTGTGCATTGTTTGCTAAAATTTGGGCTTGAATTTTTTTGACCTGATTAATAAAAATAACACATTCTGATATTGTTAGATAAAAACATCTGCTGGCGCCACTTTATCACTGGTTTGACCTACCGACTAGAGCAGAGTATGGGCGAACCTATGCTCGGGAGCCAGATTGGGGGCTTTTCTTTTTTGTTGGACTGCATCTGGCTCTCCGCAGATCTTTAATCAAATAGTGATGGCCGCTGTAGTGTCTCTTAGGCTGATCACTGGACACAGGCAGCGATTTACCGCTGCTACGTTCCTTTGGTAACCAGGTGCCATCGCTTGCCCTATGGGGAGCTGGCTGCAGTGGATGCTGGGAAGTGGAATATTCTTTTTTTTTTTTTTTTGTTTTTTTTTTTTTTGTGCTGTGGTTACCTATCTCCCTGGGAGCATATGGTGGGTGTCAGGATTTGGAGTAAGTTTAGCCCCCCTGGAGCCACCGACGGAGATGATCTTAAGCAGACCCTTGGGCTAATCAAAGTGGCACCCGGTCTTCAGCACGACACGCTGCCAAGCGGTATGGTCTTGCTACAAGCGTGTTACAATCGTTCATTCCAATGGCAACTTGTCATGGTGGCACCAAGGTCGATGACTACAGGATCTCTAGCAGCCGCTCGTGGTCACAAACAGGCCAGACAGTCAAGCAGGTGCAATGAGGTAAGGGTCACAACGGGAGGTCATATTGGGAAGAAACACTGTAGAAAGCTTCCACATAGGAGGAAGCACAAGATCTACTGCAGTGAATGCGGGGGAGCTGCCGTCTTTATAGGAACCAATGGGAGTGGGTAGCGCCAATCAGTGGCGAGCTGGCCCTTAAATCTGTGGGTACCGGCGCGCGTGCCAGCCGGGAACGGAAACCAGGAACGTGGAGAAGTGAGTGAGCCGAAAGGAGAGGGGCCCGGATAGGAGGTGAGTGTGTCCCTTCGATCAAAGAAGTGATTGCAGGGGGACCCTTGACACTGAACTACCAACGACTGGGGCAGTGCTATTGTAGCGCTCTTACGGATAACATTTTAAAAATTTGTGGTGGTTAATGGCTCTCTCAGCAAACAAGGTTCCTGACCCCGTACTAGAGGGAGAGCCTCATAAATATGTATTCTGTGTATGTGAGATTTGCAGGGATTGTGGATGCACTTATCATTGCCTGTGGCCACATGGTTGAAGTGTACTATTATAACTTTTTTTACTCGTTTTTTAATTGAAATTCTTTTTTTTATATATCGTGTTTAAGATGAAATGAAATGTGTTGATTTCTTTGCCTGTACACACATCTCTTGTTTAGTTGGCTATACCAGCTTTATCTTGCTGTGCAGACCCATTTGTGTTGTGGTTAAACCAATCAATTCCATCAGTTTTCGGGCATCAGTACCACTCAATTTAATATTTATGGGATTGATTGAGAATTGAGATAGTCCTAAGACAGGGTCGTAAATAGGAGAAGCAGGACCCCATAGCAGGCTTCTGAATATTACATATACATGTATACATATTTTTATACTCACATATGCAAGTTACAATCACCCATTTATACAATCATGTGCACACATATAGAGGCATAAACACACACATACAGTGCCATATATAAACTTACAGCATATATTTACACATACAGTACATCCAGACATCATACAGCATATACAAATCACAGATAAAGCATATATACATCACATACATGTTATATACATATTATGATTTACAATGTACAGCATAGTATATAATGGTTCATATCCTCCACTCTTTGGCATGTCAGGTCAGATGACGGGGCCCCCTGACACTGAAGGCCCCATAGCAGCTGCTATGGCTGCTACCAATGTAGTTACGCCCCTGTCCTCAACTATTGAGTGGTGACCACTACTGCTCCATCACATAGGGTACAGTTCTTAAGTGTTTCCATTCTTTTGATCAATGGAGGTGCCCCTGACCAGGGATCATACCTTTTTAGGACTCATGACTGTGTATGGGGCAATGACGGTGACCCCCATGGAGATCACAGTGTGTGCTGTGAATGAGCCAGGCGGCCGCACCGTATTCAAGCTCCTGAGGATATGGGAGGAGTGAGCAGCACTTACCCCTCCCATCTTCACCAGGACAAACAGGCCACAACTTCCCCCTATTATTGGCCCCTTTCTGCAAACAGTTGTGTGCATGAGGCCTTATGGTGCAAAATAGTCCTTAGATACACTAGATAGTACTAAGATATCTTAAAGGGCATCTTTCATCCTGGTGGTAGATGCCCTTTGAAGAAGGGAAAAGAACCACAATGCAACATTTTAAGAAATGGAAAATATACATGGAGATAAAAGCTCAATGTATGGCCCCATTCATGTTAGCGTCCTGGTATTTGCACTGATACTACAAAGGTAATGTATTTAGAGAAATTGCAGATTTTTCATGCAGAAGCATATCTATATTGAGTTGTTTGGAATTTTTGCATGCTCGATCCAACTACATGGGGCAGCCCCAGAAATATCTGAAACAAAGCTGCCAGTCATGAAATAAATAGGGTAGAAATAGAACTGAAATAGGAGGATTGTGAACCATGGTAACAATTGTAAAGTTACATTTGTTCTTACAGACTGCTTATACAAAGAGAGAACTGCCATGATGGGAAAGTAAAATATCCCCAACCTTTATCAGCAAAGCAAACACTCTCTTGATACTGTTGGAGCAGTAACTACTCTGTTTGTACGGCCAAACAGAATACAATAAGAAATGTTTGTGTTTGCTGAAAAGTGACAACTGCAATCACAAACTAATGGGATGGGAGAAATGGAGCTTCAGAAATGATTGTTAGGACTGGATTTTTTGGGGATGTGTTTGCTGTTGGTTTCCTGTTGTGGTAAAAAAAAAAAAAAAAAAAACACCCAAAATTTGGTATTTTTTATGTGTTTTATGCAGCACAATTCCTAGGTAAGTGGCTTACCCTGTGGATGTCTTCCTAGACGACGCATGGGGGGCCTTTATTACTCTTATAGGATTGTCATTTCTAATGATGCTGTTTAGGAGTCAGACACTCATGTTATATCTACTTCTACTTGTTACTTACTTTTCAGATTCATGATTCCATAGGGAGGTTTAGAGTCATTATTAGGTGACCGAACGTTGGTGGAGTGGGGCTGACTAATACTGTGGTCCGCCCCCTTGTACTTCGTGTATATTACATTTTAAATGTCTTTAAATGTATGTCTTTGTTTGGGTCTGTTTCTAAATAAATAAAATGGAATGTTTTTGTGTACTATAAGACATTGTTGAGCCATTTTTCGTGCATTTCTTTATCTCTCTTTTGGATTTATGTGCATTGGTTTGCATGGGCTTTCTTGAATGTTTTGGTTGTGCTACCCAGTTTATTGCATTCAGGAGCAGATGTCCCGTTCTGCTGGAGATTGCTGAACGATGTGCTCGGATATCTCTAGGACACACGTAGTCAGTGAACGGACATACTCATATTCATCCTGCCACTCCATCAATTATAATGGATTCCTTGTTCGCTGGACCACTGGAGTCCGATCCTCACTAATCCCCTTGTTATCACCCGGCCTGTGGATAGTGAGTAGCTCTTAACTTGGGACCACCTCTTTAATTTTGTTCAGTTCAACAGCTCAGTGTTTGGGTTAGTAAATCCAATACATCGGAGGTTTTTCAGAACAAACTTTCTTGTGTTCCACCGCTCTAAAACAGAGACTTTGTCAGAAAATCTAAACATTTTTATTGTGAATCAGAGGTTTGATTTGATTATGGATAAAAAGTTAGAGGGAACCTACCACCACGATTCTACCTATAAAGGTAGAATGGGTGGTAGGTGGATGAATGGGACGTGAGGATAGCCCTTTTTTGGGCTAATCCTCACGTCCCAGCAATACTTTAGTAAAGTGGGAATGTAAATTTTTTAAGCGGCTACTAGGGCGTGGAGTAGCAGGACATGAGGCTACACGTCGCGGCTACTCCACGCCCCAGTAGCCTCTTTTCTTCGCCTACCATGTCATCTTCGGCGCGCAGATCCTCGTAGCTGCGCGTCCTTATCCGAATACCCGGCGTTCTGCGCATGCGCAGAATGCAGGCTTACGGTTGCGCGGCCATAGCTCTGAGGCCGGCGCTACTGCCCATGAGCAGAACGGCAAGTATTCGGACGAGGGTGCGCAGCTACGAGGCATGGTGCGCACCAAGAATGACATGGTAGCCGGAGAAAAGAGGCTACTGGGGCGGGGAGTATCCGCGACGTGTAGCCTCATGTCCGGCTACTCCATGCCCTAGTAGCCGCTTAAAAAAATTTACATACCCACTTATTAAAGTTTACTAAAGGATAGCCGGGATGTGAGGATTAGCCCAAAAAAGGGCTATCCTCACGTCCCATTCATCCACCTACCACCCGATATACCTTTATAGGTAGAATCGTGGTGGTAGGTTCCCTTTAAAGGTAAGAAACCACTTTGAAAAACGAAAAAATAGCTAGAAATCCTTACCTCCGCTCCTCTTCATTTTGATCCTGGTGCTGTCTGCCACTAGTCTTAACACACCGGGACCCCTTAGAAAAGAAAGTTATAATTAGCAGTACAGTGTGCTGGGACAAGATGTCCGGCACTCAGGGCTGCTAATTATGCACGCCCTGCCCCTCCCTTTCCCTCCCTTTCCCAAGCTGGGAGCATAGGAGTGGAAGGTGACGTCACGCTCCCTCTCCCAGTATTTTCTAAGTGGTTACAACATGAGGTTTAAATATAGTTAATTTTTTACCTTTCATTTTGCTTGTTATAGCTACTACAAGTCTACATTTCATGATACTGCTAACACTCTTATACCTATGTCACAGGTAACAAACTCCGTCTTCCCAGTATGGACATACAGCTACTTGGTAATATTGTTCCCGGTATTCCTGCTCACAGACTACGTAAGGTACAAACCAGTGATAATCCTGCAGGGCCTCAGTTACATCATCGCATGGGTCCTTCTTCTCTTCGCTCGTGGAGTTCCAGCCATGCAAGGCCTGGAATTTGTTTATGGAATGGTCACCGCCACGGAAGTCGCCTACTTTTCCTACATCTACAGTGTGGTGGATACAGAACATTACCAGAAGGTTACCAGTTATTGCCGCAGCATTACATTGGTGGGATTTACCATTGCCTCTGTATTGGGGCAGCTGTTGGTCTCCCTAGCTGGAATATCTTACTTCTACCTCAATGTTATCACTTTGATAAGCGTCTCAATAGCTTTCCTGTCCTCCTTGGTGCTTCCCATGCCAAAAAAGAGTATGTTTTTCCACAGAAAGGTGATAAATCATTCTAATGGGGTAGCATCCGAAGAACCAAAAGTCACCAGTGATAACCCAGATCTGCCGAGTACAGAATCCCAGAGGGAGACCTCGAAGAAGAATTCTGGCCCAAATTTCTTTAAAGTTCTCTGGCTCCTGTGTAAAGACATGAAAGAATGTTACTCTTCTATGCAGCTCCTATACTGGTCATTGTGGTGGGCGCTGGCTACAGCCGGATACAACCAAGTGATAAATTATGTGCAGGTTCTCTGGGAAAACGTGGAACCGGCCCAGAATTCCACCATTTATAACGGAGGAGTAGAAGCTGTCTCCACGTTCCTGGGTGAGAAGATTGAATTTTTCTACTTATATGATAGATGAGTTACCAACATGTTTTAGAGCAGTGGTGGCAAACCTTTGGCACGGGTGCCAGAGGTGGCACTCAGAGCCATCTCAATGGGCACCCTTGCCATCACCCAAGGGCAGTGTTCGTCAGACAGGATTTAAGGCCTTGTGCAGCCCAGGACCCTAGAAGGAAGCTACAATGATAATCCAAACTTTTTCTCCTTCTTTCTACTGTATTGGTGTCCCCAGATGCCTATACAATTCAAACCTGCGAAAGAGCGGGGAGTAATAAGTTACTGCTTAAATTGTCGCATTGGCACTTTGCGAAAAATACGTGGGTTTTGGTTGTAGTTTGGGCACTCGGTGTCTAAAAGGTTTGCCATCACTGTTTTAGAGTGTGGGAGGAAACCGGTGGACCTGGAGGAAACTATTCAAACAAAGATAGTGTTCACTTTAAGTGTATAATATGTGTGATAAAAGTTGTAATTTTTGCTCTGCTGCTGCAACATTTTCCTCATCTCTGTGCCACATACTCCTCTTCTTCCTTATCCATTTTGAGACTTTTTTCAAAAATATATAATATGAATATATACCTAGTAATCCCTTTAACGCACACATTTGGAGAAGATTAAAGGGTTTGCCCACTTTAAGCACATTCCAGCAAATAATTGATATTGTTTGTGTAATGAAAAGTTATACAATTTTCCAATATACTTTCTGTATCAATTCCTCACAGTTTTTCTAGATCTCTGCTTGCTGCCATGCAACAGGAAAGTCCGTGGTAACACTGGCCCATGGTCATGTGATGTCACACAGGTGCGCGGCTCCTTATATCAATCAGTATCATCAGAGCTGTGTGATACTAACGAGCTGACCACCTGTGTGACACCACAGGACCATGGACCGGTGTTTATCTACAGGAAGTCGAGAATGAAGTTTCCTGTTTCATGACAGCAAGCAGAGATCTAGAAAAACTTTGAGGAATTTATACAGAAAGTATATTGGAAATTTGTGCAACTTTTCTTTACATAAAGTATTTGCTGGAATATTCGTAAAGTGTACGACCCCTTTAGGATATACTAGATCAAAATATAATATGTCAAGTTTCTTCCAAAAACAGCAAATCCTTACGCAAAGTCAAGTCACGTGTATTATTGTTTCAGAATATCGGCTGCCAGACATCATACAAACACGAATAAGTTCCCACTGTGGCAGAGAACAAAAAATAAGACTGTTCCCTTTCTGTTAGACAACAGAACATTATTCATACAAGAATTATATGGCTTCCCACGTATCCATATTATATACAAGCTTCCGAGGGTCTCTATTATTTCACTATTCCATATATCCATCTTTCATATGGAGCATGGCCGGGACTTGCTTCACTTACATCACCAATGCCAGGAAAAACAGCAGAATCCCACACTTAGGAATTTTGAGCACCTTAAAAATAACAATTCATACCAAGTTGTCCGGGCATGAAGTCTTCATCCAAAATATTTTACAGGGGTCAGCGCTCTGTTTTTATAATACATAACCCTATATACACTCACCGGCCACTTTATTAGGTACACCTGTCCAACTGCTCGTTAACACTTAATTTCTAATCAGCCAATCACATGGCGGCAACTCAGTGCATTTAGGCATGTAGACATGGTCAAGACAATCTCCTGCAGTTCAAACCGAGCATCAGTATGGGGAAGAAAGGTGATTTGAGTGCCTTTGAACGTGGCATGGTTGTTGGTGCCAGAAGGGCTGGTCTGAGTATTCCAGAAACTGCTAATCTACTGGGATTTTCACGCACAACCATCTCTAGGGTTTACAGAGAATGAAAAAACGAAAAAGAAAAAACATCCAGTGAGCGGCAGTTCTGTGGGCGGAAATGCCTTGTTGATGCCAGAGGTCAGAGGAGAATGGGCAGACTGGTTCGAGCTGATAGAAAGGCAACAGTGACTCAAATCGCCACCCGTTACAACCAAGGTAGGCAGAAGAGCATCTCTGAACGCACAGTACGTCGAACTTTGAGGCAGATGGGCTACAGCAGCAGAAGACCACACCGGGTGCCACTCCTTTCAGCTAAGAACAGGAAACTGAGGCTACAATTTGCACAAGCTCATCGAAATTGGACAGTAGAAGATTGGAAAAACGTTGCCTGGTCTGATGAGTCTCGATTTCTGCTGCGACATTCGGATGGTAGGGTCAGAATTTGGCGTCAACAACATGAAAGCATGGATCCATCCTGCCTTGTATCAACGGTTCAGGCTGGTGGTGGTGGTGTCATGGTGTGGGGAATATTTTCTTGGCACTCTTTGGGCCCCTTGGTACCAATTGAGCATCGTTGCAACGCCACAGACTACCTGAGTATTGTTGCTGACCATGTCCATCCCTTTATGACCACAATGTACCCAACATCTGATGGCTACTTTCAGCAGGATAATGCGCCATGTCATAAAGCTGGAATCATCTCAGACTGGTTTCTTGAACATGACAATGAGGTCACTGTACTCAAATGGCCTCCATAGTCACCAGATCTCAATCCAATAGACCATCTTTGGGATGTGGTGGAACGGGAGATTAACATCATGGATGTTCAGCCGACAAATCTGCGGCAACTGTGTGATGCCATCATGTCAATATGGACCAAAATCTCTGAGGAATGCCTCCAGCACCTTGTTGTATCTATGCCACGAAGAATTGAGGCAGTTCTGAAGGCAAAAGGGGGTCCAACCCGTTACTAGCATGGTGTACCTAATAAAGTGGCCGGTGAGTGTATATCCCCAGTTTCCCCTTACACATTAAAACTATATGGGACACTCTATAGATCCCCAAGTGAAACTGAAAGGGACAATGTCACAAATTTTACCCCATAAAACTACTAGCCTCCTCAGGTAGGGTATGAATTGTCCTTTCTACCATTCCACCTTGTAAGAATCTCCTCCAAAGTTATAAGCAAATGATCAGAGAAGAGTCATATTGTGCCTGGAATGAGTCATGTTTAGATGCAGCAGTCATTTCGGATATCAATGTCTACGGTTCTATAGTAAACATGCTGGTGTCATATTGATGACGTTAGTGGCAGATATTGGCTGTCATAGCCAATCGTAATTTAATTATTGTTTTCGGTGCAGAACATTAAACAGTTGTGGTCCCTTGAGTACTATTGTAGCATGAATCCTTAGCACAGTGACCGGGCACCTGATGGAAGTTCTGCCGCTACTGTACTCATGGTCTCCATTAAGTTAATATCTTTATGTGTATAACGTGGCAATGATGGGAGTTATCCAGGTCACAGTCAGTCTGTTGTCTCCCATCAGGCGCTCTCTGCTCTTTCGCTGTTGGATATGTGAAGGTGAACTGGGAGTTGAGTGGAGAGTTAGCCCTTGCCATCTTCTCGGCTGTCAGTGCTGGCAGTCTGTTTCTTATGGACTATAGCTTTAATATCTGGATGTGCTATGCTGGTTACCTGATCTTCAAGTCTTCCTACATGCTTCTCATCACTATCGCTACGTAAGTATAGACCTTCTACTCAAGTGCACAAAGGTATCTCTTCCAGAACTAGGAGACTTCTGCATAAAAGAATACATATTAATACACAAAATGATACACTTACACATGTTTACACAATCACAGACACTTATACAGGCGGTCCCCTACTTAAGAACACTCGACTTACATACGACCCCTAGTTACAAACGGGCCTCTGGATATTGGTAATTTATTGTACTTTAGCCTTAGGCTTCAATAATCAGCTATAACAGATATCACAGGTGTCTGTAATGAAGCTTTAGTGTTAATCCTGATTCTTATGACAATCCAACATTTTTAAAAACCAATTGTCACAGTGACCAAAAAAGTTCTGGCTGGGATTACAATGATAAAATATACAGTTCCGACTTACATACAAATTCAACTTAAGAACAAACTGTATCATAGTATCATAGCTCATACGCTTGAAAAATGACACATGTCCATCAAGTTCAAGCAAGGATGTAAGGGAAACCGTTCTATATTATAACATAACCGTCAATGTTATTTAGATGTAAAAAGGCATCTAGACCCTTCTTGAAGCTCTCTGCTGTCCCTGCTGTGACCAGCGCCTGAGGCAGGCTATTCTACAGATTCACAGTTATTACAGTAAAGAAGCCCTGACGCCTCTGCTGATTGAGCCTTGTTTTCTACAGATGGAGAAACAACATATTTTTTAGCATGGACTATTGATATATCTATATAAATGAATCATGTCCCCTTATATAAACATATTTATAGACACAGTTCTACACTACAATTATGCACTCCTATACACACAGACATTTATACAGACACACATACAGTATATAAACATCATATACCGTATACACACCATATACAAGGGACACACCATATGGTATACATGCCATATACAAGCACACAGGGAATATATACACCATATACACATCATCTACACATAGGGTCGGACTGACCCACTGATGTACAGGTAAAACTACTGGTGGGTGCAGAACATGTTTGCCACTTTAGGACAATAACTCTATATACACCCTCCAGATGCAGATACAGTTGAATCATATGACAGTGCCGAGAGCCTTCAGCTCATCACATACAAAGTAGTGCATGCATGATTATAGTGATCTATAATGCTACAAGTAGCAGCTCAGCTGTAGCTAATGTCCTATAGTCTCTATCATTTGCCAATAGTGGGTGAATAGCAGGTGGTGTATACAATACATGGATGATGTGACCTTTCATTTAAAGGAAATCTACCATCAAAATCCACACTGATAAACAAGGGACATCTACTCATAGACCCAGGCACCGTGACTGTGGTTATATTTGTTACCCATGACCTTCTTCCTTCTAAAATCAAATTTCACAGTTATGCTAGGGCTCTGTTCTTTCACAACAGAAAGGGGGAACTGCTCCTGCACTGTTTAACAGCCTGTGAAGCTAAATCATTGATAACAGCCCACAGAGACCTTCTGGCTCATTAGCATAATTACATTTAAAGTTGACATTAGAAGGAAGGAAGCCATGAAAAACATGTATAAGTTTACCACAGTCAGGGTGTCTGCATCTGAGTAAGTGTCCCTGGTTAGTCATGCTTGATGGTAGTTATTGGTTTTATGTGTGTAGTTAACGCATCTGCAAAGTAAGAGTTTGAAGAACTACACTAAAGACATGTATGAGCCAGAGAGCAGTGCATCATTTAATCCACTAGGTGGAGCCATACACCTGGTAAAAGGCTCAGGATGAGTAGCTATGATCAGACACATCTGGTGCACACTTGATATTCCCCTCTCTTCTGATGACAAGTATTAATAGATTTCACTTGATAGACAGTGACCCCCGAATAGCATTTTCTGTTAGGACCCCATTATCTAGTGGCTACAAAGCCCTCAGAGCACAAGTGATTTGTACATAACCTAATTGTTTTGCTTTACAGGTTCCAGATTGCAGTAAACCTGAGCATGGAGCGCTACGCCCTGATGTTTGGGATGAACACATTTGTAGCACTTGTTCTTCAGACGATACTGACCATCATTGTAGTGGACAGCAGAGGCCTGGCGCTGGACATCATCACCCAGGTGGGCACCCGCTCTGATTTACAAAATGATATATAAAGGCAAATGAACTTGCGCCATTGTTCACATTGTCTTATTGCACCATTTACCCGTATGCAGGAGACCTGCAATACTCCACACATTTTATGTTTCTGAGATTCTTTCAGTTTCTGAAAAGGGGGAAAAAGGAAACTTTTCAACCTTGTAATCAGGGGCGTAACTTGAGGGGGTGCAGAGGGTGCGATCGCAACCGGGCCACGAGGCTTAGGGGCCCATAAGGTGTCATTTTCCCATATGAGAAGACCTGTACTATATACCATACATTATAGTCAGGGGGCCTGGCACAGACTTTGCACTGGGTTCCTGCAGATTCAAGTTACACAACTGCCTGTAAGGACCACAACATTTTAGTTTTTTCCCCTTTTTCACTCCCCACATTTAAAAATGTATTATTTTTTTTTAAAAATTCAGTTTACAGAGCTGTCTGGGTTTTTTTTTTTTTCTTCCTAACAAATTTTACTCCCTAGTGACCAGGGCTGGATTAAGGGTGGTGGGGGCCCCTGGGCGCAAAGTGGTGGAGGCCCTTCCAGCAATGTTTTTGGAAGTATATAGCGTGCCAGCCCCCTGTAGTATATAGCGTGCCAGCCCCCTGTAGTATATAGCCTGCCAGCTCCCTGTAATATGTAGCCTGCCAGCCCCCTGTAATATGTAGCCTGCCAGCCCCCTGTAGTATATAGCCTGCCAGACCCTGTAGTATATAGCCTGCAGCCCCCTGTAGTATACAGCCACCAGCTCTGTGTAGAATTTAGCCGCCAGTCCCCTGTAGAAAATGGCCACAAAATAATAAACTTCATACTTACCTCAGCTTCCCTTCCAGTGATCCCACAAAGCTGCAGGCTCTTCCTAGCTCTTCAGGCAGCCACCGGCCACTGAAGACACAGCTGCCGTCACTGGGGGAGATTACAGATGACCTGTTTTGGCAGCAGCATGTATTGATCGGACGCCGACAGCGTGACGTCAATACTCGCCGCTGGGGTCCCATCACAACCTGCTGCCGCCGAAACTCCCCCAGCAATGGCAGCTGTGTCTCACTGACACATCTGACATCCTAGACCCCTATGTGTGATGTGGGCAGGCCGCTGCGCATCCTACACAGAGAGTGTCAGAGACACTGTGTCACTGACTGTCGGAAACTGGTGGGGGCCCCAGGGCTAGAGCCCCAGGAGCCCCTCCTTTAATCCAGCCCTGCTAGTGACCACAATTCTTATTCCATGCCAGTTGATGGGAAGCTGGAAAGAAATTCAAAATGCAATGAAATTCTAGAAAAACCACATAGGTGACAATTTCTTGCGGATACGTTTTTTAAGGCTTTCACTGTGCGCTTTAATTTATTCCTTGGGATATCACATTTCTAATACCACAATTTATATAGATTTGGAATAATTAAAACCTTTTGTACAAAAAAAAAAGTCTTCCTGTTCAACAATATCTTTTCAAACTTCAGTGTAGGGAGCTGTGCAAGATGTCATTTTATGCAGGAATTTGCATATGGCATTTTCATTGCTAACATTTTGGGGACTGTGTGACCTTTAGATCACTTTTTATAAAAAAATTTTATGTATTGCAAAATGGCCAAAAAGTGGCACTATTTTCCATCACTGCCGGGAATAACCGCTCTTATGTTTTGATAGGCGAGACGCGGCGATCACTAATAAGTTTCTGTTTTTATTTATTTTTAGATAGTTCTTGGGAAAGTGTACTTTGACATTGTTGGCGAATTCTCATAAGTGGTGGTTTGAGGGCCATTACCTTTTTTTTTTGCGCCCTACCTTAAAATTTTGTGGGCCATTTTTTTAGGACACATAGGGCTAGTTTAAATGTAATAAAAGTTTAAAGATTTTTTTTATTTTTAATTTCATTTGGGGTTAAAAGTGATAAAAATGCCTTTTTGTCATTTATACTGTGTATTTAAAAAAAAAAAATTGCAAATGAACTCAAAATGAACACTATGAATGAATTTAGTTTGTCGTTTTAATATATAATATGTACAGTCTCAGGCAAATGGGGGGGGGACTATGGTGATTTTTTTTTTTTGTTAAATTGGGAAATACAAATGTATTTTTAGTAATATTTAATAATTTAGTGTGTGTGTGTGTTTACTTTATATGTCCCCCATGTGGCCATAAAAGAAATGACCCCCTACGAGGGCTGATGTTGATCAGAGCTGTACTGGGTCTTATCCAACAGCTCTGATTAACCCCTGTAGACCTGACAGTCTTGTGACCGGCTCTGCATCGCGCTACATCAGCGGGATGCTGTGAGGAGTGGAGAAGCGCTAATAAACATCATCTCCCTTGTCCCTAGGGTCTCAGACCCAGTCCTGCTCCCGTGGAAAGCACAAAGCAAAAGAAAACTGCAGAGACGTCTAGAGACATCGCTGCACATTCAGGACCTGCGCCAGCTGATGTCTAAAATCAGGGGGCAATCAGAGACAAGTTGTAACTTAGGGGTCTGATCATTCCTACAGTGTTGCAGTATATGGATAATTTGCTATGTACCTGTAAGTGTGCCTCTGGCACACCGTTATAGATCCTGCCCAATGACAGGAGACCTGGAGTCTCAAACATGGGATGGAATCAACAGTCCCCAATGACGTCACCGAGAGTGACGACCTGTTCCAGCAGATTTGTCGGCAGCAGGTAAATAGTTAACATCCGTGATTGATGCACCATGTATCTAAGCCCTTGAGCCCTCTTCATACATGTTGCACCATTTATAATTCAGTGAGTGTTACCTTATTGCTTATTCCAGGGATCCTTTTCTGTAGCCGGGTTATTGTGACCTCCAGCCAGATGAGGTCTAGCATTGTCCTGCATTAGGAGGAACCCAGGGCCAACCGCACCAGCATATGGTCTCACAAGGGGTCTGAGGATCTCATCTGGGTATCTAATGGCAGTCCGGCTACCTCTGGTGAGCACATGGAGGGCTGAGCGGCCCTCCAAACAAATGCCACCCCACACCATTACTGACCCACTGCCAAACCAGTCATACTGAAGGAAGCTGCAGGCAGCAAATTGCTCTCCATGGCGTCTCCAGACTAACATCTTCAGTGTGAACCTTTCATCTGTGTAGAGCACAGGGCGCCAGTGGTGAATTTGCCAATCCTGGTGTTCTCTGCTAAATGCCCAACTGCCTGCACAGTGCGCACAACCCCCATCTGTGGACGTCGGGTCCTCATTTCATCCTCATGGAGTCAGTTTCTAACCACTTGGACAGACACATGCACATCCGTGGCTGCTGGAGGTCATTTTGCAGGGCTCTGGCAGTGCTCCTCCTGTTCCACCTGGCACAGGCAGAGGTAGCGGTCCGGCTGCTTGGGTGTTGCCCTCCTACGGCCTCCTTCATGTCTCCTGCTAGCACCTCCAGCCTCTGGACACTACGCTAACAGACACAGCAAACCATCTGGTCCAGGCTCGCATTGATGCGCCCTACTGGATGAGCTGCACTACCTGACCACTTGTGTGGGTTGTTGAGGCGTTGTAGGGAGGTCATACAGGAACATGGTGGCCACGCACACTACTGTGCCTCATTTTGTCTTGTACTGTTGGATCAGCCTGTAGTGAGTTTTTCCACTTTTCTTTAATTTTTAATTTTTTTTATCAGCTCATTCATTCAGATCTAGGATGTGTAATTTGAGTGTCCCCTTTATTCTTTTAACCCCTTCACGCTCCGTGGCGGATATATCCGCCACGGAGCGCAGTGACTTAGCGCTCAGTGGCGGATATATCCGCCATGGCACTTATGCCGGCTCGGCTCTGGATCAGAGCCGAACCGGCATCGGGAGACACGGGGTGCCGGCTGTAACTAATAGCCGGCACCCCAGTGTAACACCCGCGATCGGAGTCGTCTCCGATCGCGGGTGCTTAACCCGTTAAATGCCGCGGTCAGCGCGACCGCGGCATCTAACATGCATCTGGGGGATCTTTCCCCCACGATCGGCCCCCCCGAACCATTTTCGGGGGGCACCGATCGTTGCTATAGTTACTTGCAAGAATTGCCGGTAAGATGGCGTCTGTGACGTCATCTTACTGGCACAGTGCCAGCCTATGCAAGTGTATAGGCTGACACTGATAATACTCTGCAATACATCAGTATTGCAGAATATTATCATGAAGAAGCAATCAGATGATTGCTTCTTCATGTCCCATGGTCAGGCGGTCCCCTACGTAAGGACACCCGATTACAGACAAACATAGTTACAGACAACCCCTCTGCCCACTGTGGGACCTCTGGTGAAGCTCTCTGGATGCTTTAAAATAGTCCCAGACTGCATAATCAGCTTAAAATGTCTGCAATGAAGCTTTATGTAATTCTTGTCCGATTACACGCAAACCAAAAATTTGAAACTCCAATTGCACTGGGGCAAAAAAAAAATTGTCGGGGGAACTACAATGATAAAATATCAGTTTCGACTTACATACAAATTCAACTTAAGAATCAAACCTACAGTCCCTATCTTGTATGTAACCCGGGAATGCCTGTATAGTATTACTCCTTTCCTGTGTATATTGTTATCTCAGTTATAGTTACAGTGTATATGCCAGGTACTGTATATACTATACCCGTTCTCTGTGTACAGTGATATGCCAGGTTTATCGGACAGTGTTCATATGGTTACTGACCTCCGTGATATGTTCCATTAAGGTAAGTGATATGCGTACTGTATAGTATTACTCCTCTCCTGTGTACAGTGATTTTCTTGAACTGTGTGTAATATACCAATTCCGTATACAGTGATATTCTAGTGTTGTGAAGAATAGATTAAACCATTGTTATGTGAAATTCTTAAGCAATGCAAGATGCTATTCTAGAGCCATGTACAGTAGTAATATTCGACGTGCTCTGTATATTGTTGTACCTCTCCTGTGTAAGCATATTCAGCTCTACATACAGTCATATCCCAGCACTGTATCCATTGTTATTTCTCTAATATGTACTGTAATATCCTGTACAGGAGGTCCACTACTTTAGGACACCTAGTATGTAACCCGGCGGACTGCCTGTACTGTATATTATGTTATTGCTCTCTGTGTTTCAATGATATTTCGGCCTGTGTACGGTGATATTCAGTGAGGCTGTGCAACAGTATATTAAAGCTATATACTGTTAATCCACGTGCTTATGTACAGTGATATTCCAGTGCTGTTTTAGTAACAATATACACAGTGATATAATTTTGCGTGTGTACAGTGACATTCCTGTGCTCTAAATATTATTATTCCTGTACCTTGTACAGTTATATCCCAGTTCTACGTATAATATTATTCCTTACCTGTGTACATTGATACCTCTCCAATGCACAGTGATATTTCAGTGCTGTATACAGTGATCCCTAGAGTCCAGTGGGCCCAAGGGGATAATTCCAAATGGAGCTCCCTTCACCTAACCAGACCACCAATCCACCTGGGTATTAAAAAGAAATAGTGGGGAATCCGGTCTTAGTTTGTGCCTTTACTTAAGATATATTGTCCACTATTTCCCTGATCTCTCGTGGCAGGTGGTGGTTGGCTTTTGTTCGTGCAGTTCCGTTTTTTCGTGACTATAAGGCGCACCTCAATAAATGCCTGCTAAAACGTCTAGGTTCAATATAAGGCGCACCTATATAAGGATGAATGAACCAGCAGGTGGCAGACCTGTGCACAGGCTCAAGGCAGCTGTTTCTGTAAGTACGGTTCATATATAAGTCGCCTGGACTATAAGGCGCACTTTGATTTCTGAAAAATCAAAGGATTTTTTGTGCTCCTTATAGTCCAAAAAATACGGTTAAATGACCAGAAGCCAGTATAGCACCATGCAGCCCCGGGAATACACCCACAACGGCGCTGTGCTAGTACATGTTCTTGTTCAGCTGGGACTGACGCTAGCAGGAGTACACTACTCGTATCCATCCGGCTTGTGCGCTGTGTCAGGGTCTCAGGTAGAAAGGGCAGGTACTGAACGGTGACAGCCGCAGGCCCCCCTCTCCCTGCGACCACATTGTTATGCCCTGTGAATCTCTTCTGTGTGATATTCCTCTTCTGTGTACAGGGATATTCCTCTCTGTGTAAGGATATTCTCTGTAGTGACTATCCAGTGCTATTTATAGTTATTATTCCCTCCTATATACGTGTATATCCTCTTCTTATTTAATTAGAAGATACTTTTTGTCTTACAATTTCAGAGGTCTGTTGTTACATAGCCCCCTCTCTATATATCATTGTAACTGTTTCACAGTTTTCTTGGGGAAATATAATTTTTATTTTTGTGCGGTCATTTCTCAGCCTGCTTTGTCATCCTAAGCATCAAATAAATCAGATATGACGAAGTTGTTCTGTCATTTAATCCCTGCAAAACCTTTGCTTAAACCCAAAGGCTCACATACCAGTCTGTGCCAAGGAATGTGATGGGCACAGGGCTCTGAATGTATAACAGATTTTTAATGGAAAGTGGCAGCTTCTCCTATACATATTGTTGAAGCCAGTCAGGTTGAGGAGAACTTATAATATTGTACTCAGAATGGGGCTACTTATCATTAAACAGCTTTTGCACAATTCTAGGTCTATTTGGAGCTCCGCATCCATCGGATTCATTACAGTGGGTTTGCCCTTTAAAAATGTTCTTTTTAAAAAAAGGCTCAAATACAATAAAAGTTCCCAGCAGAGGGCTGGAGTAACTATGAAACTTTTATCGACTTTTTGCAAAAGGCCCATGTCATGGATGGCTCTGCACACTGTGTTGCACTGGTAGCAGTTTATGTTTATGCCAGATTAATGAAGTGGTGGAAATAGCCCTATGAGACTTTTTAGCAGTGATGTACCATGAAACCTAAATAGCCACTATTTAAAATTTTTTTTTTTTTTTATTTACAAAAAAAGGCCAGGAAAACCAATGATAAAAACCCCCAACTTGTATATCTACTATGCATTTTGAATGCAATAAAGTAGTCACTTCTTAAAGGCTTCTATTTAACCAAGGGGAGTAATTTATAATATGTTTCTCTTACAGAAGAGCTAGATGTCTGTAGGCACAGTTTCTGGAATTCTTGAACTGGAATTGGTTATATAGCTTTACAATGGGCCCCCAGAATGAACTTTGCTGGTGGGTCCTAAGCACCCAAGTCTGACAAAGTTGTTAGTCTTGATTGCAGTAATGGTATCACTGATACCCCCATGTGAGATGTGAGCCTATAAGGTTACATCACAAGTGCATATTCACATGTCAACGCGCTGTTCCTGAATTATGTGGTGTAGACATCTGCATATGCCCAGTTCCTCCATATACTTTACATATGATTGGTCAAACCCTGGTAACACTTGCATTGAAATTGGGTGTAATATCCCCCATGGACTGGTTACATGCTATAACGTAAGCATCCTTTCCAGATAGGATCATTATATGCCTTATTGTACAATCCTGATCATGTGTGATATTGTCATGTGATTTCGATTTGGTATAAAAAGACTTGTGTTTATTGGATGTCATTCTCTGTTAAGACATTGTACTGTAAAATCACTTGTGGTGCTCGATCACTTTGCACGCAATAAGTTACCATGGAGCGTTACCCTTAGAGTTGTCATGGTGTACAAACAGTACAGCCCTAAACAGTTAACTCAAGAACATCATCTGCACTACATCTGTATATAGTCTTCTTATATGCAGCACTTTCTGTGTTGTACAACAATAGGATTTTTTACATTTTTCCTTTTTTTTACAGTAATTTTAAAAATAGCAAGTCTTCTTTCAGAAACTAAAACCAGCTAAGACATCATAGTATGTAAGGCTGGAAATGATGCAAGTCCATCAAGTCCAACCAAGAATTGAATAAATGTTTTATTCCCATACCCTGTGATGTTTTTTCTCTCCAAAAAGGGATCCAGGCCCCTCTTGAACATGTACATAGAGTCCACCATAACAACCTCCTGCGGCAGAGATTTCCATAGTCTCACTGCCACAGGCCCAGGTATAAAAAGATCCTTGTACTGCTCGTTCAGGTATTTGTACATTGTGATGAGGTCATTTTTCTAAATTGAATAATCTCAAATTTTGTAATCTGTCATTGTATTTCAGTCCTCCCATTCCTCTAATAATCTTGTTAAATGGTATATGGTAAGAGATAGAAATGTGCCACAAGAGCTTGCAATCTATAATAGGTGCATCGTAGAAAGAAAAGCAAGATAAAAATAATGAACTGGTGTAGTATTTGGAGCCATCCATGTAAGGCTGGGTTCACATCACGTTTTTTGCATACTGCTGATGGACACTTTCCCCACTGAAAAAATATATATCTAAACGTCTTGTACGTCTGTATACTTTTTTTTACTTAATTTCCTTTAGGAAAACTTATGCAAAAATGTACAGTGATATCTCAGTTATATGTACAGTAATATCCCAGGCCTGTGTACAGTGATAATCCAGTGTTGTATACAGTGATATTCCAGTTATTTATTCAGTGATGTGCCAGTAATGTATATAGTATTACTCCTCTCCTGTGTATATTGATATCCCATTTATATGTACAGTGGTATATCAGTACTGTATATAGCAGTGGTGGTGAACCTATGGCACGGGTGCCAGAGGTGGCACTCCAAGCTCTTTCTGTGGGCACCGGGCCATCGCCCCAGCACACCAGACAGGACTCAAATAATCTTCCTGCAGTTCAAAGCAACTTTAAAGATGCTGCTTTTTAAAGTGATAGATACTTGGCTACTTGGGACTATAGGAAGAGGGAGAATGTGTAGACACGGCCGAATTATTATTATTATTATTATTATTATGCTGGCCCCATGATTCTCTGTGCACAGAGGGCCACTGGAAAGAAGCTACAATGATGCAAATTTTCCCTCCTTTCTACTTTGTTGGTGTCCTCAGGAGGCTAGTATGATTGAACATTGCTGAAGAACAGGGAGCAATAAGTCACTGCATTCATTTTTGGTTGGCACCTTGCAATAAATGAGGGGGGTTGGACTTGCATTTTGGGCACTCGGTCACTAAAAGGTTCGCCATCACTGGTATAGAGGGTGAGACAGGAGGACCCAATACACATTAGGTTAGTGGCTGCTTCAGCAGAGTTAAAATTGTACATTGTATCTTTCATTTCATTTCCAGAAACTAACATATCATGTGTTTCATCTCTTTCCCCAGTTTCTGGTGTATGGATGTTACTTTGCCGTCATTTCTGGAATCTTCTTTATCAGGAGCCTGTATATTTTCATATCATATTACAAAAAGAAGCAAAGCGCCGACATCAAGTCTGAGACTCAGCTGTAGTATATAGGGCTGAGGACCCTGGATGAAGTCTCACCAATCTGACTTGGAGAAGATCGCTCAGACTAGTGTTGTTACTGTGGAGATGAAGCAGGACTTGACTTTTCTGCTGGATGATGGGGATGAAGATTTCATATAGTTGTTATATGGGCCTGTAATTCATATCTTCGGTCCTGCATTGTGGATACCACCTGGGTTATATTACACCTATCCCTATGCTTTTACATGAACTCAATTTATATATGACCCCCCCCCCCCCCCCCCATTGCTGCTATGCTTGACAGCTTTTCAGTTTACAAAGCTCCACTCACACTGCTGTGCCGTGCCCCAGTCTTCTGCCCACATTATTATTTTCTCTGTTACATGTGAGTAACCAGGAACATATACACACAAGATCTATAGCAGAGATTGCTGTAACATACAACCAAATTCTCTATTTCTGCACAATTGCTGCAAAACTTTGGTTCACTATATGCTATTTCGTGATGTCTGAGGACAACAGTGTCCTCCCCCGAAGCCTATTGTGCCACGTGATATTATTAACCATTTAGAGAAAAACACATGTGGAAGCAAATGGAACACACACTGCCGGAAACAATGATCTAGACCAGTGATGGCGAACCTTATAGGGGCCGAGTGCCCGAACTGCAAGGCAAAACCCCCCCTTATTTATCGCGAGGTGCCAACCAAAAATAATAGCAGTAACTTATTGCTTCTTGTTCCTCAACAACGTTCAATCATATTGGCCTCCTGCGGACAAGCTGGAAAATTTGCATCATTTTAGCTTCTTTTCGGTGTCCCTCTGCACACAGAGAATTGTGGGGCCAGCAGGAGGTCCCCCAAAGATAATTTGTCCCTTCTCCCTCTTCCTACATTCCCATGTAGCGAAGTAAGTATCACTTTAATATATACCTGAAAGAAGCATCTTTTAATTTGTTTGGAACTGCAGGAAGATTCTTTGAGTCCTGTCTAGTGTGCTGGGGCAATGGCCTGGGTGCCTACAGAAAGGGCTCTGAGTGCCACCTCTGACACCCATGCCATAGGTTCGCCATCACTGATCTAGACAATCAGCATCATTTTATTGGTTAACCCTTTCATCGCCGAGGGTCATTGATGCCTGAATGTCCAGGTCAATTTTTTGCAGTTCTGCTACGCGCTTGTTTAAAAGACCATATCTATGAAAAAGCTTTACATATCAAAACTATTTTCACTTTTTTTTCCATGACGTGCGAGAAAAACTGAATAAACCTTTACCAAAATATGTCATGAATATGTATAGAATAATTTCATCACCCTTACGGCAAGTTCAGCTACAGATGCAGAGGGTGCATGTACTTCTGCAAACTGTAAGCTAAGTGTTTCTTGCAGCTGCTTATATATTCTGCCTTGAACAGACAGGCTGGAAGGGGCACTTTTCAAATGCTTATATCTCCTGAACCCTGGCACCTATAAACACAAAACTGGTGTCGTATTAAACCAAAGGATCTTTCCTTTAATAAGAAAGATTGTGTATGGATTCATATTTAACTCACATGAGGTCCATTTCCTTCTGATCCTCCTTGAGTTTGTTCTGCTCCTTCATTACTGTCCAGCTGTGTTTAATTAAACTGATTGGACTTGATCTGAATACTTTCCATACCCACGCTATATAGCCGTATGACAGTCATGAAAAAGTCTGGCCAAACTATTTTCTGTATATTTCCCAACATAACAAAACAAGGTCGGAGCAGCTTCCTTTTACGTCTCTGCTGCTCTCAGGAGAAGTTCAGGAAGCAAAGTGGGGCAAGGACTGGCGAGGTCACCATGCACTAGCAGGGAAACCCCCCTTAACTTTGTGGGGGGGGGGGGAAATACTTGCGCTTTAAAAACAGCAACTGTGCTTCAAAATGGAAAAAACAATGAAAAATAAAAAATCACACAGGTGCCATTTTTCTAATATTTTAATATTTTTTCACCTGCAAACTGTAGCAAAACATTATTAGCTTTATTATGCAGAAATGAGTCCTCAGTATGGAGAATTTAGGCGTATAGAAATGGATAGCTTTATTGGGCAAAATAAAAATTTGTGGGATTTTTTTTTCTTTTCCGTTTTCAGTGAATAAAATTTATATATTTGTATATCATCATTGAACTTTGAACTCCCACATCCCCCTCAAGCCGGATTGCTAAAATGATTGAAGTCTGTTTTTTTTTTCTCAGTTACACGGTGGACCCGGAGACCCTTTATGCGCCTCCACATAGAATAAAGTGTTACGAGTTAGAAATACTGATATGAATAATTACCTAGTCCCTAAGAAAAAAAAATATATATATACAGAGTACTGCAGCTTAATGAATATGGAATCTGCAATAACTTACCAAATTTAATATACATGATACGCCTTCAATTAACCCCTTGACTGCCCAAAGACTTCATTGTAACCCTCTAAGCAGGCAGTGGATTGAATGAAACAAAAAAGGCTTCCCAATTGCACATTTTACCTTGTTTTTCCTCTCTTTTTTTTTTTGTTTAAATACAAAAAAAAATATAACTGCAGGCTCCGAAAGAACTCCCTGTGTTTAAAGCTTACGCTGGTTAAACAAGACAAACAGTGCAAGAGGCAGTACATGTACGGTGATGCCTGGTAAGCTCCTGTGTTAGTCTAAGGCTATAAGAAAGGATTTGTCGATGAACTTCCTGCTGGATACTGTCCCGTGGGTGCCCCGGCCTGCAGAAAGGAAGGGAGAAGGGGAAAAAAACATCATGTCTCTGCAAACTGGAAGTAATCCTAATACAACATTGCAATAGGACCACATAAAACATAAATGAAACTCCCACATTTTTATTGCCTGGAGAACAGAAGTATGAACTAAAATTTCAGAACAGAGTTGAGGGTTCAGCCAACTATGCGGCATAGTAGCCAAAAAAGTATTGGAAAAAAAAGCCTGCTTGCCCCCAGTTTATGTGGCATTATGTGACGTGTCATTATTGGGCAAGCAATCACAGACCTCAGTGGTGACCGCTACACCTATACCATGACTATACTGAGGTTAGAACTGCATATAGTAGCTGCACCTCTTGTAACATTATAGAAGAGACACGTTGCTTACAGAACTGCCCAACCTCTGCAGCACACACAAAGTCTTTTATACGAGTGTGTTAGGGATAAGGGCTACTCTTTAGGCTACATTCACATCTTATTTCATGGATGTGTTCAGCGTATATGACCGGAAAGGTATATGCTGAACATACACATACTGGAAGTTTGAGGCGTCTGCACAGTATACAGCCGGAAACACTGGATGGAAAAATGCAGCAAGTTTCACTATATCATCCTGTTATCCTATACTATGCACTCAGTAGGGGCAAAAATAGACTATGGGGGACAGTACTGCATCCGCACCCGGCCTCTGCTGAGCATACGCTAAGAAGGTCCCTGATAATGTAACTGTCCATATAAGGGTAAGGCTGCTGCCAAGGAGGGAGTACCGGTTTGTGCATACACTGGGATATGTCCTAACCCTCCATTGCAAGGAAACAGAAATCTGCCAGACGTTTCCTTCAGCAGAGGCCTACAACGTGGTGTAAATGTAGCCTTACATCCGTTTGGGGTTACCGACGTGGTTGCGCTGCTTAACATAAAGTACAAAGGTAACATTACACTCCCTCCTCACACTGCAGATCAGGAAAGAGAAGGCTGGCTTGTACAGGTGCCTGTGCCTCTATGACCAGGCTGCTGTAATTCAACCCTGCTCCTACTTTGCTCCATACAGAAACAAACGGACTGTTTGCAACCTGCCAGTGAAAGAGGCCAACGCCAACACACAAGGGCTCACTTACTAAGGGTCGCGCTGCTCACTTTAGTCCTTTTGCCCCTTTTTTTGGGATTACACAGCTTGCACAGGTATTTAAGAAGTGTCTGCACTGGGATTTTTGCCCATGCGATCGGATTGTGAAGCGGCTGCGCTTGCTTCCAAGCAACACAAATTAGGGGGCATGCTGGCGGACTGTCCGACTGATTCGGACTGAGCCCGGAATTTAACTTTCGAATTGTGTCACAAGATCAAGCACTTACATACACCACCACTAAAAAGATGGTGAACTCGGTTGGACCTGAACGGGGAAGCGATCGGGCGCACAATCTCAGTGAATAGCGGCACAGCGCATTATACACGGACAATGCACTTTCGGTAAACTCCAGCGGAAACTTAAGTAAATGTGCCCCATTGTGTGTAAATTAAAGTTTCTCATCTGGAGGTAAAAATGTTTTACATGTCCTCCAATTTTAAGCAACTCACCATGAAAGGATTACTAGACACTGCAGGAGCTGCAACTTGTCCAAAAGGAGTAACCACCGATTTCGCTGGACCAAAAACGCCAAATCCGGCTCCTTAATTTAAAAGAAAAATAATAAATGCAGGAAACAAATACAAGTAGTCATGCAGCTATTCCACAAACTACACCGGATGCTCATACTGTACCTTGTATATTGCCATTCGGCTGCTGTGAGAAAGCAGTCTGTTGGGGGAAGGCTGTCTGAGGGGGGAATGCCGGCTGATGAAAAGTGCCACTAAAGCTGGTAGGAAGACTGTACGGTGCCGATGTCCCGAAACCGGCGGGCATGCTTAGTGAGGCTGTTCCAAAAGAAGCTGTTTCAGATACAACCAATAAGGAATACAATAAGATACATGAAAACAGGAGTCACAGCAGTGGTTACTATTCTGGAAGTGGAAGGTTTTCCTTTCAATAACTATACCAAAATTGTCTCCGGAGGGTGATGAGACAAGTGGTCCTACTTATTTGTCTATGTCCCCTATGAAGTGTAAAGCGCTATGGAATATGACAGCGCTATATAAAGATTATAGATATCACTAGGTGCAGAAGCCATTATCAGATACTGATCTGAGGCTGTAGTAAACACGGAGAAGGTCCTATTCCTGCTTGAGTTGCCATTCCTTCCCAAAGAAGTCTACACACGGATGAGACATGAACCAGAAAAACGGACCACGGAAGTGCTGTTTGACCCAGAACACCACATATTGGTGTGCAGGGAGTATGAATTACCATGAAACCAAATAATGGTAATAATCTTACATGTGGAAGATATCAGAAAGGCAGAAAATAAAGATAAATCCCATACTACAATATGTATCCGTGTCTGCAGTAGGATAACCCGAGCCTAAGCTTCTCTGGCACGTGGACAAATATGAAATAGTTGTGCGATCTCATCCTATAATCAGAGACACAGGAGGATGGTACAAAGAATAACATTTCAGGAAGAAATTAACAAGAAGCACAATAATCACAGCTTTACAGTATGTGTGTGTCACAAATCATCCAAAACATGCACCAATGTGAATGAGGCAAATTCACCTATAGTAAAATACAGAAGGAAGCCGATTGCATTTCACTATAGGGATTTACACAGTACACTTCCAAATGACAACAGAAGAATACAGCAGAATACTACAGATCTAATAGGGTAACTGCATGCTTATGTTTCCACACACAGGAAAGCGGGGAATCCTGGGAAGAAACATGCAACAATCACCTGGATTTATGGTCTGGCATGTGAATGGGAAGACTGGGAATGCCCTTGGGAAGAAAACTGAAACATTGCAGGGCGCATTAACCATCGAGATATGATAGAAGGTTGCTCAGATCTACATAATAAGAGTACACTTTATTCTCCAAAATCTATGTGACAGCATTGGTGCCTTTTTTGAGCCCTTGTTTTTGACCACCCCTTGATGACCAGGGACTCGCAGCTTACAATTCAGCATGGAGCACAGGAATGGTTTACAAGCAGGGTATTACGATGTGCCACAAGATGTGCTGGAGGATTTTTCCTATGTGTGTTCCTGGCTTAAAGTGGGATCTTTACCCTATTTATGGTATAGCTACAGTATACACCATAAATGTCATATGGATGAGGGTCCTACCTCCGCACATCTGCTCGCTCGCCCCTTTTTACTGCCCCCGCCTTGGAACTCATACAGGGCAATTCAGGACGCTAAACGATGGGTCCATAAAGACCTGTGGGTCATTTTGTGTCCCAAATCGCCCTGGCAGGTTCCCTTTAAGTCATTAGACTATCAGGTTCCTTTATCTCTCAGCTGTCAGTGGATACAGGACAGAAAAATGATTTACAAAACTTCATAAATAAGAAAGGTATAGAGGGGGGGGAGGGGGGAGGACATAAACAGATTTCTTTAATAAAGTATATTACTAAGTTTAGTTACTTTTGTAAAGTAGGATCTGTATCTTGCAGACATTTCTGGCACAAGTTTGCAAGGTTTTGTTAATATGTCTGAAGTATAATGATGTTTTTCTATAATCTCAGAGTAGAACCATTTTGAACGCTGTAGCCCATCTAACAGGTCAGTGAATGGAAGACGAGATTGAATATGTCTGAACTATCTAGCAGGATGGGTTATACACCTGGTGTTCACCCTCAGCTATACAAGGTCAAACTTAGTTCTAGTAACGCTTTGATACCAAAATCTACAAAGGGGTGCATCTACAAAAGTAGAGGACCACAACACAAGGCCAGAAACCCATGTTGTGCCGGGACGTCTGCCCTGATAGACTTGCCTACATGTGCCACCACATGCCACTATAACACATTATCAATTTTCAGTAACTCCAAAAGAAAATTTGGTAAAAAGTGATGCTGTTCTTTAAATGAAAAGAAAAAAACATGCAAATGGTGATCTCATAGGTGTCATCACAAGAATATCCATACTCCAATATTTCACATCAATAGATGACAAACACAGAAAAGTAATATTTCGATGGTGGTGAAAATATTCACATGCTGTGGGTGGCAAAAAAAAAAAAAAAAAGTTGAATGTGAATGCCAAGCTTTTAACGAAGCCAAGCAAGACTTGATATCAGCTCCGGGGCTGGACAGACTACTCACAGACATCCATTGCTCCTGCAGCTGTCGGTAGTCTGGTCGGGTGGAATGGGTGAAATGGGGCACCCGGGTAGTCCATCTCGGTCGTGTGACCATCACGGACTCCTGGTTGAGAGTTTAAAATATGGTCTTCCAAATCTTATAAATTACCAATACAGTTCAGAGCAGGCATGCCAAATGTGAAGGACCATGGGGGCAGTATTTTGGGCAGGGGGCAAAGCTCTGGAAGACACATGATAACGTCTTCATTACAAAGTTTCTCTAAATTTTCTTGATGAATACAGTTTTATTTCAGCCAGTTGTATACAACTTAAAAGAATGAGAACCCCAGCCAAAAAGTCTTGGAATCTGTGGTGGTCCCATAGTGAGCCCAGCAGATATTGGAGGGCATCCTGACTCCCCTCAGAGGGCAGATTTTTGGATTATAATAATCGCTATTTCATGCACTACATCCTCCAGGTACAGCAGAGGAAACTGATGTCCTATTGCAAGGAAGCACCACCAAATACCAAAACTGTCAATGTTACATGCAGGGTTCATTGCTTTTTTTATTGAGGTACAGGTCTCTAAAAGGGGACATTTATTTGTAAAAGAAGCCTTAGGTTTATTTTACGTCTATCACAGCAAGGACAAAAGCAAACAAAGCTACAGTTTTACATACTCTAGAATTTTGTTCATGAGACGCATGGTGAGATATTCAATGTATACATAAAATCCATGTTCCCATACCTGGAGGCGCTCGTCCATTGGTCTGGAACGGGTTCACAGCAGGTGCAACGGAAGCAGAAACAAATGGGTTTGTTGAGGCAGGAGCTGGGAAGTGACATTATATGATCATTGTTCAGCAACCACTTGTCTACAATGTAAAAATGTAATCTCTACTATAGTGCAAGTCTGTCAAATGGCTTAGGAGGGGTAAATAGTTGGATAACGGGCTTTGTGTTGTAGAGAAATACTGCAGAAGGATTCTGACATTTATCTACTATTCAGCTCTGTTCACACTGGCTCTTACCTCCAAATGCTCCTGCGACTGCTGGAGCTGGATGGGTGTGCGCTGCTGGGACTGCAGCTGGGATCCCAAAAACATTGCTGTAAAAGATAGGGATAGTGTCACACAAGGAAAGAACCAGAACATATGCAAAGCAGAAGCTTCAAGTTTTCAATGCCTTGGTCTAGTCTCTGACACTCATGTCCTTTGCATTTTAACCATGAATTGATGTTTGGCCGTCGCCTTTTATAGACAGAGCGACAAAACTGCAATCCAAAACCAAATTCTGTCTCAAATTGATAAAAGTGCAGTATAACGATTCTCAATGTATTTTGGCGAGACATGCTTTTGTTTGTAGAAGATGGCCTTCAATTTTTATGTCCGTTTATAATTGGTTGAATTAAAAAAAAAATCTATTCTGTTATTTTTTCCACCATTCTACAAACACTTTATATATTGTTTTACTGTATTTTACAGCTTGTCCTGATTACAACAATATCAACTTCAAATAACATTTGTTATATAATACTTCAGTTATATTGTCATTTAGAGAGCGATCTACTTAATAGATACATCTCTCTATACCCGGTCATTAGGCATGTGATGAGCCATAACTCTATTGAAGCTCTTATCTAGAGAAAGTCCTCCCATAGCCATGGGTCACTGGTAACAATATTGTATCCCATGTTGAGGATTGGGGGTTTGAGTCCCAACAAATTATAAATAAAATTATTTTAAATGGATGGTGTCAGGTGGAATCCTCTGTGTAAAGTGATTGACCCAACCTACAGTCACGAGACTGTGATGCCAGATCAGTTATAGATTTGGCTGTTTGGGGGAGATACAAATACTCTTACACTTATATACTATGGACACTTTGAATAAAAAGCTATTTTTTTTTAATCCCACTCTTTTTTACATTAAACATTTTTCAGTTTACAACAGTCAACAAAAACAGATACCCCCCACCCCCCAACCCTCCAGAGACCAGTACAGATCAAAAAAGATCATATTCACATATAATTTGCCAACATACATCATAACAATGCGTATTGGGGGTTCTCCTTATACACAAAAAGAAGACCAAATCCGCGACCTCCAATGACAATACGCCTCAATAAAGCTCCATTAACAGCCAGTTTTCTGCTTTGCAATGAGTTTTTCACAACCAGACCATTTCTTAAACCATTCTGTACAAAGTGTGAAGCTGGTTTTTCTGCGCAGGGTGCACTGATGGAAAAGTCCCGCGTGAACTCAAGCCAGGGCCCCCATATTGTCTCCAATCGCTTTTCCGCCTTTCTCTTAATGTAACCCCCTTCTCTAGTCTACATTCATCCTGTCATTTTAGTGATAAATTCTGTTTCGTAGGAGAGAGCATGCCTGTATCCCAGTGGTTACGTCAATATAGTTTTCCCTGCTTATATTAACATACGGGCCATGTCCCAGTTTAGGTCCCACTTTCATCTGTTACTCCTCAACTCCAAACCCAAATGAAAACCATAGGAGTGGCAGGGATCTCACCCATAGACCTTTTTCACAAGACTCAGTACCGCCCCCCTTTCCAGAAGGCCCAGTTCTCAGGACCACTCCCACATCATGTGGAAGCAGATGTCCCCATTTCCTACACATATGGGCAACAATCATCCCCCTGATGCCAATTCTGACAACCACGACTGCGTTTATATGTTCTGTGGTATAAGACTAACTGCGGAGAGTCTAGTTTCTCGCGCTGGAAAGACTGGGTCCACACGAGAAGGGAGGTCCATTGTTCTCTGTTTTGGGCCCACCATATCGCTTCCATTTGGACCGTGATGTTAACGGTAATGTTTTATGATAGTTCATCTGCCGTTGTCTATATATAAAGCGATATATTAGACCCTGCACATTGCCTGGGGGAAATCAAGTGTTAATAACTAAATGATTTTAATTGCAATGGGGTACTTTTCATTTGAGTGTCCATGGCATGCCTTAACTGGAGATATCTGTAGAACATGTTATGCGGCAGTTGATGTTCCTCCCGTAGCTGCTCAAAGCTTCTCACCACTCCATCGGATATTACTTGCTCCACCCTATGAATCCCCTTATTTTCCCACATCCCAATCTCTTCTAGTTTATTTATTTCAGTGAGTTGTGGGTTCCTCCACAAAAGGAGTGATCTTTGTGCAGCCCTCCAGTCCAAGCATCATCTTAGCTCTCCTCCATACCTCCACCACTAAGGCTACCGTAGGGAGCATGTCCGGGGGTCGGGTCTGGGCACCTATTTCCAACAGATAAAGAGGGGGTCTTCCACCATTACAGTAGGACATAAGGCGCTCCACTGCTATGATACTATCCGGCTGTCCCCAGCCCTTCAGCTGTTGTAGCTGGGCAGCCAAAAAGTACAAATACGGATTAGGCACCGCTAATCCTCCTTCGTCTTTTGCCCTTTGTAGCGTTTCTAGCCTAATGCGTGCCACCTTCTTACGCCAAATCAGAGACCTATATATACTTTGTATGCGATAAAAGTATGTCATTGGGATCCATATTGGTGAGTTATGTAATAAATAGAGAAACTGTGGCATCAAAACCATTTTTGTTAGGTTTGCTCTCCCTACTACAGACAATGGCAATTTACACCACGCATCCACCTTTTCCAGGGCCCTGGCCATCATTGGTTGAATATTTAAGGATATATACTCTTTGGGATTAGGTGATATCCATACACCCAGATACTTGAATGTGGATACTACCTGTAGCTGACCCGTGCTGAAGTTCCCAGGGAGAGGGTCTAAGGGTAAAAGTACGGATTTGTTCCAATTTATTTGGATACCTGAGAACTTTCCGTACTCTATCATGAGAGCCATAAATGGGGGTAGGGAGTCCTGCACATTGTTAAAAAATAATAACATGTCATCAGCATATAGCGCAATGCGCTCATCCAAAAGTCCATATTTAAATCCTCCAAGAGCCGCTGATGCTCTGACCATGCATGCAAATGGCTCCAGTGCTAATGCAAACAGGAATGGGGATAGGGGACAGCCCTGCCGGGTTCCCCTCCCCAAGCTAAACGGGCTGGATAGCTTTCCATTTACTCGGATTCTGGCCTTAGGTTCCGAGTACATAAGCTGCACCCACCTTAAGTAGTATGACCCGAATCCCATCTTTCGCATGACCGCCCATAAAAATTCCCACTCGACGCAGTCAAAAGCTTTGGCAGCGTCGAGTGAGAGGACAGCCCTATAGGCAGCATTTTCTGGGGACATCTGTAGGTTCATAAACAGGCGTCGGATGTTAATAGTGGTAGATTTTCCTGGCATAAAGCCGGTCTGATCATTATGCACCAGGTTAAGGATGACTTCTACCAGCCTATTGGCCAATACTTTGGCAATTAATTTGACATCCGTACACAGGAGTGATATGGGGCGATAAGACTCCGGCTGGAGCGGGTCCTTGTCAGGCTTGGGGATCAATACAATTGTCGCCTCCTTCATAGAAGCTGGAAGATTGCCTGTTTCATGGACAGTTGCAGCTACCTCCAATAGTTTGGGCAGAAGTATTTCCTGGTACTGCTTAAATAATTCTACAGGGAGACCGTCTACCCCCGGGGCCTTGTCGTTCTGAAAACTCGCCAGAGCCTGCTCTAGCTCTTCTATGGTTATGGGGCCATCTAACATTGATCTCTGATCCTCTGTTAGCTTAGGTAAGGAGACATCAGCTATAAAATTCTCTATCTCTCCCCTGCTGTATGTCAATCTTGATTTATAAATATCTGCATAGTATTGCTGCGAATAAAAGCTATTTAGAAAGGCGCTTAATTTTGAAAAGGAAAAATTTTCAATTTTATTGTCTTCAAATACTGGTAAGACCATCGGGAAAAAAAACAAAACATTAACTAAATAGATCTCAATTTAGAAACATACTTATCTGTTGGGGCTGGAACAGCTGGGACAGGAGCAGAAGATGGTGTTGGACCGCTATAGGTACTTCCTTGTGTACTGCCACCTGGAAAATATAACAGTGATTCAATGTAGGTGCACATATGTGATAACCTGGTGCCCCAGACTGAAGTATCCATTTGCATATGACCGTATGGGTGCCCTTGATACAGTCACACAATTTGCGTCCGTATCACAGCCCCAATAGAGGTCTATAGCACCCGGCTACAGTGTCATCTTGCTCCAGCCAAGCCGGCAGTAAATGGGTCATGTTATGTTGCTGTTTTACAGTCCCACCACTCAGCTTTCTATAGAGGGGGTGAGTAGTAGGGAGTGCTCACCCCTCAACCTCCCGGTCGTATGCCCACCCAGGTTACGGCCCATACGAGCACACAGTTGTGTGGATGTAGCCGAAGCCTTTAGATTAGATTTACCCATATATCCAGGCACTGTGACTGTTTTAATCTTCTTATATGTAACCATTAAAATTATGCTAATGAGTCTGGAGTGTTACCAGTGCCCCTCTGTGCTGCAGGAAATGGTGAAAGTGCTGAAAGGGCAGTGTGAGAGGGGCTTTTGTAACAGCCCCAGAGCTATTCAGGCTCATTAACATAATGTTAAAAGTTGGTTTTAGAAGGAAGGAGGCCATGGATAACAAATATTAGAAGCTTACCACAGTTACAGTGTCTGGACCTATGAGTAAGTGTCCCTGGATTTTGATGCTAGATTTCCTAGAATATTAATAGGAAACAAAACTGAAGGAACTTTTTTTTTTTATGGTTAGTCACACTTCGTAGCCCATTAATAGATATTCTTACCTTGCACGCTGCTGAAGATATTGTCTAGATCTGCAAGAGCTGCATATTTATCTGCTGAAGGCTGACTCGGTTTACTAACAGCAGCCGCTTTACTAGCCCCAGTCGAATTAAAGGCCCCAAAGTCAGCGCTGGAGGACTTGGGAAAGTTGTCGAACTGAGCAAAGTTTGCGTTAGCATTAGTACCTATAAAATAGAGAAGGAATTCTTGGAATACTATAGACACATGTGCAAACATTCACTCATTGCAGCGCGGCGTCTATCCGTGTTATAGGAACAGCTGGATATAAAAGCAGCAAGTACAAGGCAGAATGCTCACAGCAAACTATAAAGGAACTTCCCACAAAGTCATATGTGAATAAAAGAAATTATTTTTATATGTACGGTAACTAAACCCCTTAGAATAACCCAAATTGTCCTTCTCTTCACATAAAAATAGAACTCTGTTTGGACAGTTATGGAGGGCTACTTGCCCCAGGAACTTTATCTGCAGACAAACAAGCAGTGCCATCATAAACGGTAGGGGTTATATAGGATATTTTGCAACTTTCCACCAAAGAATGTTAAAAGCAGAAAACCGGGCAGCGCAGGTGAAAGTGGTTTTCTGTGACTTTTTGGTCCACTTTTAAGCAGCATGCGATTTTTGGAAAACGCATCCGTTTTTGACAGGTTTTACCAATTATCTTAATTAAAACTGGTCAAAAATGGATGCGTTTTCAAAACGTTATGGGGCATTCTTTTACACCTTTTCGTTTCAGGAGAGCATAATGGAAACTAAAAATGGAAGGTGAACAGAAAGTTTTCCGTTCACCATTGATTTCAACATATGGAAGACTCTGCTATGGAGACCTTCTGCTACACTACAGTTATTAATTGTAGAAAAAAATATGCTCCCTGACACAGGTGTGAGCTTAGCCGAACAGTGTTATCCCTCGTGTACACACACTGGACTATTGATTTCTGCAAAGTTTGTTAGAAAGCCTTTAATTGTTCTAAGGCTATGGATTAAATTCCTGAAAAATAAAAGCCTTTGTGACAGGCAGTGCTCCATAACGCCCTCCAAAAGGAACCTCCATTTATTCCCAGAGTGCCGATATTCCATCGTGTTAATACCAGGCTGCTTACTGAACAACCTTGATGATACGCTTATAAATCCTGGAGATGCAAGGGGGAAAAAAAACCCTGACAGATTATTTTGTTAGTTTTTTTTTTTTTTTTTGTTTTTTTACAGTGAGATGGTTGCAAACACCAGCTTGATAAATTGCAGAACGTTGCTCTTCATCCTTATTAATGTCCGCCAATCCATTAACAAACACGAGCACAACTAATCTAGTGACTACTATAGAAAACTACACACAGCAAGGACATAGAAAACATCAGTAGCCGCCCCGTGGAGGGACAGGTAAGACTTACGGTAAGAGGTCTGCAGAGAGAAAGCAGACGTAAAGTCACCAACACTGCAGCTGGTAGAGAGCGATCTAATCGCTGAGTGACCATGAGAGATGGAAGAGAGGAAGGTGGGAAAAGAAAAGAAGGATTGCAGAGAAGAAAAAAAAATCAAGACGCCATGTTTAAAGAAAAAGAACTATAAACAGAACTTAAACATAAGATAAATGCAGTGACCACAGGAGAGACGCTGCACAGCAGAGGACAACCAGGGTGCAAACACACAAGGTGCCTGTGTTGTGTATGTACTCAACCCCCTACTACAAGACTAGAGAGGAAGCCTGGCTTCCCTCCGCTCTCCGGGAGACATGAAGGGACAGGACAATGACTTACAAGAGGCCATGTACTTTCTGGACCACCCACTAGTCTTATCGGGAAAGGCTAGAAGCTTGAGCTCAGCACATTCCTCCGACCATCCATAGTGTTATAATAAAGCTGCGGGAAGCATGAGAGCCGGACAATCCCCTACACATATCCTACAACTCCAAGCAAGAAGGGACAGGAAAGGAACATGGGGGGGGGGGGGCTGCCATACAGCAGGGTAATAAGGAGGGTGACAGAACGCTGCCATGTTATAAGGTTTATGTAATATTTGTTTACCATGGTATTTCTATATAGATGATGTTCTTCTATGTTATTGTAATTGCCTATTTATTAATAAGGGTTTGTGGAATGTATGTAGTAATTGTAGCAAATCATTCCCCCTCGTGCTGTCATTAAAGCTTTATCCGATTTTGTACAGTTTGGGGCAGTGATTGCATGAGCCTTGGACTAGATTGTCTTCTTACACTGACAGAATAGCAAACTTTGGTGTACGCTATGAATAGAATATAATAAATAGGAACACTCTAATGCATTACTAAAATTCAAGTCTTAACACAGCCTTATTTTGACTCCAAACCTGAGGGCATGGTCACATGTTGCGTTTTGCTTGCCTTTTCATTGCATTTTGAAACACATTGCAACAGCTGAGAAGAGGTGATTTGCCCAATTACAATAAAGATAGCATTTTCTAAACACAAATGTTATGTAAACACAATGTTAATGCATGTGTTAATGCATTTATGTTTGTTATGTTAACAATGTTTACACCGCGTTTTGTAAATGCAAATGTTAATAGTAATGTCATTAGGCAAATCACCTTTCCTCAGCTGTTGTAATGTGTTTCAAAACGCAACCAAAACGCACCGTGTGACCGCGCCCTAAAAGGGAGTGAAGACAGTTAAGCCCTTCTATTCATCAGTACAAGGGTCTTCTCTGCTTTTGGATTTTTACCCAAGAACATACATCTACATACATGCATCTAGTACTAATGCCACATACATTCCCTGATCTTAAAGGGGTTGGCCAGTCACTACAAATGCTGATCATGGGACCCTTACAAATCACAACAAAAGGAGTCCGTTTTATCATTTGCTTAACACAGGCGGATGTCCGACAAGGAGGAACATGTCAATCCTGGCTCAAATGTGTGATTTACTCTTTATGACAAGATGAAATAAATCTGAATATTAGATTTAAGAAGATTATAGTGTATTCCCATTTCAGCAAATTAATGTTATTGTTTGTATGATTAAAAAGTTATACAATTTTCTAAAATACTTTTTATATCAATTCCTCAGTTTTCTAGATCTCTGCTTGCTGTCCTTCTATAAAAAAAAACTTTATGTTTACTTCCAGTGGACAGAAATCTGACCATGGTCACACAGGTGCACGGCTCGTTAGTATCACAGAGAGTAATCAGAGCTGTGTGATATAACGAGCCGTGCACCTGTGTGACCAGGGTCAGATTTCTTTCCACTGGAAGTAAACATAGAAGCTTCCAATAGAAGGACAGCAAGCAGAGATGTAGAAAACCACAAGAAATTGATACAGAAAGTATATTGGAAATTTGTACAACTTTATCATACAAACAATAACATTAATTTGCTGTAATAAGAATAGCCCTTTAACTTTTTGCAACAAAAGGCTTAAAGGAAATCTACCATCAAAATAAGCAAGATATACCAGTGACACTCATAGATACAGGCACCGTGACTGTGGTAATTTCCTTAAATTTGTTACCCATGACCTCCTTCCTTCTAAAATCAACTTTTATAATTATGCTAATGAACCCACATGACTATCCCCTCTATGATCCAGCTTAAAAGGCTGTTACACTGTCTCACCATTCCCCCAGCTTCCTTATTATTAGAGGGAGAAACAATACATAAAACACATGTAACCTGTGCTAGTTGTGTTTGACTACAGAAAACCCATTTTGGTTATACTACAACAAAAGCAACATATGCATAAATTAAAAGAATATAAATGTACAGAATTGTGCACACATATAAATCACGGCAGATATAATACAAAGGTTTGTACACACACAGCAACACAGTATATATAAACCAAGAGAGACAGGCACAAGCACAAAGAGCAATGGAGGAGAGGTCAGCTGTAGCACAAGGCTCTCCCTATGGGAGCTGCAGTAGCTGGAAGACTACCTGTATTTATAGGCTGGGTGGGTGTCTGACTCGATGGGGGAAACGCTCCAAAACTACTCGCGCCACTAGACTGTCCAAATGCATCAAAGTTTGCAAAGTCAGCATTGGCAGAATTGTGAGCTGTAAAATGTGGAAAACAAAAAAAAGAGGAAAAAGGAAAAAAAAATGACAATGAGATTAATGAGGGTGAAACACAGAATACTAAAAATAAAACGCAAACATCAAAAATAAAGATCATTTAGTAGTGAAAACACAGAAATGTCACACGGAGCACAATGAGGGAGAGGCGTTATTATCTGGTAAGATGGAGCTTGTCAGATCAAAGCGTTTAGGTTTAAATAATAATTTATCAGTTTATTAATAATTTCATATGTTACAAAGACAAAACAGCAAACATGATATAGTCTTACATGAAAGAGGAAAGTGGGACATGAATATGTATAATGAGCTGTGATGTGGAGCTCACCTTACAGCTAGAGTTCCCAACAAAACATGTAAAGGAACGAGATGTCATCAGGAGACATAGCCTGGATTATTGTCCCTAGCAACTGGCCCGAATCCAGAAAAACCTGACACTGCTGCTCAGGGAAGACTAAATTATGCAACAAATCCTTGCATTATTAAGCCTGCCCCTGACCAAGGCAAAGACGAGTGACAATTTGGAAAGTACTGACCCAAACGGCCCACCACCCCCAATATGTAGGGCTCCATAACTTATGGAAAGAAACAAGATCACACACACAAAAGAGTTGTCCCAATATAGTAAATCAACTCCTCCAATTGAGACAAGACATGGAGTTCCCCTGTCTGAATTATGCTTATAATACAAGGTTCTTCTGTAATTTATGTGGAATCCCAAAGAGTTGAAACACGTAGTCAACAACTCCTCCAATCAATTTGGGGGAAAGGGATTCACCTTCTTGTGCCAAATTTAAATCACCTATGTTATTCCCTGTGTAATACCTATATGAAATATCTTGGTTAAGAACTTTGTGCGATTCCCTTCTCTCTTTTAGGCCTTATTCACACGGCTGTGTGCTCGGCCAGAACGGATCCCACCTCATCACACTGTGAACGGGTGCCATAGACCTCTATGGGGGTGGTGATCTGGCCCAGCTTCCGTGCATCAGTAATATATGATACAAAGAGTCAATAATTCAAGCGGGAAGAAGGAAGTGCAGTGCTGCTGTTTTTCTGGTAAAAATGGACTCTTTGTATCATATCAATAGGATTTGTAAAGTGCTACGGAATTTGATGGCGCTATATAAATAAAGATTATTATTATTATTATTATCATTCCACACATACATACGCAAACAGGGGGAGATTTATCAGAAGTGTCTGAGGTAAGACTGTTCTAGTTGCCTATTGAAAACAATCAGAGCTCAGCTGTAATTTTATAAACATCTGTGGGGAAATACATCATATCACTCCAGCGCACAGTCCATGAAACCTTGGGCATGTGCCAAGCACTTTAATAGGGAGGCCCCTACACTATCACATCTTGTTGATGAAGGGACTAGAATTTTTCAGCTGAAATCATACACTGGCAGAAGAAAAAAAAGAATTTTATAAGTAAAGAAGTGGAAATTTTCGAAAGCACAAGCAAATTATCTGTAAAACATTGGATGCGTTGTCATTGCATTGCTAAAAAAAAAACTGAGTACCGGAAATCTTTTTCCTACCTGTATGACTATTGAAGTTCGCAAAATTGGCAAAATTGGCGGTGGCAGCTGGGTGCGGTGCTGGGGTGGCAAAGATGTCCGCTCCAAGGTCACTCAGGAGGTCAAACTGCTTCTTTTCTGGGTGATGATGATGATGATGAAGATGTTGTTGCTGCTGATGCGGCACCTGATTGCGAGCCACAACAGGAGACTGTAAACGAGAGCGCTGTTAGCCATCCACCCATGTCATGTCCAGCTAAGTGTTTCTGGGGCTTATCAACATTCACAGTTACATCAAGATCAGAACTATATGTTGCCTGCCCGCAAGCGACCCCTAAAGACGCCAAACAAACTAATTGTATCACAACAACACTCAATTTCACTTTTAGGATTCCACTACACTAGAAGCCAAAAGTCTTCCTTATTATTCATTGTATAAACATATCCACACTATAGAAGAAAAACCCCACAGGGAAACTCCAGCTCCAGCAGCAGCTCTGCAGTCTTCAGGTGATCTGATCCCAAAGGGATGATGCCAAATACATGACTCGCCTCATGGGTCACCCACTATTAATTCAGACTGAGGCCACTTATTATAAAGAATGAAACATCATGACTTCCAGCCTGACAAGACCAGAAGTCAGAGACTGGAACCTGAAGTAGGAATGAGTAAAGGATTTTCATATTCTATTTTTGAAGAAGACTTTTCCCCAAAATCTCAAAAAAAAAAAAAAAAAAAACCCTATAAGAGGTTGAACCATAATTTTCATGGTAGCTACCACATAGAGCTGTTGCACACACACTGTGGTTTATTTACTAAGCGTCATGCTGCTCACTTTTGTCGTTTTCGGGATGTCTGTGCTGGGACTGTGTTGCATGGGAGCGGGTTTTATCACAGATGTGCCGGCTTTCATGCAACACAGATTAGGGGATGTGTCGTCTAACGATCCGACTGATTCGGACTGAGCGCAGGATTTAACTTTCAAATTGTGTAGCAAGACAATGCACTTACATGCACCACAAAATAGAAGGTGAACTCTGTCGGACCTGAGCGGGAAAGCGACACATGCAGGATCTCGGGCGCACGATCTTAGAGAACCTCGTCAGAGTGCATTCTCGTCAGACAGTGCACTTTTGGAGAACTCGCTGGACAGGGTAAGTAAATGTGCCCCAATAAGTCAACGTGTCACCTAGATGTACCATCAAAAACCGATCAACTCTGATATGACATGGTAAGAGTTGGGCCAATAAATCCAGCAGGCACGCAGGACTATTACACAAGTGGAGATAAAAATCCCTAAAAATGACTACTATATTCAATATTTCAGTTTTGAAATGCCATATATCACCATTTACATCTTAAGGAGGGCACTTGATGGGGTTGGGATATCTATGTATGCAATGATGCCTCTTTAGATGGAACTAATAATGATCATCTTTATATAGCGCCATCATATTCCATAGCGCTTTACAAATAATAGGGGTCAAACAAGTAAAATACATTACAAACAGTCATATGGAACAATAGAAGTGAGGGCCCTGCACCCAAGAGCTTACAATCCACTGTTTTGGCCAACATGTAGGGTCTGCAAAAATAACTCCCAGAACTGCCAGGACATGTTCAGGGGATGTATTTGCATCCACTAGGCAGCACGGTGAATAATAGGTGTAGTGTGACTTTCACATTATAGCATAGTTTGGAGAGACTAACCATGGAAAGCAATAATATCCACTGTCCATCACATAATATGCATCCATATTTCTTGTTCATGGCCCTGCTCTGATGTACTCCACATCCAGACAACGTGAAATGAAACATAAATAATTCATCCCCTCCCATGTACATATCCCCAGAGACATGGCACTTATGTACTAGTGCTGTTTCTATAGGAAAATCTCACTGACGTCTGCACAGTCACATGTCTAGAAAATAACTAGGACTAGCACACAATGTCATTTCTAGGAAACAAGTGGCCACTAAGGGATTATTAGGAAAAGTGTTGAAGAGAAAGTATTTATGGAACAAAAGGTCATGCACAGACCTGACGAGGGTGAATCACCGGCAGGAAAAACAAGAGGAAGTATTCACCCGCCCCGAGTATCTGTGATCATCAGTGCAAGAAGCAAGAGGGGAAATTACACCAAGAAAAGGGAAACACAATTGGGAAACCGCTCAGATGTCGCCTCCGCAGGTCAGAGGCAGGAGAGGCCAACAAATACCAGAACGGCTGAGCTCTATGGTTGTGGCAATGGGAGTCCAGGATCTCACAGGTTGGGCACCACAGGTAGTTGCCAATATGCAAAGGCTACTGTGCCTGAGCTCTGCAGCCGCACCCCAAAAGATAGCAGGTCCTATTCATGCCCCGATTTGGGCCAGTCATCTTCCTATGGGGGTGAGAGGAGTGAGGAGCAGTCACCCCTCCAATCTCCACGGGGCCGAAACAGGCCGCAAACTTCACAATGCCTGTAGCCTGTTTCTTCACACAGTAACCTTAAAGTGTACGCAAACCTTCAACAAAATGGTATAAATGAATAGAGCCGATTATAGTAAACTTTGTAATACACTTTAGTTAAAAGGGCATCTATCACCAGATCAAGAATTGTAAACCCCTGGCAGGATCTGCTCTTCTTCAAGCTTCTCATACCCTTTTTACCAAATAAAAAGGCATTTCAAATTATGTAAATGAGTCGGAGGGGCTCAAGGCTCCATAATAGTTAATGGAGCCGGGATCCCCTCGGGCTCATTTGCATAATTGTTAAAGTCCTTTTTTTCTTAAAAACAAGGGTAAAAGAAGCTAAAAGAAAATCAGATCCTGCCAGAGGGGGCACACACTAGTATGTCAGTATGTTTGGTTTACAATCGTTGATCTGGTGATCAATGTCCTTTAAGAAGCATGTGTCATTTTCCCCTCCTTTCTTGCGTAAAATCAAGTGAAGTGTCTAATGATGTAACTCTTTACAGACAGTGCCTGGATTGTCTTACCTCCTCAGATCAAACCGATCCCGCAGTTTCTTAATTGTGTTTCAAAACGCTGCGTGTGAATGCAGCCAGAGAAAAACTGCTTTACTTAACCCCTTAACGCTGAAGCCACTTTTCACCTTCCTGACACGGCCCATTTTTTCAAATCTGCCCTGTGTGACTATAAATGGTTATAACTTTAAAACGATTTAACATAGCCAAGTGATTTTAAAATTGTTTTCTCGTGACACATTGTACTTCATGTTAGTTGAAAAATTTTGGTGGTATGTTTTGCATTTATTTATGAGAAAATCAGATATTTAGTGAAAATTTGGAAAAATTCTCGATTTTCAAACTTCAAAATGTTCTACTTTTACACACATAGTCATAACAGCAAAAAAAAGTAAAAAACAACATTAACCGAATGTCTACTTTATGTGGACATGGTTTTTTATGCATACTCTATTTTTGTAGGTGTTATGGGGCTTTGACATTAGGGCGATTTTTCACATTTTCTAAAAAACGCAAAAATCCTGCTATTGAGGGACCTGCTCAGGTTTCAAATCACTTTGAGAGGCCTAAATAAAAGTAAAACCCCATAAATTACCCCATTATAGAAACTACACCCCTCAACGTACATAAAACAACTTTTATGAAGTTTATTAACCCTTTAATTGTTGTACAGGGGTTAAAACAAAATCGGATACAATTTTGAAAGTACATTTTTTTGGATAAATGATTGTGTTTTTCAAACAATGTACAAATTCTCAGTGGATAAAATAGCAAAACGCTCCACAAAATTTGATACCCAATCCCTCCCGCATATAACAATACCCCATGTGTGGTGGTAACCCGCTGTATGGGCACACGCCAGGGCATCGAAGGGAAGCTGCGCCATTCAGAGCAGATTATGCATTGTCACTTTTTATTGGCTATACAATCTTTATTTTTTTGGCAATTTGGACATATAAGGGCTTATTTTTTGCGACATGAGATGCACTTTACAAATACTTCATTTTAGTGGGTCATTATCTTATTGATGAGATTTTATTAACTGTTGAATGTATGGGTGAAAAGAAAATTGTCAATTTTGGTTTCCTTTCTTTTTGTTTTTTTTGGGGGTCGTACACCGTACACTAAAAATACTATAATATCTTTATTCTATAGGTTACTACGATTACGGTGATACCTCATTTATATAGTTTTTCATTTATTTTTACAATTTTACTGGAAAAAAAAGGAATATAGAGGAAATCTCATTTGTTTTTGCATCGCCATCTTTTCGGGGACATAACTTTAATATTTTTTTGCTGACAGAGCTGGTTTAGGGCTTATTTTTTACGTGTTGAGTTGTCCTTTCAATTGATACCATTTTGGCGCACATAACTTTTTTTAATCACTTTTTAGAACATTTTAGAGATTTTATGAAAAATTTACATTTTTGGCGAGTTTTTCAGGTTTTTTTTTTACGGAGTTCACCGAGCGGGCCCAATAATGTTTCAGAGTTATTGTACGGATTGTTACGGACGCGATTGTTACGGACGGCTCCGTTCAGGAGCCGTGGCCAGAAGCTTGACGTAATAGTACTGAATTTTGCGGGAACGCACCTCCCGCCATGCAGTAATATTACGTCAAATGTCGGGAAGGGGTTAATGACGCTTACTACAAAGCTAACGATCATCACCTTTTCCATTCATACCCGCAATACAAAAATTACATTTTGTTTGATAGGTTTAGTTACTCTAAGTGGTGCCAGTTTTACTTGTGGCTGATAAAGGCTTTTTAATAGGTCGGACACTGATTAACAAGGTAGCTCACAAAAGGTTAGAGTTGTCTTACTTCTGCAAGAGAAACACATTTGTATAGAACATTTCTTTTCTATGTTTTTAGACATACAGCCCCCAAAATATCTCTACACAACTATGGAGCATTTCTGAGCCTAGTGAACAGGACTGGTCATGCTCCACTTGGGCACATATCTAGGGAACTATACTATTATTAAATGATCCTAAAAATAAAATATAACATGGTGCAGGAGGACACAAATGTAAAGCCACAACAGAAGCTTTTTAATGAAACTGTAATGAGTGTAGGCTCACCGGGAGCTCCCCAGCAGCAGAAGTCATCTGTCACACGTGCACCATAGACACGACAACCTACCAGGAGCCCCAGGATCATACTGGATATTTATATCTACAGAATTATTACAGGACGGTACCCTGAGATGTCTAATCCTTCCATCAAGGATCGTGAATTTCTAGACAAAGAAATAATTGAGGAAAATACATAATATAATGTGATGTGGGCAGGTCCCCTTGGGAATGTAATGCATTTAGAAAAGTGGGTTAGTGGAGCTCCTGCCATCAGCTTAGCTGATCCTGCACTGAATGTGTGTATGTATTACATATTCATTGCAATCACCGGCCATAGAGTGGAAAAATGAAAAAGTATGCTGCTATAACAGGATGTATGTGTTGGCTCCTGTTGCATTAAAGGGGCAATTCATTTTTGGAAAATCGACCCCCTATCAGACCCTTTCAGAAGCTATTACATCTGATACTAATACCTATTCTTAAAGAGGACCTGTCACCTGTTAAAACGGAACTAGAAGCCGCTTACTAAATTAAGCAGCTCCTAGTGCGAAAACAGACGCAACAGTGTTAAACTCCTACTGTTATCGGAAACCTCCGATAACGCTAACAAACACTGCCACGGTGTACACTAGAAGTGTCGGACCACGCTAAAAGCGGTCCGGCGCATTTATGAGGGGGTGGGATTAGGGGCGGTGACTGCCACATGAAGCTCGGCATTCACTGCCTGCCTATGGGGTGGGTGGGGCGGTCTAGGGAACAGGCAGCTCCTCTGACCGCCCCCTCATGAATACACTGGACCGCTTCCAGCGCGGTCTGGCGTTTCTAGCGTACATTGCGGCAGTGTCTGCTAGTGTTATCGGAGGTTTTGGATAACACTAGAAGTGTAACATTGCTGCTTTTTTTTGTAGCACTAGGAGCTGCTTACTTTATTAAGCAGCTTCTAGTGCCGTTTTTACAGGTGACAGGTCCTCTAAGTAACACGATAGGTGTCCCATTGCTGGGGATTCCACCAAATTAAATGAGTGGGGAGTGAGGAGGCACAATTGCCGCTACTTAAAACACTATGGGACTAAGATCGGGCAGCACACAGGTGTGTTCAACCCATTGAAACGGACCCATATACTGGTTCAATCCCACAAAAGGAACGCAGTGCATAACTCTATAATAATACAGAATCTTTCAGACGTTTTCATTTTGCTCACCTGGCTCGGGGTCCCCTTGTTCAGCTGTAGAGAGGGTGCTGTGTCACCCAATAGAGTTTTTAACGGTTTAACTTCTGGTGTACTACTGGTGCTACTTGCAGAAGACCCGGATATAGAGGCATGGACGGAGGCCACAACCTTGGCTTGTTCTGGAGGAACATACCTGTGTAGAAGAGGTGACGGGAAAGGTGAACATCCACTGTAAAACTGAAAGAACAGCCAGAGGCTATTACGTCCAAGAGCACATAGACTACATATATTAGGTGGAGGATACAATATATTATTTAGCATCAAGTAAACCAAATGTTGGTGGGTCTGTATTAATACATTAGGGGTGTTGTATATTGATTGGTGTGCTGTGCATGCTATAATTCCAGTAGATTACAAATGAATATATAAATTGAAGGGATGTTTTATATGTGTGGGGAGAGTGAGGTCAGTTGTGTTGTGAGGAGTATATATCATTTAGGAGCACAGTGTGGTTACCCAGGAGACATCATATTGTAAGTGACTGTGGTATTTTTAGGGACGCCGGGTGGAGATGTGCTGCACAGAGCTGAAGATATCTGGTCGTGAATTCAGCAGTGATATGTCATGGATTGGAGAACCCGGAATAAAGTCCTCCTGATAGAAGAGATTGTCATTTAGAAGGTACTAGATGCTACTAATGACTCAGAACCTGTTGTCAGTCACACAGTGTCAGTGAGTCTGCCTGTGGCGATGTGACTTGTTAGTAAAGTTTTCAGGATTTACTAAACAGGGAGCGGGCAATGGAACAGGAGGACAGGGGGGGGCAGCATTTGAATATTTGCCACAGGTAGCAAATATCCTAGAATCGGCCCTGTCACTACCTGCATAGCAGCGCTACTGACCACATGATATAAAGGAATTTGGCTCCATTCGAGTGAATTCAAGTGCGTTGCGTCCTCACAGTCATTTACCTTTGTCTTACAAATTTACATTGCGACACCTGGGGCTGCACTTACCATCGTTTCTTCTCGTATTTTTCTTGCAGGAATTCTTTAACTTTCTGCGGATCTCTAAAGTCTGGGATAGCAGAAGACCTATCATCAAATAATCCTAGCCAAATCTGTTTGCACACCTGGAACATAAAAATAACACATATTTAACCAAACAGAACATAACTAAATCTTTTAATAATTGTTACTTTCGTTCATTAAGACACAAGGTAAAAAGTTCACGGTATAAAGCCGAACATTCAGTACAAGTCAATGTGGTTCCATCTCCTACTGGGAAGGAATTGCAAGAAAGGAAAGAAAAAAAGAAATCACTCCAGGTATTTGGCAAGAGCTCTGCAGCCTCTATGCCCAGGGAGATCTTCAACTATTTACCCAAACTCCTGCATTTCTTATATGTTGTTTGCTATGGCTTATAAGCTTTATACAGTTTGTATTTCATTAACCCCTTTACGGCTATATACGCCTTATTTGCACATGCCCCAAGTAGAAAGGACGTTAATAAAATGTCATGACGGTGACCAAATTCAAACAACTACATCTCCTGAATCCTGGCACCTAGGAACACAATACTAACCCATTTTGTGTATGGGTGCTTCACAGAACCAGTGATATCAACTCTTAAAAAATGTTTTTAAGTTTATATACAGCTTTCTATATCCGAGTGTACCTTTGAGAGTGGATTTCTCCAGTACTGTCTGGAATCCATACATTTTAAAGGGGAGATTCTCCTTTTTATGGAATTTGTGTTTCTAGGTGCCAGGGTTCAGGAGATATAAAAGTTTTGAAATGTGCCCATCCTCCTGAAAGCAGAATGTAGAAGAAACTGCAGGAAAGACTTGTAGAAGTACAAGCAACCTCTGCATCTGTAGCTGAACTTTGGGAAAGGGTGATGGAATGATGCTGCACTTATCTATTATATATTTTGGAAAAAGGTTATTCAGTCTCACTACTAATTTAAAAAAAAAAAAACTTAACAGAAAAAAAAAAATCACTAAAAATGTTATTTATTGGCTAATTTTATAAAGAAAAAGAATATGTAATTAATAAAACTATGCTATTAAGTTAAAGTCATAATACATTTTTGCTAGCTTTTCCAAAAGATATGATCATTTAAAGAAGCGCATAACAAAACTACAAAAATTGACCCTCGGCCATGAACGGGTGAGGTAACACTACTGGATAATCTGAATTTTTAATTGGTGTCCAATGTATTTTTTCTTTTTAATGACTAAATTTGGGATGTGTCTTATAGTAAGATGAGTACTATAGCCTAAAACATCACACAGTCACAGGATTTCATATATGTGTATATAGGATAGGAAACAGCTGCTTTCCGTACTGCAGGCAGGGAAACCTAAAGGTCACCTCTTATAGCTTCCTGCTCTATAGTCAGGCCTTCCTGCTAGAAAACAAAGGCCGGCACGGGGATCACAAGGTAGATCAGCCACATCCAGAAACAAGTGCAGCAAGTACATGAAAGAACTGGGCAGGACAGGACAATGTTTGCACATTAAACACTCGAGACGCCAACAGAGGATTATAGTAACTGGAAACAATCAAGAAGTGTTTGGATAAACTATGTGTGAATAGTGAGGGCCCGGGCGGACAGATCACATAGTTACTGGATTATTAAGTCTGTACTGGATGTGCATGATGGGGGTCTGATCACAAGAATGATTGTCCGCTGTCCCAAATTTTTAATCGAGCTGTATTTATTTTCTTATGAAGCAGATATCCTGGTTCAGCACAAGAGAAACATAGGACACGCGCAGAACCAGGATATCAACTGTATAAGAAAATAAATACAGATTCCAGTCTGGTCACAGGTGGAATATACATTATATACAGTATATTTTCTGCATTCACTTACATTAGATCACTACACAATGCACCTAAATGTGGTTGTGTTATACACTTACGTCATTGCCGTGCTTCTGGAGGAATTCTATTTCTTGTTGTGTAAATGTGGTCATAGAGATTGACTTCACTCGGTGAGGTGGGTTCAAACCGCGCCTACGGGAGAGCGAAAGAAAAGATCCATTAGGAAAATAGCTCAATTATGGAGAATTTCGCACTGACGTCTGAAAATCACCCTCGGTGCCATTATATAGTTTAGCTTATAAATGTATCATATATACACACATGCACACACACACACACACACTAAATACCGAATATATACACACACACACAAAAGGTTACATTTATTTATAAACATGTGTATGAAAAAATTATTGTATATGCAATTATTTAAAAAGCTAAATATTTAAGGGATCATTAAGACGGCTGTAATTGACAGCTCTATTGTATTGTTGAGGGCCTAGGTAAGACTATACACAAGGAATTACAACCACTGGGTTATTTTGTGCCTTTTTTGTGGATTTGGTACATATTTGTTAACAAAAAACACGGCAAGGTCTAAATTTGGTCCAATGGGTTTCACTATTGGAGAAAAAAAAAAGACTAAAAACTCCCTTGAAGAGGGTGCTCAATTTTTATTTTTTAAATACAAACAAGTGAGCCCAATAAAACCACACACACAAAAAAGAAAAAACTCTGGCTATTCTGATCCAATCTAACTCCATCAGTGGATAATGCTTGCAGCTTGTCCCCAATTTCTAGGCTGCAGCTGGACTTGTCAATGTCTGGATTGTAGACCAGAGGTGCAGAGCAGCCATTCCCTGTAACCTGAAGGCGGTACAGACAGCAGTGCTGCAAACATGTAATAGTGCCCTCTGTCTATGACCGATTATTTTGCAGCTGCCATAAAGTGCAAACACGATGCAGACAATACAGGAAGGAAGACTCTCATACGCGGCACACTCCCTTTAAGAGCAGAAAACAGGAATCCATAAAATGCTCATTATAATGGCATTGCTTTGTATTAAGGCAATTAACAAGAAAATCAGATTTTCCAGTAACTTGAGAAGCAGACTTGCCATGTAGCCTGGTAAAATGCCAAGGAAAGTAATTAAACCAAACAAGACAGAAAGTCGTTGTGTGCGGAGAAGATGTCCCCCTGGACAGATAAGGGGTCCTATACACCCTGATAGATAGGATATCCGTGTACGGGTACACCTACGTGGGAACATGTGGTGCAGCTGATTACTGCTGGGCACGCCTGAGTAGCAGATGCTGTGGGTGAGTGAATGATACCCAGGACAGATGGTATACTCACCACGTATAGGAGATATAGGATGACTGTACTGCAGTGTCACTATATCTACTGCAATTCATTCAGAACAATACTAACACATAAAAAAAGAGACAGGGTCATGCTGATACTTTATAATATACATTTGCTCAGCTGTCGTCCCTTCACAGGAGCTGCCGGGCCCCTGCGCAGTTGTCCTCATGTACAGCGCGGTCCTGGAGCATTCCTGGCTGGTCTCCCAACCACAGCATTACATGGCATGTCTCTAGTATAGACAGACCCTTCAACTATGCCGATATCACATTGTAAATGTTTGTACTACTACTCTCTAGTTCACGTTCAATGGTCCTTTCCTGGTGTGGAGATCATGTGTTATCACATGGGCCATATGTACAAGTCAGGATTTAAGGCTCTTATGACAATACTAGGCAGCAAGTGAATACTTGTCTTTAAGTTCAAGAGAGGCGATAACTACATACACTTGTATTCACACACAGCAACTATTCATACATACATCTACCCATCAGGAAGACTTCAGTGAATCTCCATAGTGGCAAGAATTCAGGAACAACCTTAGAGCGGAATTTCACTTTGGAAGTTCCTTACTACATAGGAGAGTTCCTTCCGTTGTCTGTGTCTTTTCTGACCAAGAGAGAAGGATCCCCCATATACCCAAACTTAGTAGATTAATAGTGTGGGTCTTATAAAGTAGGCAAACCCTACAATGTATCTTGCAAATACCCACAACCACTTCTAGTTTGGCAAGTGGCAGCCAGTTATGCAACATTGCATATGTCAATATTAACGTGTCCCCATTCATCCCAGGGCTTCTCCTTTCTTCCAAAGAAAGTGATACAATAAGTCAGATGATAGAAGGAAGGAAGTCCAATGACTCACACACATCCGACACTGCTACAAGTGGCTATAGTCTCCGTCATAACCCTGGTTTAGAAAGTAATGTGTAATGCTGTACTATAATTCCAGATTCTGAACCAAAAAGCAGGACATCATGGGATCAGTTTATTACCAAGCGCACCCAAATCATTAGGCATGAGGGAAAGTAGTCACATCAAACATGGAGCTGGACTAACAAGAAGCATGCTATAGAGAGGAAGGAATATAGAAAATTGAACATAGTGTCCCGTCTGCAGGCAGCATGTTATAGAGCAGGGGGAGCCAAGCACATTTTAAATAGGTAAATTTGCAGGCACACTATTATAGAGCAGGAGGAGCTGAGCAGATTGGATATAGTGTCCTATCTGCAGGTAGCATGTTATAGAGCAGGAGCAGCTGAGCAGATTTCTGAGAAATCTTATTAACTGCAGATATTTATGGCAAGCCATTAAAAAAAATCTAAGAAAGATAAATAAAAACTTTAGAAACCACAAACATCTGACAGGGAATTTCTTCTAGTTAATTGTTAATCAATTCCCATTATGTACCAAAACGTGGCATAAACAGTAGTGTGTGATGTAATGTAGATAAAACCTGCTGTGACTTCCCACATGTGACGGCACGAGGAGAGAGAAGGACGCGGTTTTACAGAAAACAGATGTCACCTCCAACCACTACAAGTTTACAGGTCGCTCCATCACTCGCTGCTCGGCTTATTGTGAAGCCAATAGGAGCAGCACAGATCCAAATACAGAGCACATGACGCTGGCATCTACACTCCTCTACCGGGTCAGCTACTAAATACTAGGAAGACTTGTTCCTTTTGTTCAAAACATTGTTTTCTTTGCCAGAGAACACAACCCATAAAGGTTATATGTCCTGCAGCTTCTAAACACTTCACTTATGTGAGAACCATCTACAATTATCGCTCTACCTAGCACACCCATAAAATAAAAATCATCTACAGGCAGTCCCCAGGTTATGTACAAGATAGGTTCCGTAGGTTTGTTCTTAAGTTGAATTTGTATGTAAGTCGGAACTGTATATTTGATAATTGTAACCCCAGCCAGAATGTTTTTTGGTCTCTGTGACAATTGGATTTTATAAATGTTGGGTTGTCATAAGAACCAGGATTAACAATAAAGCTTCATTACAGACACCTGTGATAACTGCTACAGCTGATTATAGTAGCCTAAGGCTAAAGTACAATAAATTACCAATATCCAGAGGTCCGTTTGTAACTAGGGGGTGTCTGGAAGTCGGGTGTTCTTAAGTAGGGGACTGTCTGTATTAGTAAATTTCTACCTTCAGGGCTTAAGGGTGTGGTCACACAGTCCGTTTTTAAACTCATGCATTGTCAGTCTGATTAAAAACGGGCCAAGAATGGACGGAGGATGCACCGTGTGACCGCAACCCAAAGGGCTTGGGAGGGCTCCGACTATAAGACGACAGACTCCACCAACCACTTAGCCTTCCCCAAAATCATCCTGCACTCCACTGCTCTTTATGTATAGAGCAGCTCATAGGGGCCTCCAGTTCCCCCATTCTACTGATCAAAGGGGGATTCAGGTCTTTATTCACCCTTTAATAGTTTTATTTAAAGACATTTATTCTCTGCAGAAGATTTTCTGCCTGGGACTGTGTGTATGTGACATGCGCTGCATATTACGGGACATTTGTGATCAACGAGATGACAAACATATTGCAGACGGGGCAGAATGTTCAATAAGTCAATTTTTCGCTTCAGCTTACAAGTTTTTACATGAGGGAGGAGAAATACTGTAAAGGGTGCGGTCACACAGTGCGTTCTTGGCACGTTTTTAAACATACTGAAAGCGTGTACTTTTTGCATTTTCACTATGCTTTTGGCTGGTTTGAATCAGTATTTCTTCATTTCTGGTAGTGTAAGCAACTATATTAACATTTTCACAGCTGCTTACACTTCCAGAAATTTAAATCTGATTCAAATCGACAAGCAAGTACATTATGAAGGAAAAAAATGCTAATTTCCATCATGGAAATTCAGCAGTGTCATTTTTTTTTGGAAACCTGTCCCTACTTTTGATGGTTTTAACAAGGTTTCCAGCTTAAGGATATCAATTGAGTTTGTGTGGGGGGTCCTCCGGTTTCCTCCCACACTACAAAACATACTGGTACTCCAAAGACACAATATTAGAACAGGGAAGATGGGATCATTACAATATTATTTAACACTAGCGTGGATCCATGGGTGTTGCACCTAAGAGTGTGGCTAAATATCTATACATGAAACCAATTTGTCCTAAAAGGGAATATCCCTTTCAGGAAAAGAAAGCCAAACTAGAAAATTTTACCAATGTAGAAAACTTTATTACATACATTAAAAATTATTAATTATTAAATCCATCAGGGTGATAGCAAGGAGGAAAACAGGACATCAATGTAGTATGTAATACATTTTTCTACATTGGTACAATTTTCTAGTTTAGCTTTAATTTCCTGAAAGGGATTTTCCCTTTTAGGACAAATTGGTTTCATAAAACATACTGGTAGGTTGATTAGATTGTGAGCCCCTTTGGGGACAGGGACTGATTTGGCAAGTTCTGTGCAGCGCTGCGTAATCTGTGTCCGCTGTATAAATAAAGAATTATTATTATTATGGAGGATAGTCAGCAATATAAGATAAGCGAGGGTCCAACATTCAAGGTTACTGTGGTTAATTCCGATGCTGGAATCCCCACAGAAGTCCAGCTCGGTTTCTGTATACTGGCCAGTTCTGGAAATTCCTTCACATGAATAGGACCCTGAGCTGCAGTTCACAGTCTGGCCACTTCATAGTGAATGGAGCCATACTTCCGACTCCGATCCCTGTGTTAATTCCAGAGAAAGTAAAAAGTCAGGCGATCACGAGGATCCAGAGTTCAGTAAAATAAAATTATTGTGTAAGCATTTGTGGTCTTCCCAAGAACAGTGCTGTAACCACAGAGGATCAGGTCATTGCCAGCGGAAACCTCCTATTCTACACCATTTTATTCAACATCTGGTACATAGAATATTATCTGCAAAATAACACACAAACATCTGTGTGAACCTAGCCCAGCGTCTGTGAGAGAGGGTGATGGGAAACAATCTGTAGCAAGATATGCATTGTTACCTTTTTTTAGGTGTAATGTATAGAATATGCACATATGGCTGCATTTTATAAGGATAGGTGTGATAAGAGTCATCCAGCTGGACTAACACACTAAAAATACAATATATAAGAAGAACAAGCAACGAACACAGAGAAAGTGCACAGCAAACATGATCTACAACAAACAGAACAGCCACATGAAGCCCTCAGAAGAGACTATATACACACACATTAGATTATATATGAGGTGTGATGTAGCTCCTATCTTTAGAAAGTCGGAGATAACTCGCTGGTCAATCTGCACAAACCTCTTCCACTTGATGCAAAAGTTCCTAAAAGTAACTTAAAACTTTTTACAAAATGAATAGTACAGATAATAGTAAACTTTGTAATATAATTTGGCAAAGAAATCTGGTCATCTTTGCTTTCTCCCCTCCTTATTTACACAGATTGTGTTAATCAGCTTACTGTATCCACCGACAGCTGAGATAAAAGGAACCTGATAAAGTGTCTAATGAATTATCTCCTTACATACCGTCCCTGGATAGTCTCATCTCTACAGAGCCGAATCATCAAGAGAAATATTATCTGGGTATGGAAATAGTTATTAGCCTCCTTATCTGTCTGATGTGGACGGATCTGGGAGGCTTTAAGATACACTACTCACTACAGGAGAAAAGCACAGTTGAGCTCTGTTACTTTACAAAGTGCGCTATGATCACCTGCACTTTTCATGAAACCTTTATTAAATACAAAAAAAAAACTTTTTCAAAAGGTTTAGTTATACCTCAAATCCTACTTAATTTATTTCTCTAGTATCTCAAAGTTGACTGGATGCTGGCAGCTTCACAGCAGCTACGCTACTACAACCACATCCTTTATGGGGGCATATCCTAAAAATTTGTAAACATTTTTTTATGGATGACACCTGGATAATCCCAGTTACTTCCCCCTACAGTAACTTATTGCATCTTAACCTATATAAATCCAACCAGTGTAGATGCATCCTAGGTACCATTGTACCCAACAACAGGTGATCGCTGTGCGCGCGGGCTCGCGGCAATCATAGTCATCCTTACAGAAAACAGAAATTTTGGTACAGCACAAGAGTCCTGTGCATAACTTATGGCCTATGATATAAGGCCAGCACATGGACAACCCCTGGTTATGCATCACTCACTTCTCCCCAGTAGGTACCACTATATAATCCCTATCCTTTGAGATGTGAAGTGCAACCTGAGATCCTGGTGCACCTCACAATACTCCTGGTGCACTTCACAATACCTCCAATACTCAAGCTGTCATTCACTGCACACCTGACAGATGGTATAATAAATGCATCTGGATGTGTAGTGGTACCGAGCAGACATAATATGTCTATGAGCAGGTAGGAGAGGATGAAAGAGCACGCAGCATGCGAATATAGAGAACATGCACACAAAAAAGAGCGAATAGTGGTGAACCCAGGTGAATTACACTGGTGTCTCTGTGTGGGAGTATTCCCTCCGGCTTTGCCAGGAATGATCAGCACATGCGAGAAAATATGTGCAGGAGACGCCTGCCAGCAGCTCCACACACATAAATCTGTCTGCTCCGGGTGCATCAGGCCTGTGCCCGGCTCCAGACAGAGGAGAAGTCAAAGACAAAGCCCAGACAGACTCCCCAACCTCTGCAGAGGGGGTGCGCTGCTGTCATATCAGGAGGAGACTCCGAAATCTCATCTCCCCCCTTCAGCTACTGCTTTATGTGCAGCTACCAAGGCGTCTGATGTCATTTTTGGACGTGACAGATCGGTTACTGGCATGAAACACCCAACAAGAGCCTACGCAGTACAAGAGGGGTAACGCTGCTGTCAGGTCACAACGGAAAAGCGAAAAACACGTCTAAATAACTTACATTGCATGTTCCTTGGGTGTAACCCACCAGTAACACTATGTCATGCCGTAGGACTCCAAGCTAAACTCAATTTCCATAAAGCACCGACACAAGAATCCCTTCAGAGCACAGGGAGAGAGCAGGCACTAGTCATACACCCACTGCACAGAGCAGACCTGGTGCCCCAAATGTGCCAAGATGCCAAAGAAGAAGGAATCAAACAAACTATGCAACTTAAAATACAATCTACCAGTAAAATAAGGCATCATAAACCAGGGACACTTACTCATAGATCTAGGCTCCGTGATAATCTTCTTATATTTGTTATCCATGGCCTCGGGTCCTCTAAAATAAACTGATGCTCATAACCCCTAAATGATCATGTAGAGCCCCTACATGCTGTAGCTTTATAGGCTGTTACACCGTCTCATCCTCACCCTGCTCCCTCAGCACAGGGGGGAGAGTGGTGGGACCAGGAGGTAGGATGAGACAGTGTAACAGCCTGTGAAGCTACAGCATGTAGGGACTCTGGTAAAGCCCCCCAGGAGCATTTCAGATATATTTTCATAATTTTAAAAGTTTATGTTAGAAGGAAGGAGGCCATGGATAATATAAGAAGATTACCACAGTCACAGTGCTTGGGTCTATAGTAAGTGAAAAAATTAGAATAGTAAAAAATTAAAGGCCAGAAAACTATCCGGAGTTTCTGAATAAAGCCTTCTAGCCAATGTGCCTAATGCTTCTCATACATGCAAGATGAATGACTTGCAAACCAGCCAATTTCAGTAAAGCCAACTCATCATGTGTACAAGAAGTGGATGCATTTCAGCTGCCCCAATTCTCTTATTTTGTCCGGCCAGATGAAGTAGGATAGTGGTGTCCCCCACTTATCACAAGAACATGTACTGATACTCTATTCATCTCTATGGTGCCAACAGAGACAGCCAGGCGGGTGGCCCGCCACTTCCATCAGCACCATAGACAGTGAATAGAGCTGGAGAAAGCATGTCCGACCTTGTGCTTCATTCGTTTGGTGTACAACGGACCCCTGTCCTTGTGATCCATGGGGACCCCATCACTGGGACCCACACCGATCAGCAGGCTATTCCTATCCTGTGGATAGGGGAAAACTTTGCATGTGTAAAGAAATGTAGAAATTACTGGCACTAGTAGCGATATATTTGAAGTAGAAGGCTATTTAATACATAGAAAAGGTACTGAGAACACACATATATTACATATACTGTATCTATGTATTAAATAGCCGCCTACTTCAAACATATCGCTACTAGTGCCAGTAATTTATACATTTCTTTACACATTTTCTCTCGGCTGTGCTGTCCGCCAACTACTGGGCACTGTATCGATCTGTCTAAATCATATTTTTGGTGACCATTTTCTTAGTGTGCCATTTTTTGAGCACTTTCACCGCATTGAACAGAAAATTACTCCATAGTAAAAATTCATTTAGCTAACAATCCTTGTTCAGGCATCTTTGCCATTAATCCCATTAACATGCTGGTATGTAATAAAGAAAAAAAAATACATAAGTCATCTTAAAGGGGTTACGGTAGTGCAGGTTTGTGGAAAGCACTTATAACAAAAACTTGCTGTATAAGAATTGACTATTTCAGCCCTAGGTTAAAGGGACTATTAAAAAAACAACATAACCAAGCATCTAGTCTCTTATTTTTCCCGGGAGGCGGCGGCGGATAGGTTGTAGTGTAACATAACTGGCCTGGAGCCTATACTTTACAGTAAGTGTATGGTAACTGCAGATGCTTCCCCAGCCCCGGAGGAATATACATCATTAACAAGGGAATCACTGCAGAAGATTTGCTGGAATTCCCAAGTCTCATAATCATAATAGGTAAGAAGCATTATGGGAAATGTGCTAAACTATCACCCACAGAAATTAAAGGGGTTGTCGAGAATTATAAAAAACTGAATCTTATTTAAGAAAAAAAAAAAAAAAAGAACGGCTGGACCATTATACAATCTCTTGTGTCACCCCTCATCCTCATCGACTGTAAGCTCTTGTGTCACCCCTCATCCTCATAGACTGTAAGCTCTTGTGTCACCCCTCATCCTCATAGACTGTAAGCTCTTGTGTCACCCTCTCATCCTCATAGACTGTAAGCTCTTGTGTCACCCCTCATCCTCATAGTCTGTAAGCTCTTGTATCACCCCTCATCCTCATAGACTGTAAGCACTTGTGTCACCCCTCATCCTCATAGACTGTAAGCTCTTGTGTCACCTCCTCATCCTCACATAGACGTAAGCTCGGTGTCCCCCATCCGTATTCTTGTTGTCACCCCTCATCCTCATAGACTGAAGCTCTTGTGTCACCCCCCTCATCCTCATAGACTGTAAGCTCTGTGTTGTCAGAACTCGTCATCCTCATAGACCGGTAAGCTCTCACCCAACCCCCTCATCCTCATACATAGGAGTAAGCTGTTTGTCCCCCCCCCTCATCCTCATGAGACTGTCAGCTCTGCGTGTCACCCCCTCATCCTCACGAAGACTGTAAGCTCTTGTGTCCACCCTCATCCTCATAGACTGTAAGCTCTTTGTCATCCTTCATCCTCATAGACTGTAAGTCCTTGTGTCCCCTCCCATCCTCATAGACTGTAAGCTCTTGTGTCATCCTTCATCCTCATAGACTGTAAGCTCTTGTGAGCAGGGCCCTCACTCCTATTGTTCCATATGATCATGATATTACACTGTAATGTCTTATTTTGATTGTATATGTCCCCCCGCAAACTGTAGAGAGATACAGAATATTATATAAAAAGATTATTATAATAAAAAGCATAAATAATATACACAGCCATTACTTTGCTCCATCACCAGATTGAATTTGTGCAGGCCGTCACTGGCCTCAGCGGTGATTGGCTGCAGCGATCATGTGCATGTATGGCCATCATTGCTATACTATAGTAAGGGCAACCTGCTAGTAGAGTGTAAGCTCCTGCGAGCACAGCCTCCATTTCTAGTGCATATCTGATCATGTTAATGCTCTGTATTACTTGTTTGTATACGTCCACCATGATCTGTACAGCACTGCAGACTATGATGGCGCTACACAAGATTATTCTGGAACCGCAGATGGTGAATAGTGGATTTATTCCTTACACTCATTTCCTGCACTAGTTTACTTGAATTATGTAAACGAGTCTCCATCAGCCCCTGTAATAAACGCTAGTGGTAGAGTTCATAGATAGGGCACACACACCCTAACACAGGCCGCTATGTGACCGAGCGTGGGGTAAATATTAACAGAAAACTGGAATGGTGCTACATCACTACCTAACATATAATAATACAACCTGCTGCTGCAAAACGCAGGACCCCTGCACGAGGCATCGGAGGTAGTTTATTCAGCAGAACCTTCAAGAACTTTCTACAGATTAAGTTATGTGACTAAAATAGTAAAATACAAAGAAACGGTTTGTAGCAAATCACAAACAGATGACAAACACACGCCGAGCCAGACCACCAACGACATTGAGATCAGAAAAGATGAGAAGAAACTCCAAGCCTTTCCTGTATCACCCACAAAGGATGATCTCTCATTAACAGCTACCCAAAAAAAATTTGTGCCCGTCCTATGCAGTTTGCTGAAGACATTACTGAAATATTAATGTCTATTTGTTCATCTGCACTGAATTTGTATCCTCTCAATGCATCTAAAATGAAGCAAACGAATTGTTTCATGTCTACAGCACATACATGTCTCCACGGTAACAGGACTACAAATAGAATGTGTGTATCACACTTTCTTTGCTTTCCTATGTCTTGCCAATTAAAGTGATGTTAGGAAAAAATAGTGGACAAATGGAACGAAACTGGATACCAAGGCAAGACACACCAGGACTATTGGTATACACCTCATGCACCATTGCACGGGTTCTCATAGCAAGTAAGGGCGTAAGTCGGCACAAGTCCCCACATCAGCAAATGGGGCACATTTACTACGGGTCCACGCGACCGCATTTCCGTCGGTTTTCAGCCATTTGCAACGGGTTGTTTCCCTCGATTGTAAGCACCCTATCGATTTGTTAAGCAATCTCGCTGGCTTTCAAGTGACAAATCAGGGGGGGGGGGAGCCGTCGGACGATACGATGGATTCAGACAAAACCACAGATTTAACTGTAAAATTGTGTCGCATATAATGCACTTACATCAACTGGAAGAAGATGGTGAAACTGAACTCCCGGACAATCATCGGGGAAGCGACGAATGCAGGATATGGGCGCAAGCTATAAGTGAATCGCGGCAGCTGCGTTCTCGTCGGGGATCGCACAGGACAGGTAAGTAATGTGCCCTGTCGTGTCCTACTATGTACAGTTTGTTTCTCACTCCGAGTTACAATCACAACACTTTAATATTCTTACACATATAAGCATTTATGCAAATACATGTGCACCTATACAAACAGTAAATACAACTCTTAATCAAAAAGGATATATACGTTCTTATAACACATCAATATACATACAATTTCCATATATTGACATAACCAATACAGAATGTATATAGTAGATGGCAGGAATTAGAGTAAGAGATTTCAGTCCGTCCTTCCGTGCGTCTGCTCTCCCCTCCCCCATTTCTTATCTAGCTGCCGACTCAGGTATTAAGGTGCAACATCCTCATTCTTTAGTGTTCAGGTAAGTTGGTGGGGCCCCTGACACTGCGCCCCATAGCAGCTATGGCAGCTACACCTGTAGTACGCCGCCGCTCCCATCAGGAAAGATCGGCATCTAATACATTGATTTGTCCATCTCTTAAGTCCCAATTTTGCTTTAGCAAACCATTCCTTCCCTTAAACCACGTCTGTTGCGGAAACAATGGAGGCAAATATTTCTCCGATGACTGCGATTTCCTATAGCAGGAAACACCAAATATCACAAAGGCTTCCAAGTAATTAACTAGCCAACAAAGGGTATAAAACAACTTTACACACACAAAAATGTTAGTGCCCAAACAATTTGTATTTCAGTCAATATTTTTAATTCCGCATCCCCCATTCCGAGAAAGATTTTATCCAACACTTAAATAAATATTTTCCCAGAAAATCCAGAACTTTCAGGCGACCCAAAGCTTTAAAGCCGATCATTGCGATCAGGCAAGAAAACAAACACCACTGCACAGAGCATGGTGAGGACCGATGCCAGCGGGACACCAAATGTGTGGTCTGCATGCCATACAAACACACATGACAAACCGGGATGATGGTGGCCGGATCGCTAATTAATTCCAGCTTTCCATGGAGATGTGGACACAGCAGGAATGGGAACAATACAAAACAATTTACTATTTAAGGAGCGTAGGTAGGGGCTGGGGGCAGTAGCGGACTCCCTGCTTTTGCCACTCACTGTGGACAAGATGTGTCTGCCTGCAGCTAAAACTGTAATTATGTTACAAACTAAGAGAACCTTACATTTTGTTCTTGGTGGATAAACTGGACACTTTTTGACATCCCCCCCTCCCACCCAAGTGTCTACTCTATAAAACATCCTAAATGTTTTTAAATTGATGGATTTAAGGTCACAACAAACCCACTGACCGCTCTTGTGTCACCCCTCATCCTCATAGACTGTAAGCTCTTGTGTCACCCCTTCATCCTCATAGACTGTAAGCTCTTGTGTCACCCCCTCATGCTCATTGACTGTAAGCTCTTGTGTCCCCTCCTCATCCTCATAGACTGTAAGCTCTTGTGTCACCCCCTCATCCTCATAGACTGTAAGCTCTTGTGTCACCTCTCATCCTCATAGACTGTAAGCTCTTGTCTCCCCCCTCATCCTCATAGACTGTTAGCTCTTGTGTCACCCCCTCATCCTCAAAGACTGTAAGCTCTTGTGTCAACCCCTCATCCTCATAGACTGTAAGCTCTTGTGTCACCTCCTCATCCTCATAGACTGTAAGCTCTTGTGTCACCCCCTCATCCTCATAGACTGTAAGCTCTTGTGTCACCCCTCATCCTCATTAACTGTAAGCTCTTGTGAGCAGGGCCCTCACTCCTATTGTTCCATATGATCATGATATTACACTGTAATGTCTTATTTTGATTGTATATGTCCCCCCGCAAACTGTAGAGAGATACAGAATATGATATAAAAAGATTATTATAAATAAAAAGCATAAATAATATACACAGCCATTACTTTGCTCCATCACCAGATTGAAATTTGTGCAGGCCGTCACTGGCCTCAGCGGTGATTGGCTGCAGCGATCATGTGCATGTATGGCACATCATTGCTATACTATAGTAAGGGCAACCTGCTAGTAGAGTGTAAGCTCCTGCGAGCACAGCCTCCATTTCTAGTGCATCATCTGATCATGTTAATGCTCTGTATTACTTTGTTTGTATACGTCCACCATGATCTGTACAGCACTGCAGACTATGATGGCGCTACACAAGATTATTCTGGAACCGCAGATGGTGTAATAGTGGATTTCTTCCTATACACTCATTTCCTGCAGCTAGTTTAACTTGTAAAAGTCTCCATCAGCCCCTGTAATACGCTAGTGGTAGAGATTCATAGATAGGGCACACACACCTAACACAGGCCAGCTATGTGACCGAGCGTGGGGTAAATATTAACAGAAAACGTGGAATGTGCTACCATCTTACCGATAAATATACAACCTGCTCGGCAAGAACGGCAGGACCGGCTGCACGAGGCATCGGAGGTAGTTTATTCAGCAGAACCTTCAAGAACTTTCTACAGATTAAGTTATGTGACTAAAATAGTAAAATACAAAGAAACGGTTGTAGCAAATCACAAACAGATGACAAAACAGCCGGAGACACCAGACCAGACGACATTGGAGATCAGAAAAGATAAGAAGAAACTCCAAGCCTTTCCTGTATCACCCACAAAGGATGATCTCTCCATTAACAGCTACCCAAAAAAATTTGTGCCCGTCCTATGCAGTTTGCTGAAGACATTACTGAAATATTAATGTCTATTTGTTCATCTGCACTGAATTTGTATCGCTCTCAATGCATCTAAAATGAAGCAAAACGGAATTGTTTCATGTCTACAGCACATACATGTCTCCACGGTAACAGACTACAAATAGAATGTGTAGTCACACTTTCTTTGCTTTCCTATGTCTTGCCAATTGAATGTTATGTTAGGAAAAAGTAGTGGACAAATGGAACGGAACTGGATACCAAGGCAAGGACACACCAGGACTATTGGTATACACCTCATGCACCATTGGCACGGGTTCTCATGCAATGTAAGGGCGTAAGTCGGCACAAGTCCCCCACATCAGCAAATGGGGCACATTTACTACGGGTCCACGGACCGCATTTCCGTCGGGTTTTCAGACAATTTGCACCGGGTTTGTTGCACCCTATCGATTTGTTAAGCAATCTCGCTGGCTTTCACGTGACACAAATCAGGGGGGGGGGAGCCGTCGGACGATCCGATGGATTCAGACAAACCACGAGATTTAACTGTAAAATTGTGTCGCATATAATGCACTTACATGCAACTGGAAGAAGATGGTGAACTCCGGCGGACATCATCGGGGAAGCGACGAATGCAGGATATCGGGCGCAAGCTATAAGTGAATCGCGGCAGCTGTGCGTTCTCGTCGGGGATCGCACAGGGACAGGTAAGTAAATGTGCCCCTTTATGTACATGTTTGTGTTCTCACTCCTGAGTTACAATCACACACATTTATATATTCTTACACATATAAGCATTTATGCAAATACATGTGCACCTATACAAACAGTAAATACACATCTTAATCAAAAAGGATATATACTTCTTATACACACATCACATATACATACAATTCCATATATTGACATACAACATATACAGAATGTATATAGTAGATGGCAGGAATTAGAGATAAGAGATTTCAGTCCTGTCCTTCCGCTGTCTCCTCCCCAACATTTCTTATCTGAGCTGCCGACTCAGGTATTAAGGTGCACATCCTCCATTCTTTAGTGTTTCAGGTAAGTTGGTGGGGCCCCCTGACACTGCAGGCCCCATAGCAGCTGCTATGGCAGCTACACCTGTAGTTACGCCGCTCCACATCAGGAAAAGATCGGCATCTAATACATTGATTTGTCCATCTCTTTAAGTCCCCAATTTTGCTTTAGCAAACCATTCCCTTTAAACCACGTCTCTTGCGGAAACAATGGGAGGCAAATATTTCTCCGACTGCGATTTCCTATAGCAGGAAACACCAAATATCAGCAAAGGCTTCCAAGTAATTAACTAGCCAACAAAGGGTTAAAAACAACTTTACACACACAAAAATGTTAGTGCCCAAAACAATTTGTATTTTCAGTCAATATTTTTAATTCCGCATCCCCCATTCCGAGAAAGATTTTATCCAACACTTAAATAATATTTTTCCCAGAAAATCCAGAACTTTCAGGCGACCCAAAGCTTTAAAGCCGATCATTGCGATCCAGGCAAGAAAACAAACACCACTGCACAGAGCATGGTGAGGACACGATGCCAGCGGGACACCAATGTGTGGTCTGCATGCCAATACAACACACATGACAACCGGGATGATGGTGGCCGGATCGCTAATTAATTCCCAGCTTTCCATGGAGATGTGGACACAGCAGGAATGGGAACAATACAAAAACTATTTAAGGGCGCTAGGTCTGGGGCAGGAGGTAGCGACTCCCGCTTGTTTGCCACTCACTGGACAAGATGTGTCTGCACTGCAGCTAAACTGTAATTATGTTACAAACTAAAGAACCTTTACATTTTGTTCTTGGTGGATAAACTGGACACTTTTTGACATCCCCCCCTTCCCCACCCAAGTGTCTACTCTATAAAAATCCTTAAATGTTATTTTAAATTGATGGATTTTAATGTCACAACAAACCTACTGACCGCGCATCCCCAAATATCCACAAAGCACGATTAAAGGGGTTTTTCCCACAAACAAAAGTGCCGAGACCCCCACAGATCTCGGAAACGAGGGGTCCGAATTTTATCCCCCATTTACAGTAATAACAATCTGATCCCTGAGCATCTGACAGCAGGAACCGCAACTAGAAGCGGGAACAACGAGAATGTGAACTGCAAATCCTTTCAATAGTATGGAAGTGTCAGAAATTGCTGAGCACAGAGCTCATGTATCTCAAGGACCCTCATTCACTGTCTATGCAAGTGTCATACATAGCCAGCTGCTGTACTTGGCAATGTCTGACACTTCCATACTAGTGAGTGGAGCTGCAGGACGCATTGCTTGTCTTATCGCTACATCCACTAGTGAGAACAGGGCTTGTCACTCGTGATCAAGGGTGTTCATATATGTAATAGGATGGGGTCCCAGAAGTCAGATCCTCACTGGTCACTGTTATCCTCTATTTCTCGCATAAGACAATTTAAGCAGTAACTAATTGTTCCCTGCTCTGTCACAAATTTCATACATATTGGCATCCTGTGAACACCATTAGAGTAGAAGAGAGGAGAAATTTGGATAATCTTGTAGCTTCTCTCCAGGGTTTCTTTGAACAAGAAGAATCACAAGACAGGAGCATTAATGATAATCCAGCCCTGTCCACACCTCCTTGCTCGATCTGCAGACCCAGGAAGCCCAAAAAGTGTTGTTTTAAAATAGTGCTGAGCGCAGCACCTCCTTGTTCTGATGGAGGAGGCCTTGAGTCCTGCCTGGCAGACTCAGTACTGGGGCAACAGCTGATTGCCCAAAGAGAAGGCTCTGAATGCCAGAGGTTCGCCACTATTACCCGAAATGGTGGATAAGACAACATGCAAACTTGGTACAACCCCTTTAAGAGTTGCTTGCCAAAAAGGGAAGCAAATACCATGAGAGGGAAAGTAGGGAATCTTCATTTGCACTAACACGAGACGCAATGTGGATAAGGATATCAGTCTCTCTACAGCGCTATGGAATATGTTGGTGATAACAGTCCCCCTACTGTACATGCGCTGCACCCCTGTGTGAGGGCCAGATGGGTGGGCAGAGTTTTAGATGCAGCCGTTGTCGCAACTTGCATCTTGTACCCAAGGCTGGGGTTGTCAGACATTTATACCACATCCAGCAGATAAACCATCATTATCTACAGCGAGGAAAACCCCATAAATGAAGCTCATTCTCTATCCGATTTCCTCTCAGTGCCAGAAACAATTGGATTTTATTCCACTATTCACCATGTCGTTGTCTGATCCGCTGTACGGTACATGCAGCCCGTCCATCTGGACGCCTGGCACCACAGATCCCACTGCAGCCTGATCCTACACTATCAGGAGAAGATACTGATAGATTGTAAGCTCTTGCAATCAGGGGCCTCAATCCTATTGTTTCACCCGACCATGTTATTACTCTATAATGTCTTGTTTGTATATGTACCTCATGATCTTTACATGAAGGTGCTATACAAATGAAGATTATTATTACTATTATACCAGTGTAGCAACATCTAGCCGATATTGAAGTCATACAATTAAGAGAAGCCAGCAGCCCCGGTGATTATCAGCTCATCTCCAGGACCTGAACTCTGTACTGCGCTATCCGCTTTCCATGGAAATATTATTATTACGTTATCATGATTTACATAGCTGAAAAACACACTTACAACCCGGCGCCAAGGGAATAGTCCTAAAAGTTACACTATGGAGGTGACCACAATCACATTCCCAAGAAAGGACAAGACTCCATGGATTGACTCTTTCTTCTAGTGATGCAAGGGTCCCCATGGATAGACTCCCAGCAATTACATCAACTGACATAACACCAGGCGATAACTTAGAAACCAGGTCTGACTGTCAACTTGAGACAGTCAAGTTGACAGTCATTTCATGAATTGGGGCTGACCTTTAAGACCCAGAGTTACCCATAAAGAAAGAAAAGCAATTGCTTCAGACACAGGAGATTAGGGTGCTCCCAAAACAACTTCATCAAAGCACTACTACCCGTTGGCACAGGGGAGACTACAGACTCCTTGCTCTTACTCCGGATAATCCAATTCTGCCCTTTGGATCAATCATCCTTTTATTTTTGATGGCCACATACGGTATAGAAGTGAATTAAGCCCCTACTTAAACGCCAGTATAATAGTAAGTAATAGGGATTTCTATAAGGATCAGTCTGCCATAGCATCCTATATTGTGCCATGCCATGTCACACACAGGGGGTTTACCACCACATTGTCTGGTTTCCTGTATTGCCTTTTAAGACTCTTTGGTATCAACAGAGACAAAAAACCAGACAACGTGGTGATAAATTTCCCCCATGGTCTGCACGAGGGGTCACTAGGTCCTCCCTGACCATAGTGCTTGGTTGTGTACATAGTGGAGCGATCAGAGTGTTCTGTATCTAACATTGATTTCGATGACAAGCTGTGACAGATACGTCTGCAGATCTTTTGTAGACAATACCCCTTTAAGGTCATGTTCGCACTAGTGTCAGGGCCGCTGGCTGGATGACTTCTGCTGCTTGCTGGTATGGAGTAATATCCATGATGCAATCATACTGCCCATAAATATGATAAGAAGGTGGCACACAGCTGCCCATGACTGAAGGCACCATCCAGGTCTCCTCTGCCAGTTCTGCTTTATGATGGATCTAACATCATGTCATAAATTCTCTGTATAACCTACAACTAAACCACCAGATCCCCGATCTACACTCCATCTACATATATAGGGGGTCCCTAATGACATTATAGAGGAGATGCCAATGTGTGACAGACGCCTTCCAAGGGCCGGCACAAGAAGCACTGCAAGGTGTAATGCACACACTGTGTCATGGGACACAGAGATCCTCTAGGTCCATCACAAGGGACATGCACAGTATAACTGCAGTAGAGAAAATTCTGCAGGACTGCACACAAGCAAGATTATAGCTCTAAATACTTGTATAAAGACAAGTCTGAGAACATGAATGTAAATATGGGCAGGGCGCGTGTATGAGCTGGGCGCAGCGTGGGCAGGGCGCGTGTAGCCTGAGTCCATTTAGGGTATGTCGCCATGCCACTCTCTAGCCTTCCGCTGCTGCCGCTGCCTCTGCATGCCGTCCCCTATAGTGTCAGGGTCAATTATTGGATGTTTTACATGCTATCTAGCTTCATTCTGTCACTCTGTCATGGCCATGCTGTTGCCCATAATTTTGGCATAATGGTGCGATTAGGCAGCCTCAGAGGCATCCATGCATGCTGCCCCTGCTGTTTCCTGTCCATTTCCGTGGTGTTTCCATCCTTTTCTGAGGTTCCCAGGTGTTTGGCCAAGCTTCCCTGTGCAGAGCCTTGGTCCCCTTGAAAAATGCTCGAGTCTCCCATTGACTTCAATGGGGCTCGTTATTCGAGACGAGCACTCGAGCATCGGGAAAAGTTCGTCTTGAATAACGAGTACCCGAGCATTTTAGTGCTCGCTCATCTCTAGTGAAAACAGTAAGTTGCCCTGTGCTCCCCAGAACAAGTTCTTCTAGTGTTCCACATAATTCTTTTTTTTTTTTGAGCAAATACATTTTTTATTGAAAAACCAGACAATAGTTTACCTTTTTCTAACATTTAACCCCTTAAGGACGCAGCCATTTTGTAGCTTAAGGCTCAGTCCCATTTTTTGGATTCTGACATGCGTCGCTTCATTTGGTTATAACTTTTGAACCCTGTTACTTATAAAAACGATTCTGAGATTGTTTTTCCCCCACATGTTGTACTTCATTTTAGTGGTAAATGTTGGCTCATAAGTTTTGCGTTTATTTACAACAAACAGAAAAAATTATGAATTTGAAATCATTGCGTTTCCGGGCAGATAGATTTGCCACCTAAATAAGTTGATGAATAACATTTCCCATATGTCTGCATGTCTGCATTACATTTCCATCATTGTTAAAATGTCTGGATAATTTATTTTGATGTCTCGCGGCTTACAAATCGAATGATGCTTTTCCGTATTTTCAGAATTGACTATTTTGGGGATAAATACAGATTTGAATGAAATTTTACATATTTAGCATTAAAACCCCCTATATAACCAACCCATTTTCAAATCTGCACCCCCTTTAATTAAATCAAAATGAAAGTGAAATTTAGAATGGTCAAATTTTGTCGGTTATACGCTCATTTAGCCCTAAAATTTACACATTTCCAAAAGATAAAGGGGCAGATTTATCAAGCTGTCTGGAAGTCAGAATATTTCCAGTTGCCCATGGCAACCAATCACAGCTCCCCTTTAAAATATTCATGACCACTGGTAAAATGAAAGCTGAGCTGTGATTGGTTGCCATGGGCAACTGGAAATATTCTGACTTTCAGACACTTTATAAATCTGCCCCAAAAAGAGAAAACCCATCTTACAATTTGTTCTATAATTTGTTACTTGTTTTATGGGTGCACAGCGAGGCGCAGAAGGGAAGGAGCACCCTGCAGCTGCCAGGATTTTAGTTTCCTCATAGGCTATAAAATTTTCGCTTTTTCGTTATTGGGGCCATGTGATGGCATTTTTTTTGTGGGACGAGATGCTTTTTCCAGTGTTACTATTTTGGGGTTGGTATCCCCTAATGTTGAAAATTTAGGAACTTTTTTTTTTTAGGGCAGGAGTAGAAAGGCATCAATTCTGTACTGGATTTTTTTTTTTTTTTTGGTGTTCACTGTTTAGCCTAATATACATGTTATCTTTATTGTATGGGTCAGTACGTTTAAGGGGATAACAGACATGAATATTTTTTCTTACGTTTACTAAATTTGTCAAATAAAACCCTAATGTAGGAAAAATTAGCATTTTTGCATCGCCGCCTTCTCATCATCTAGGATCTTTCTCATCTCTCTTTCTATGTGCCAGATGTTAGTAGAATGCTAGTAGAATGTTCAGAAGCTAAATTAAAGTGTATATAAACCTGTACCCTGATAATCTAAGCACATTGTCAGCACACAGCATCTCACAGCACTAGAGGGATCATAATGTGTCTGCTTATAGAGTCCCAAAGTGACTAAAACACCAATAAAACTGAGTAAAATTGTGACGTAAAGGGTTCTTTATTTTGTAAACATCACTAGGGGATTGCAATTTTAGAGTTTTCTCTCATGGGAAACCAATGAATTTTGAGAACACCCCAATTACATTTTGGAGATGCTCTAAAAACGGTTCAACCCTTGGTTTTCCCAATGTGCTCAAGGTTTATTTTATGCATGGTCATGTTTATCTCTTGCATCAGATCAGTTTTATACTCTGTACATCCCATGTCTTGAGGGGTGCCACTGTAAACACTATTGATGAATTAATATAAAGTCACCCTAACACCACATAGAGACCAAAACTGCATCCTTCTTCTCCTGAAAGTGTCGTTTCCCCGCTCAGGTCCGACTGAGTTCACCTTCTTCTTCCTGGTGCATGTAAGGGCATTGTCTTGCGACACAATTCCACCGCAAACACCTGTTAAGTGCCTGTCTCAGCCGTGCAAATCCTGAAACCGTCAGAAAGTCCGACAAAAGTGCGAGCACGGATCCTTAGTAAATAAGCCCCATTGTGATTTGAAACCCAGTGCATATGCATCAAATGAAACACATCACTAAATGTATGTGTATAAGTCATTTATATATGTAACAACAGGTGTTTTAACAAACAATGCAAACACATCATGCGAAGGCAGTCCCAATAATATACTATATACTCTAATTAATATACGGCACCACATTATTATTCATTTACATATTGGACCCTCCTAATTATATATGAACCCCGAGTTTTTCAGTCAACAAAAATGTGCCAAAAACCGTCCCCTCCGCTTATACACGAGTCAATACTTAATATAATATACTTAAAAAAATTTTAAAAAAGTAATAAAACTATATACTCATCCCTCCGTTGGCCCCGAGTAGGCAGTCGCTGCTCCCCCGATTGTCCCGCGCCGTGTCCTCTTCGGCTTCCGCGCGCCTCTTCTGCTTCTCTAACTTTGGTGCGGGCGCACGCCATGTTTTTCCTCCCGGCGGCGCCTAGGTGACGTCAGCAGCGGACGCGTCAGTACTCGGAGTCTAGGCGCCGTCCGCGTGTTGAGGCAGGGTGGCGGTGCCCTGCACGAAGTTAGTAGAGAAGCAATAAGACGGGCGGCGGAACCAGAAGAGGGACCCCGCGGACCATCGGGGTGACAGCGCTGCAAGTCCGGGGCCACCCGAGGGTGAGTATTTAAGTTTTTTTTTTTTTTTACGCTGGGCACAACTGTATACTACTGGGGGCAAGAAGCGGGGCAATGCTGTATACTCTGGTGCAGTGCTGTATACTGGGGGGCACTGCTGTATACCTACTGGGGGCTGTGCTGTGATAACTACTGGAGGCTGTGCTGTAGACTACTGGGGGCAGGCTGGGCTACATACTGGGGGGGTCTGTGACCAATGCATTTCCCTACCTTGGCTTAACTTGAGTCAATAGGTTTTCCCAGTGTTTTGATGGTAAAATTAGGTGGGTCTCGGCTTATACTCGGGTCGGCTTATACTCGAGTATATACGGTATTTTATATCATACCAACCCTGAGTAATGAATATACTGATATACACATACCCTACTGCAGTGGTGGCGAACCTATGCACTGGTGCCAGAGGTGGCACTCTGGAGCCCTTTCTGTGTGGCACTCAGGCCATCACTCCCAACACAGAGTTTGCCAGCTAGACTCATGTGATCCAATACCCCTGGGATGTGCCATGCTCTGCGCTATTTAGCTGCCAGGATCACATGAGTACATGAAGGTGTGGATAGAGATGGATTGTCATTGGGCTCCTGCTCTGGGTCCCCTGATTCTTACTCTTCAGGGACCCTGGAGAAGCTACAATCCAATTTTCATTCATCTTTCTATTGTATTGGTGAACTCAGACACCAATACAAATAAACCTGTGATCAGCAGGGATCAATAAGTTACAGCTTAATGTCATGTTGGCACTTGAGACATATATGTGGTTTTGGTTGGCTTGGCACTCTGTACTCCAAAGGTTCGCCATCACTGACCTACTGGATATATTGCCCCCTAATTTTTTGATCAAGGCAGTCCCCGGATACATACAAGATAGGGTCTGGAGGTTGTTCTTAAGTTGAATTTGTATGTAGTCGAAACTGGTATATTTTATCATTGTAGATCCAGACAAAAAAAATTTTGGCCCGCCCAGTGACAATTGGAGTTAAAACATTTTTTTGCTGTAATGGACCAAGGTTATCAATAAAGTTTTCATTACAGACAATTTAACAGATTAGACTATAGTAAGTCATTCAGAAGCTTCACCAGAGGTCAGAGAGGGTCTTTGGTAACTATTGGTTGTCTTAATTCGGTGTCCTTAGTAGGGGACCGCCTGTATAACCTCCGTTGTTTATATACAGCCATTTATAGGACAGAGTGTATCAGATAAGTAAATCTAGCCCCTATGTGCACCCTCACTCAGTTATTGTTAAAAGCCTCTCATATACATCCCCCCCTCCAGTTGATATACAGAAGTTAAATAATAATAAATACCGTAATCTTTATTATATAACATAAATAAAAAATTATGTTGATAAGACAATCCACTGTAAAACAATGGGGGCAGATTTACTTACCCGGTCCCTTCACGATCCAGCGCGCGCTTCTCCTGCGGTGGATTCAGGTTTTCTGGCGATTCACTAAGGCAGTTCCTCCGATGCCCACCAGGGGTTAACGCTGGGTGCGCTGAAGTCTGTCGAGGTCCCGCTGGAATGCACTAGCCATTCCTGGAAGGTAACGCGAGTTCCACGACACTTTTTTTTTTAATGCGGTGGTTTTCGCGAATCGTCGGTTTCGTTCGCACCGCACCCCCCCCCCCCCCATTTCCATCACGTGCATGCTTGCGCTGATGCGACACACTCCGATCGCTGTGCCAAAATCCCTGGGCAATTCAGGGAAAATCGGCGCAAATCGGAAATATTCGGTTAACACGTCGGGAAAACGCGAATCGGTCCCTTAGTAAATGACCCCCGATGTGTTTCAAGATATTTATTAAGAGCTATCCTACAGTTTTCTTTCGGACTTTGCACGTTCTTTGAGGGTACAGCCACACGTCCAGTTTTTCAGATGCAGTTTTTGATGTCCAAACCAGGCGTGGAGTGAAATGGAGGAGGAGGAGCACTTCTTAATGATAAGTCCTCACCCATTGTGATCTACACCTGCTTTTGGCTTCAAATACTGCATCTGAAAAACTGAACATGTGGCTGCATCTTCAGGTTCAAACAGCTTGCACGGGTATTTAACCCCTTAAGGACGCAGAGTTTTTTGCTAATTCCTTGCTCTTTACCTTCAAAAATCCATAACTTTTTCATTTTTCCGTCTACAGAGCTGTGTGAAAGCTTTTTTTGTGCGTAACAAATTTTACTTTTCTGTCCTATTTTTTTTTATTCCATGCCGTGTATTGGGAAGCTGGAAAAAAATTCCAAATGTGGAAAAATTGGAAAAAAAACATGTTCGATTCATGTTCTTATGGGCTCAGTTTTTACAACTTTCACTGTGTGCTCCAAATAACACCTCTACTTTATTCTTTGGTTCGGTACGATCATGGTGATACCAAATTTATACATTTTCTTTTTGTTTTAATACATTTTCAAAAACAAATGTGTACAAAAAAGAAAAAAAAATTGCCATCTTCTGGCGCTGATAACTTTTTCATACTGAGGTGCACGGAGCTGCGTGAGGTGTCATTTTATGCAAAATTAGCCGCCGTTTTCATTGCTACCATTTTGAGGACTGTGCGACATTTTGGTCACTTTTTATTTAATTGTTTGTGAAAAGTAAAATAGTGTAGAGTTTTGGACATTTGGGCGCCATTTTCCGTTATGTGGTTAAGGCGCAGAGCGTTAAGGGGTTAAGAAATGTCTGTGCCACATTTGTGTCTCACACGACCTATTTGGGGCACGGCTGCACCAGTCATCATGCAACACAATTTAGGGGGCTCAGTTAGACAGTGCGCTAGATTTAACATGCAAAGTCTGACAGAAGTGTTTTGCACCAAAATATCATGGAGCACTCTGTCGGGGCAGTGCAGGGAGGACATCAGATTCATGCAGAACTAGTGGCAGAAATCTTGAATCTGGCGCCCCCTGCACACTACACAGGCAAACTGCACATAGTACACACTGCACTGTTCTTAGTAAAGTCTTTTACAGAGAACTTTTTTGTTACCCCATCTGACTTCCAACCCCCCAACAATATTTTGTTTTTGTCCTATATGAATATACTGCAAACATTTGCACTGAGCCATTTTCAAGCTATTAGAATCTATAGAATTCAAAGTGAGATAGAATTGATAAATACTAAATGTGTGCAACCCCCTACCCTTCAGTAATTCCCCTAATGCAGTGATGGCGAACATTTTGGAGGCAGAGTGCCCAAGCTGCAACCAAAACCCATTTATATGTCGCAAAGTGCCAACATGACAATTTAAGCAGTAACTTATTGATCCCTGCTCTATCACAGGTTTCAATCGTATTGGCGTCCTTAGTTCACCAATACAATAGAAAGATGGGGAAAATTGGATTGTAGCTTCTCTCCATCCCTTATACCTCTGCGCCGTAGAGCTACGGCGCAGAGCGTTAAGGGGTTAAATAGTGTCATCATTTTCCTTAGTGTTTTACAAAGTTTCATGTTCTTCCAGCTCAGCCAGGCCCCCAGCTTCCCAATAGACAAGGGGCTTGCTTTCTGTTCAGCTGTGCTACATCATTCATGAGCCTGGTCAAGAGAATTCCTGAGGGAGAGGTAAATGAGGGGGGTTTGAAAGAGATACTGGCTATATGTGACTAGCTGAGGAAAAATCAGCTCCCCCACCCCGGGAGTTCTCTTCAGCGAGAGAGGTGCAGCTGAGAAGGAAGAAAGTGAATATAATCGGAGACCGCCCAGAAGAAAGACGATGATCGAACTCACATTTGCATAGATGGAGAGTCAACTTTACAAACGGACTGCAGAACTTTTCAGGCATGGGGAATAACAATATAGGGCTAGTTGTACTGGAGTATGATAGCAGTTTTCAAAGATATGTTTAATTCCTATGGGTTAGGCATCATGCACCTGTTAGTATGAGCAGATGTGTGCCGCAAGCCTGGTGGAGAAAAAGGGGGTGAGCGCTGATCACCCCTCCCCTCTCCATGAGGAGCTGCGCAGCCATTGTGGAAATCTGAGCAGGAATAGGACCTGCCCCATCTTTTGTGGTGCCGTTTTGGCTGCCATTTACAGACGTGTGCACGGAGCCTTGGTTTAAACGACAGAGGTTTAGAAGATGGTGGTAAGTAGTAATAAGTAATACTTACCAAACTGGAAGTTGGTATAATTTGGGCACACATGGTAACATGCACTGAGCAGGCCTTCCATCATCAGGGCAGTGCCCATGGCGTAGAATAGACCAAAGTGTTTAGGGATCCCACATTCCTGAATACAATAGAATATTAGATATGAAATATAATGTATACATGAATGTACATATCATTACCCAGGGTGCACCACAGACCACACACAGGGCTCGTCCTTACCTCCATCTGTCCCTTGGTGTATATGCGGATGTGGTTGTGACGGAGTTCTCTCTGGAGCACAATGATGAGAAAGAGTAACCCCAACATGATGTAGCCCAGGTTACTAAGAATGTTGTTAAAAGCGCTGGAAAAAGGGAATATCAAAAATATAAAAAACATCAAATATACATACATTATACATACATCACACACAGGGAAGAAAGGGCCATCTGGTTTGTGTATTGCAGAATTTGCCCTAATTTCTGCACCAAAATCCACAGCAAAAAGATTTAAGTACCTCAAGGATCCCAGAGGATGAGCACATAAGAAGTTGTAATAGCAAATGTCCTGATTTCCTGTTACATTCACCACCTAGAGACAAGAGAAGGAACGGGATAAGTCTAGATACAAACATCACAGGGCAGGTAGCGATCTGCTTCTGTATCTCCTCACCGTTTGGTAAGTTATAACAAGTTGTACGACCGGCAAGGCATAGAACACTGCGATGGTGGAGATGTTCCTGCAAAGGGAATCCAATATGTCAGGTATGTGCAGATATGAAGATCAAGTCTAATCATATTTACACCCCCACCGCAGTATCGGACTGGAGGACCTAGGACCCCACCAGTGTAATAGATTCTGGCGCCTATTTACACTAGGGCTTCCCCTCTCATCTCCTCCTCATATTGTGCATCCCCCCTCATATGGTGTCCGCCCCTATCTCCCCCACATATTGTGGCCCCCACTCTCATCCCCACCTCATATTGTGCCCCACCCTCTCACCCCCCCTATAATATAATAATAATTCTTTATTTATATAGGGCACACAGATTACGCAGCGCTGCACAAAGCTTGTCAAATTGGTCCCTGTCCCCAATGGGGCTCACAATCTAATCAACCTACCAGTATGTTTTGAAGTGTGGGAGGAAACCGGAGGACCCAGAGGAAACCCACGCAACCACGGAGAGAACATACAAAAACTCTTTGCAGATGTTGACTTGGGTGGGAATGGAACCCAGGACCTCAGCGCTGCAAGGCAGAGGTGCTACTCACTCAGCCACTGTGCTGCCCGCTCATATTTTGCCCCCCCCCCCCCCCCCCATCTCCTGATGTAGCTTTTGCTTACCAAAAATAGATTTGGTACTTTTTTCTCATCACCCGCTTGTCTTTCCTTGCCAGATCAGCAACACATAAATATTTCTGAAAAACACAAAACGTATCCACCATTATACTTCATCAAGAACAAGTTCAGATGAGGATTGAGGCCCACAGGCCATCACCCACAGGCCATACCTGGCAGTGACTGGACCACAATGATGTCCTTATATATTCTGGGAGATTCTACATTATACATCACTTTGAATGCTGCAAACAAATTGCCCATAAGGAGTCGAGAAGGCGGAGAAGAGTCAGGTTAGGATGTCCCCTCTTGGAGCAAATGATGCCTTCTAGTCCAGATACATCATCACAAGATAGAGGTAGCTAGAGGTCGCATACAAAGATGTACTAGACCAGTGATGGCGAACCTTTTGGAGGCAGAGTGCCCAAGCTGCAACCAAAACCCATTTATATGTCGCAAAGTGCCAACATGACAATTTAAGCAGTAATTTATTGATCCCTGCTGTATCATCGGTTTCAATCGTATTGGTGTCCTGAGTTCACCAATACAACAGAAAGATGGGGAAAATTGGATTGTAGCTTCCCTCCAGGGTCCCCTGAAGAGGAAGAATCAGGGGACCCAGAGCAGGAGTTCAAATGACAACCCATCTCTATCTTGCTCCTCCTGTAGAAGGAGGTTGCTTTAAAATGGCGCATCCTGGGCTGTATTGGACCACAGGAGAAAGCCTTGACTCCTATCTGGCAAACTCTGTGTTGGGGTGAAGGCCTGGGTGCCCACAGAAAGGGCTCCAAGTGCCACCTCTGGCACCCGTGCCATAGGTTTGCCACCACTGTACTAGACCAATGGGACATTATTTAACATCTTGTTATGCTCTTCTTTTCTCCGCCCCCAAGACTCCTTACAGGTCATTTGTATACAACTCTTTTTACGTTCTCTCCCAGAATAAAAGAAGGATATCACTGTGATCCGGTCACTGCCTACAGATTGGAGGAAGTTAGTGGATCTTAAAGGAACACTCAAGTCAGAGCGAATTCATTGAATACATGGTGCAGGTCCTGAAGGCAGGACTCCTTTTTATTGTATTCCTAGAACCTGGAGTCCTGCTCCACCCTTCACAAGGTATAATACAATGAATCAGCCGTGACTGGAGTGTTCCTTTAATCCTCATGACAGCTTCCCCTTAAAATCTGTTTTTAAAAAATTTTCACACATTATACACCATTCCCCTTCTGGACTTCAAATGTAACTTTTTTTCAGCTCCATTAAAGTGGTTTGCCTATGAAAGTGTTCAAATTTTAATCCCCTAGTGATGTTTACACAATAAATATTATATTTACCCCCCTTACTTTACAATTTTACTCTGTTATTGCTGTTTTAGCTCCTATCACTCAGTGATGGTCAGTGTAAGATTCCAGAGTGTGGGTGGGGACTCTCTAACCAGACACTTCATGATTCCTCTGTGCTATGAGATGATGTGAGCAGACAATGTACTTAGGATTATCAGGGTACAGATTTATCTAAATTTTTATTTAACTTCAAAACATTCACTAGTATCTGACACACAGAACAAGAGAGATGAGACAGATCATAGATGAGAGAACCAGGAGATGGAAAGAAAACACAATGACACTCTCAGCTCTACTAAATTACCTATAACACACACGGTGAGCTCTGCTATATGCCTCCCTCCCCTGGATAAAGACCTGTAGCTTGTAGAGTAAGCCTCTGCAGATTTCATGCCCACAAGCAGCAGTGTCTTTGTCTGAACTGGTAATGCAAGGGGGGAGGGGGCCAAGGGCAACCAAAATTGTATACATTCGGACTCATAGAGACAGGTTGGACTTGTATCTGTGAAATGCTGCATTTTTGTTAATAATAGTGAATTAGAGAATGTGTTATTTTGTGATCCTGAGTATTTTTAAGAATCTTGTCCTCGTGGAATACCCCTTTAATTTTTTTTTTTTTTCAGTTTTCCTTGTTCTGGTATTGTCCTTCCCTATCGCTGTCCCATTTAGTTTACCTTTGTCCTGATCACATTCTTATCGGACTCGATGTCGGTCAGCGTGTCGTAATCGTCTTCTTCAACAGAGCTCAAAGACTCCAACCGTGGACGAGACACCAAGTTCTCAAGAGATTTGTCTGCAGAGAAGAGAAAAGTAGGAAACCAATTGTAACTACAGAATTTTAAGAAAACCTCTGCAAGGTGGTAAATATACTATAATCTCCTACATATATGCCCTTATCAATGGAAAATTCAGAAAATTCAAAGCAATGTGAAATATACTGGTAACACAGGTTACCCCAATATTGGACCATTGCTTACTACTAGGTGTAACTTGGTGTAAAGGTAATGGATGGTCCTATTGTTGGAATATGTGGCAGTAATTATGGAAGTTTTTTCCCAGCTTTGTAGGTCAGTTGAACCCCCCTTGAGATTTGAGAATAGGGGTCACTTTATCCACCACCTCTATTGTATAGGGTTCACTGTATAATACTCTGCAGTCCCTGACAGTGCCATAGAGGCAAAGGGAGCATCAGTTCCCCTACATGACCATTGCTACACATGGCGACTGGCCATATTCTCTATATTTTCTATATTGTATATTATCAGGTCTTTATAACTGAACAATATATAGTACAATGTTGCTATTAGAAATTAGAACACAAATTAATGAAAATTACAGTATTAATTGAAAGTCAAATTTTAAAACCTTGAGAACGTGATGTGATACAACTAAGTAGTCATTGTGGTAGACACTTTGACACTTATGAGGCATGGGGACAATTTGGCAGATTTGACCTCCTCCATTGCACTAGTTGTAACAAATGACCCTAAAATTTCTGGAAGTGATTACTGGATAACACATTGGATTGGGCAATCTCTAATGAGAAGCAGAGGCAGTCATAGAAATAGAAAAATAAGCATTATTTTAAAGGAATTCTTCTAGGAACGATGTGCAATTCCATCCCTCTGTTATTCCTCCTGTAAATGTATGACTCTATGGGGCAGATTTACTTACCCGGTCCGTTCGCGATCCAGCGGCACATTCTCTGCGGTGGATTCGGGTCCGGCCAGGATTCACTAAGGTAGTTCCTCCGCCGTCCACCAGGTGGCGCTGCTGCGCTGAAGTTCCCCGGAGGCGCGCTGGAATGCCCTGAAATTCACCGGCCTATACCTGGTGAAGGCAAGTGTAATTTTCGCTACACATTTTTTGTTTTAAATGCAGCATTTTTTCCGAATCCGTCGGGTTTTCGTTTGGCCACGCCCCTTGATTTCCGTCGCATGCATGCCAGCGCCGATGCGCCACAATCCGATCGCGTGCGCCAAAATCCCGGGGCAATTCAGGGAAAAATCGGCGCAAATCGGAAATATTCAGGTAACACATCGGGAAAACGCGAATCGGTTCCTTAGTAAATGACCCCCTATGTGTGTTACTAGTTGGGGGGGTTTCACCACAGAGTCTGACATTGTAGCATGTGAGATGACAGTGTAGCAGTACATCCCATTAGCCAGAGAAATTGTACCACCCAGTTGTCAATTTCTTCTTTAATTTCCATGAGGAATAACAGAGGATCAGCACAATACAATGTACTAAGAAAAGACACTCCGGAATATTCAGGACATCCCAGACATCCGCCACGGCCTCCCGCTAAACCCAGAACTGCCTCTGCTATTCCTTTAGAGATTGGGACAAGTTTTTATTAGGTAAAGAAACTTTGTGTAATCCTTCTGCAATACCGAATGAGTTTATAGGCCGCGGGAGAGCGAACGGGTAGCGGCGCTTGAACTGCTCCTGACCTTAAAAATGAGAAATGATGTGTTAGATAAACAAAGAAGAAAAAAAAACTTCCTATAATATGTTATAATCTCTAGGAATCTGGATGCTGCCCTTAGATCCTGGAGAGGATAATCCGTGTTTACACAAGACTGTGCGGTTACGGATTTGTTTTACGGAACAAAGTGCTAAGAAAGAAATCACAAAAGATTATGGGGACAGCATTTCTAAAAAATGAGGATGTAGAGAACTATGTCCAAAGACTTGAATATGACTGGGTCCATTTTTTCGATTCCCCCAGTAGTCATCCTGTAGGTCGTAAAAAGAGATGAGCGAATTAAATTAGAGCAAGTGGAATTTCATCAAGAACTTCTTGAAAAATTAGATTCTGCATGAAACGGAATTTCCCGGCCATGGACCTTGCGGAGTCCTTAGTGGCATTTCCTGATGATTTGTCCTGATGATGATGGAAAACCTGCCAAGAGCGGAAGTAACACAGAGAAGGCCGCCCTTCCGTAGAGCCCTTACTCTGCTTGGGGGAGCAATTCTCAGGGAGTGTCCACCAGGGAGCGCCCTTCTTGGAAATCTGGAACATTTCCCCCCCTACCCATGACACGGGTTCCAGAGTCCTCTCTGTAGGCACCTAGGCCTTCACCCCAGCACAGATTTGCCAGACAGGACTCAAGGCCTCTGTCTGCGGTCCAAGACAGCCCAGGACGTGCCGTGTACAGCGCTATTTCAAAGTGAGACATCATTGGCCATTTTGGAAACGGAGATCCGCTGACCCCTTTTCCTCATCCAGGGTGACATATAGAGACGTATAGAATATAGAGTTGAATGGAGAGAGGCCATACATGCCTGGCTATAAGTAGAGGGTAGATGGACCTCTGTTCCCCAGTATGGACATCCCCATACTTAGGACTAGTACCAGAGCAACTTCCTCCTTTAAAATTTTCCTCCTGTCTGCTCACAGGTTCCTATAGTCGGTTATGCGGATTTTAACCCCTTAACGACTTGGCCTTTTTTAGTTTTTTCACTTCCATTTTTCACTCCCCACCTTCAAAAATCTATAACTTTTTTATTTTTCCACATAAAGAGCTGTGTTATGGCTTATTTTCTGCGTAACAAATTGCACTTCGTAGTGACAGTATTTAATATTCCATGGCACGTACTGGGAAGCGGGAAAAAAAATCCATATGCAGTGAAAATGGTGAAGTAGAAATGACAGGATTTGATCTATCAGCAGGTTTACCTTAACACTACTATTTAATTACTTTTACTTATAGACTCCCCCAGTTTCATCACTATCTGGTCCCCATATATAGAATCCCTTCCCCTTGTTTAATTATATACGTCATTCCTCTCACCTTTTTATTCAGTATAATAATAAAAGTAATCCTCACCTCCCTGTGCCCCCATGCTGCTACGGTCCCAACTTTTCCTGGCTCTTCTTCCAGACTTTGGCTTCTGTGTATCATGTGAATATACAACTTCCTGAAAGTATTTTTATTTAGTATCTATATAGGGCAGTCTTCTAAAACATACAATATACTCTTTCTGCTTTTATACACATTTATCCATAACATATTGTCCACAAAAAAATACTGAAATATGAAACTATATGTCAGAATTTTCGGTTTGTCTGGCCAGGAGGGCGCCCGTTAATCTGTTCTGCTTGACCTATGCTAATGATTTTAATGATACTTTACAGGACGCTCTGACTGCAGTCTCAGACATTGGGAAATCATGTGCTCACAAACAGAACTGTTACATTCCGGAATGATAGAAGGATTGAAGTTTGGAATTTGTTACTGCAGTGGAATAATACAGATGGACAGAGCAGACATTGCAAAATAACACATGCCTGTGCTTCCTGTAGGATATCACATGGCATCAGATAACGTCTATTTCACTGCTGATTATCCAGACGCTGAAGGAAAATTATATTAATATCACGAATATTAATTGTGGTGATATAAGGTCAACGCTGAGATATGTTGTAGTTAAACCTAAAAATAGCCAGAACGTGATCGTCAGGACTAATAATAAGATTATTACATTTGCACTGAGCCATTTTCAAGCTATTAGAATCTATAGAATTCAGAGTGAAATAGAATTGATAAATACTAAATGTGTGCAACCCCCTACCCTTCAGTAATTCCCCTAATGTGTGCAGATATACAACCCCGACCAGTTTAATTACTACTACTGTTAGGGTAGGATTCAAGACATCCTCTTTTAGTGTGCGTTGGCTGCGTGTTTCTAATCAATAAGCATGCGTGCACATCATAAGAAATTAATTCAGACACATTTGCTGATTTAACCCCTAGGGGACTCAGCCTATTTTGGCCTAAAGGACGCGGCCCCATTTTTCAAATCTGGCCGCGGAGTAAGTCGCACTGACTGCGAGCTCCCGGCCATTCCCGCCAGATACCTGCAGCACACAGCGCTCTGAGCCCCGATCCCACCATGGTCCACAGGAGGGGACCGAGGAAGACCACGGCACCCCCAGCAGCCGATCCGGGAGCCATCACTAAATTCCTCAGGACAGCGGAGCTGCCTGAGGACGAGGCGCACGAGGCTCCCAAGATGGCGGCCGCGACCGCCCGTCATCCCCACACCGCAGCGCCATCCTCTCAACAGGAGCTGGGTGAAGTGGAGGAGCCAGCCCCGCAGTCCCCGGGCACCACGGTGAGTGCCCCTTCTGAGGGGCATCATGAAGAATACCCCCCACTATCGGGGAGAGGAGGAGATGTGCCTTCATCCCAGGCCTCCCCTTCTTTAACCTGGCCTTCCACTCCTCACAGGGCCTTACCTCCCACCCCCACTACAAGCCAGGGGGGCAATGTTTCCCCATCCCAGGGGGCAAGTGCCTCCCAACAAGAATGGGACTGGAAAGCACACATACGTGCCATGCCAACCAGGCACGAAATTAATAATCTTTTTTCAAGGTTAGAGGAATCTCATAAGAGGGACATTGCTGGTTTGCAAAAAGAAATACATCACATTGGCCACAGGGTGGCAGAAGCGGAGTCTGCCCAGGAGAAAATTCTAGATCAATTGGACACTCACTCACAAGTTCTACAGGAACATGCATCCCATATCTCTAGCATTTTGACACATCTGGAAGATATTGAGAACAGACACCGCCGTAACAATCTAAGGATTAGAGGCGTGAATGAAGACGTGGAACCATCTAAACTTGAGGAGTGGGCTCAGGCGTTTTTTGCAGAGATCTTGAACCAACCTTCTGCCTCTCCAATTGAACTGGATCGTATCCACCGCACACTGGGCCCTAAGCCGGCGGCTTCTGAACGTCCCAGAGACATCCTATGCCGAGTCCATTTTTTCAAGGAAAAAGAGGAGATACTCCGCCGTGCAAGGGAGCTCAAGGATATCACGTTCCGTGGATCCAAAATTATTGTTCTCCCAGACCTAGCGAAGAGAACCCTTCAACTGCGGAGGGCCTTGCGTCCTCTATTGACGGAATTACAATCCAGGGACATCCCGTACAGATGGGGCTACCCGTTTCAACTGATCGCTAAGAAAAATGGGAAGTCGGCTGTCTTCAGATCCCTCGGTGATCTTCCGAAATTCCTGGGGACGTTCGAGCTGCCACAGATAGCCCTACCTGAGTGGCCTGTAATCAACTCGGCCCCGGTTCAACCGCCGAGAGAGAAGTGGCAGGAAGCACGCAGAAGAGGCTCTGACCGAGCTGCGAATCACTCTACAGGAACCTGAACGGGGTTTTTTTTTATACTCTTATATATTTGATAGGTGTTACCTGCTATGCTTTCTTTACCATGCTGTTATAATCTTTTTCCACGTGGCTTTATAATAACACCTATACTCCTCGATTTATCACAGGATACGATACCTGTGGGAGTTTAACAGGGACCTTTATAATCTTTAATTATTTGAAATGCTAACTTAGAAGCGCTTAATATACTTTCTTTTGTAATATGAATACACTTTTTTTTCTGGCGGAGATGTGCCGGGAGACTCGCCCCCATTGGTCTCCTCGTCTCCCCCTTAGGGTTGCGGTGCTGGACATCGCCTTGGCTTTTTATGCCTTATCTTAGATCTACTAGGCTCACTAGGAGCCTAGGTTGTACATTTTTTCATGTATGTTATGATCGTCATGTTTGTTCATCCCTCTCTTCCCTCCCCGTTCTTTCCTGGTCTAACCTCCTCCCTCCCCTCGCTACATCATCTTCTCATGATCTAAGCTCTCCTTTACCTAAACTATGGCGGTATTAACTTTCTGTACATACAATGCCAGGGGTCTAAATAAACCAGAGAAACGAAGCCAAATATTATATCGTCTCCATAAGAGACGAGTTCTGGTAGCAATGTTTCAAGAGACTCACTTTAAAGTGGACAGCATCCCCAAATTACATAATAAGTACTACCCTGTATGGCACCACTGCCCTCACCCCTCTAGGAAGGCTTGTGGAGTTTCCATAGCTTTTCACAAGTCGTTCCATCCGTCCATACTGACCACGGAAATAGACACGGAAGGCCGCTACATATTTCTTAAAATTGATTTACTGGGAAATGTTTTCACACTTGCTAACGTTTATTTTCCTAACCAGGGCCAGGTGTCTTTTGGCTTGGGGGTTCTGAAAAAATTGGCTGTCTTTGCTGAAGGATCTGCACTGATTCTAGGAGGCGATTTCAACGTCCCTCTTGATCCTGCACTGGACTCATCCACAGGTAGGTCCTCACTCTCTCACCTGGCACTACGTAGACTGAGACGCTCATTATTAAACCTCAAATTAGTGGATATGTGGAGGGTGCTTCACCCGGGAGTCAGAGATTATAGCCACCATTCTCAAGCACACAACAGCTATAGCCGCCTAGATTACCTCTTCGTATCACACCAACTGTTGGATCGGGGTCCTAAGAGTTCTATCGATTCCGCCCTTTGGTCAGATCATGCCCCAGTGTACGGGTGGCTAGGTCACCTGGGCAAACGCACTAAGGAATTCTCCTGGAGATTAAATGACAACCTGCTAAATGATGCCCTATGTGAAGCTGAAGTCCGGGGTGTAATCACGGACTTTATCTCCACAAATCAGGCTCCACATCTTACAATGCCAGTTAGATGGGAGATTTTAAAGGGATCTATCCGAGGGGTGTTTATGGCACATGGGGCGCGTCTTAAAAAGGAAAATTCCGCAAAACTGAGCTCCTTATTCTCAGAATTGGGTTCTAAAGAAACCGCTAATAAATCTTCCCCAACTGATCTTTTGAAGTCGGAAATTTCAACTATTAGACACAAGATCCTCCAAATATTAGATCAAAAGAGCCTATGTTTTAGAGATAAGGTGAGAAAAGACTACTTCGAGTATGGGGATAAGTGCGGGAAATTGCTAGCCAAAACCCTACATCCTAGGACCCCTCAGGCACCAGTAATGTCCATATACTCACCTCAGGGCACCTTAGTTAACTCACCGAATGAGATACTCCGGGAATTTAGTAACTTCTACTCCGCTCTGTATAGTCTGGATGTTCCAGCTGCTGACCCTGTACGGTTCGTAGAGGAGATCTCAGGTTATCTGGAATCTCATTTCCCAAACTCTATTTCCCCAGAGGAAGCCTCTACGATTGATAACGACTTCACCTCAGAAGAAATTCTGCAGGTAATAAAGGAACTGAAAATGGGCAAGAGCCCGGGGCCAGATGGCTTCACACCTAGATTTTATAGAGTCTTCGGGGAAGCCCTAGCTACACCTCTGACGGATTTCTTCAACTCTATAGACATCGACAGTCCCTTTGACCCACAATCTCTTAGAGCCCACATTTCGGTTATCCCTAAACCGGGTAAGGACCCCAACCACTGCGGAAACTATAGGCCCATCTCCTTGATCAATATCGATCTCAAAATATACTCCAAGATTTTAGCCCTACGCATCTCCCCATTTATTCCAAACTTAATTCACCCTGAACAGGTGGGCTTTGTTCCGGGTCGCGAGGCAAGGGACAATACCCTAAAAACGCTCACCCTAATCTCGTGGGCTCGGCGCTCGGGGACCCCTTTATGTCTGCTTACGGTGGACGCCGAAAAAGCTTTTGATAGGGTACATTGGGGGTTCCTGGGGGCCACTCTCACGAGGTTGGGGTTGGGAGCAAAGACGAGGAACAGAATTATAGCCCTCTACATAAATCCGTCAGCGTGTGTCAGGGTTAATGGGTCGGTATCCTCCCCCTTTCCCATCCGTAACGGCACGAGGCAGGGGTGTCCATTGTCACCACTCCTTTATATCCTGGTGATGGAGTCTTTGGCTTGTGCACTTCGTGATAACCCATCCATTAGAGGCCTAGAGGTGAAAGGAAAACCCTATAAACTCTCACTGTTCGCTGACGACTTACTCATTTATGTTTCGGATCCGGTAGTAAGTTTACCTAATATTATGAGGGAGTTTGAGGCGTACAGTAGAGTAAGCAATTTTAAGGTTAATGTCCAAAAATCTGAGATCTTGAACATTAATATCCCGAATCATCTGGTCTCCTCCCTGTCCTCCTCCCTTCCTTTTAAATGGGCAAATGGGCATATCAAATATCTTGGAGTGCACATTCCATCAGATCCTAACCAAATCTACGCTTTGAACTACGCGCCCCTGCTTAGGAACATTGAAACTGATCTCAAATCGTGGAGTTCTCTCTCCCTTTCTTGGTTTGGTAGGATGAATACACTTAAGATGGACTCCCTGCCTAAGATCCTGTACATTTTCCAGACGGTTCCCTTAGATCTAAGTGCCGCTTTCCTAGATCGTCTCAGGAAACTAGCTACTAAATTTGTTTGGAAAAACTCCCCCCAACGGATAAAACATAGTATTTTAACAAGACACAAAGAACTAGGGGGGGCAGGCCTCCCAGATTTCTCACGCTACCATAGAGCGGTCATTAGTAAAGTGGTACTTGATCTGACAAGTCGAAACAGTGGGAAGCTATGGGTAGACCTGGAATGTTCCCTACTGAATAATGGCCATCTCCCAGATCTGTTTTGGCTCCCTCCTAGGAGTGACTGGGATTCCTACAATATTTCACCACTAATGTTGCACATCTTGAAAGTCTGGGGCAAATTCGCCATCAGGGTCAAACTTATTAATGTCCCCGGTCCTCTGTCTCCGGTCATGGGTCTTCCCGGAATGCCGGAAACCTTAAATAGATGCCCTATTTTACTAAATGACAATGGTCGTCATAAGACTCTGGGAGAGATTTTATCCACAACAGGGATACGCTCTCTAAACGACATCTTGGGAGACCTTATCCTGGGGTATGGCTACATTATCTTCAATTACGTAGTGCTGTTCAAGCTCTGACTCCCGGGGGAACCTTGACCTCCACACCTACGGCATTTGAGTCCATCTGCAGCTCGGCCAAACTGACGCCTCATGGAGTGTCTCTAGTCTATGGGATGTTGTCGGGATGCGGGGGGGAGGACTTACCACTGCCATATATGAGGGCATGGGAAACGGAACTGGGTAAAACCTTCACCAAAGAACAATGGGAAAGGTCCCTCCTTCTAACCCATAAGATGTCGGTGTCCAACAAAATCCAGGAGACTAATTTTAAAATCCTTACCAGATGGTATAGAACCCCCACTCGCCTACACAGCATGTTCCCTTCGGTTTCTCCTATTTGCTGGCGATGTCACAAGGAAAGGGGCACCATGCTTCACGTGTGGTGGGACTGTGGAGTGGTGGCATCAGTGTGGAACGCTATTTGGGATCTTTACAAGCAGTTATACGGCTCCACAGGGAGCATTTCTCCTGATATTGCTCTGTTATCAATGCTCCCAGGGCGGCTTAGAGACATCAAAAAAGGCCTCCTGCGACACTGTATAGTGGCAATGAGGCAGGTAATCCCTAGATTGTGGAAATCCACTTCTCCACCTACCAGACTATTGTGGGTGGAGGAGATGGACAGACTGAGACGAATGGAGGAACTGAGAGCATTAGATAACAATCTATATGATGTTTTTCATAAAACCTGGTATAGATGGGACACTTTCAGGAACTCACCTGCTCTAACCTCCTGGATGTAGATGTCGTAATTGTGGGCTCCGCCGTTTCAGCAACTTGGGATACTCCCCAACCTTGATGTGTAGTGATTGATTCCTTGTCTCCCCCTTCCTTATGGGGATAAATGCGGGAAATTGCTAGCCAAAACCCTACATCCTAGGACCCCTCAGGCACCAGTAATGTCCATATACTCACCTCAGGGCATCTTAGTTAATTCACCGAATGAGATACTCCAGGAATTTAGTAACTTCTACTCCGCTCTGTATAATCTGGATGTTCCTGCTGCTGACCCTGTACGGTTCGTAGAGGAGATCTCAGGTTATCTGGAATCTCATTTCCCAAACTCTATTTCCCCAGAGGAAGCCTCTACGATTGATAACGACTTCACCTCAGAAGAAATTCTGCAGGTAATAAAGGAACCGAAAATGGGCAAGAGCCCGGGGCCAGATGGCTTCACACCCAGATTTTATAGAGTCTTCGGGGAAGCCCTAGCTACACCTCTGACGGATTTCTTCAACTCTATAGACATTGACAGTCCCTTTGACCCACAATCTCTTAGAGCCCACATCTCGGTTATCCCTAAACCGGGTAAGGACCCCAACCACTGCGGAAACTATAGGCCCATCTCCTTGATTAATATCGATCTCAAAATATACTCCAAGATTTTAGCCCTACGCATCTCCCCATTTATTCCAAACTTAATTCACCCTGAACAGGTGGGCTTTGTTCCGGGTCGTGAGGCAAGGGACAATACCCTAAAAACGCTCACCCTGATCTCGTGGGCTCGGCGCTCGGGGACCCCTTTATGTCTGCTTACGGTGGATGCCGAAAAAGCTTTTGATAGGGTACATTGGGGGTTCCTGGGGGCCACTCTCACAAGGTTAGGTTTGGGAGCAAAGACGAGGAACAGAATTATGGCCCTCTACACAAATCCGTCGGCGTGTGTCAGGGTTAATGGGTCGGTATCCTCCCCCTTTCCCATCCGTAACGGCACGAGGCAGGGGTGTCCATTGTCCCCACTCCTTTATATCCTGGTGATGGAATCTTTGGCTTGTGCACTTCGTGATAACCCATCCATTAGAGGTCTAGAGGTCAAAGGAAAACCTTATAAACTCTCACTGTTCGCTGATGACTTACTCATTTATGTCTCGGATCCGGTAGTAAGTTTACCTAATATTATGAGGGAGTTTGAGGCGTACAGTAGAGTAAGCAATTTTAAGGTTAATGTCCAAAAATCTGAGATCTTGAACATTAATATCCCGAATCACCTGGTCTCCTCCCTGTCCTCCTCCCTTCCTTTTAAATGGGCAAATGGGCATATTAAATATCTTGGAGTGCACATTCCATCAGATCCTAACCAAATCTACGATTTGAACTATGCGCCCCTGCTTAGGAACATTGAAACTGATCTCAAATCGTGAAGTTCTCTCTCCCTTTCTTGGTTTGGTAGGATGAATACACTCAAGATGGACTCCCTGCCTAAGATCCTGTACATTTTCCAGACGGTTCCCTTAGATCTAAGTGCCGCTTTCCTAGATCGTCTCAGGAAACTAGCTACTAAATTTGTTTGGAAAAACTCCCCCCCACGGATAAAACATAGTATTTTAACAAGACACAAAGAACTAGGGGGGGCAGGCCTCCCAGATTTCTCACGCTACCATAGAGCGGTCATAAGTAAAGTGGTACTTGATCTGACAAGTCGAAACAGCGGGAAGCTATGGGTAGACCTGGAATGTTCCCTACTGAATAATGGCCATCTCCCAGATCTGTTTTGGCTCCCTCCTAGGAGTGATTGGGATTCCTACAATATTTCACCACTAATGTTGCACATCTTGAAAGTCTGGGGCAAATTCGCCATCAGGGTCAAACTTATTAATGTCCCCGGCCCTCTGTCTCCGGTCATGGGTCTTCCCGGAATCCCGGAAACCTTAAATAGATGCCCTATTTTACTAAATGACAATGGTCGTCATAAGACTCTGGGAGAGATTTTATCCACAACAGGGATACGCTCTCTAAACGACATCTTGGGAGATAGGAGACCTTATCCTGGGGTATGGCTACATTATCTTCAATTACGTAGTGCTGTTCAAGCTCTGACTCCCGGGGGAACCTTGACCTCCACACCTACGGCATTTGAGTCCATCTGCAGCTCGGCCAAACTGACGCCTCATGGAGTGTCTCTAGTCTATGGGATGTTGTCGGGATGCGGGGGGGAGGACTTACCACTGTCATATATGAGGGCATGGGAAACGGAACTGGGTAAAACCTTCACCAAAGAACAATGGGAAAGGTCCCTCCTTCTAACCCATAAGATGTCGGTGTCCAACAAAATCCAGGAGACTAATTTTAAAATCCTTACCAGATGGTATAGAACCCCCACTCGCCTACATAGCATGTTCCCTTCGGTTTCTCCTATTTGCTGGCGATGTCACAAGGAAAGGGGCACCATGCTTCACGTGTGGTGGGACTGTGGAGTGGTGGCATCAGTGTGGAACGCCATTTGGGATCTTTACAAGCAGTTATACGGCTCCACAGGGAGCATTTCTCCTGATATTGCTCTGTTATCAATGCTCCCAGGGCGGCTTAGAGACATCAAAAAAGGCCTCCTGCGACACTGTATAGTGGCAATGAGGCAGGTAATCCCTAGATTGTGGAAATCCACTTCTCCACCTACCAGACTATTGTGGGTGGAGGAGATGGACAGACTGAGACGAATGGAGGAACTGAGAGCATTAGATAACAATCTATATGATGTTTTTCATAAAACCTGGTATAGATGGGACACTTTCAGGAACTCACCTGCTCTAACCTCCTGGATATAGATGTCGTAATTGTGGGCTCCGCCGTTTCAGCAACTTGGGATACTCCCCAACCTTGATGTGTAGTGATTGATTCCTTGTCTCCCCCTTCCCCTTCCCCCCCCCCTTTTTTTTTTTCTCCCTACCCCCCTTATTTTTTCCACTTCTAGATGTTTAGTTAATGTTAGATACGTTTATATTTGCTTGGTTGAGCTTGAGTCCTACTTGATTATGATTCCTTGTCATAACTAAATATGGGGCTGCGACCCGAACATGTGCCTGACTTGTAGGCTTCTCGCTCGCTTGCAATAAAGTTTATTGAACCATAAAATTGTGTCGCAAGCCAAGCACTAACATACACCAGAAGAAGGTGAACTCCGGCGGACCTGATGAGGGTAGCGACACATGCAGGATATTGGGCGCATGTTCGTAGTGAATCGTGGCAGACTTCATCCTCGTTGGACATTTCGGATCGGGGATCGCACAGGGACTGGGTAAGGTAATGTGCCCCATTGTCTTGCGACACAATTTGAAAATTAAATCTCACGCTCAGTCCGAATCATTCGGATCTTCCAACGGCATTCCCCCCCCCCCCCCAATTTGTGCTGCAAATTTGTGCTGTGCCAAAAACCTATTGCGTGCGACCCCAGCGCAGACACCTGTTAAATACCTGTCAAAGCCGTGCAATCCCGAAAACGGTGCGAAGTCCGACAAAATTGCTATTGACAACCCTTAGCAAATAAGCCCCTGTATCTCCTATAAAATTACTTATTTTTATGCCCAAAAGGGGGCAAACATCTGCCACAGTCTTTATCACATGGCAGCACAACTTCTGTCTAAGAGCTGCTTCATACAACAAAGGGATCAGTTCAGCGCTGCTGTTTTGCAGGGAAAGAAGGGACTCCTTCCATCATATATAACTATAATGCTTGGAGTCTTAACCTTGTACTGTGTTCGGTCCATCCAGAGCTGGATTAAGGGTGGTGGAGGCCCTTCCAACAATGTTTTTGGAAGTATATAGCCAGCCAGCCCTGGTAGTATATAGCCTGTCAGCTCCTGCAGTAAATAGCCTGCCAGCCCCCTATAGCATATAGCCAGCCAGCCCCCAGTAGTATACAGCCACCAGCCCGCTGTAATACACAGCCACCAGTTCCTTTAGTATACAGCCAGCCCTGTAGAATACAGCCACCAGCCTCTGATTGTTAAACCAGCCCGCTCCTTAGAATAGACCACCAGCATGTGTAGTATACAGTTACCAGGCCATGTAGTATACAGCCAGCCCGTATAATACAGCCACCTCAGACCCCTGTAGTAACAGCCAGCTCCTTTAGAATACAGCCACCAGACCGTTTTTGTAGTATCTCAGTTACACAGCCCCTTGTAGGTATTACAGGCCAGCCTGTATAATACAGCCAACCAGCCCGTTGTAGTTTGCGATAACAGCCCGCTCATAAGAATACGAGCCACCAAGCCCGTGTAGTTGATACAGTACCAGCCCCTGTAGTATACAGCCAGCCACTGCTAATACAGCCACCAGCCCCTGTAGTATACAGCCAGGCTCCTAGAATACAGACACCAGGACGTGTTGGAGTATACAGTTACAGCCCCTGAGATACAGCCAGCCCTGTTAATACAGCCACCAGCCCGTTCTGTAGTCACACTACTAAGACTCAGATCCCTACAGACAGTCAAGTAAAGCATACCAGCCCCGTAGATTACTAGTACAGCCCCTGTAGTATACAGCCAGCCCTGTAGAATACAGCCACCAGCCTCTGTAGTATACAACCAGCCCCTTTAGAATACAGCCACCAGACTGTGTAGTATACAGTTACCAGCCCCTGTAGTATACAGCCAGCCCTGTAGAATACAGCCATCAGCCCCTGTAGTATACAGCCAGCCCCTTTAGAATACAGCCACCAGACCGTGTAGTATACAGTTACTCAGCCCCTGATGTAGTATTAAAGCCAGCCCTGTTATACAGCCACCGAGCCCCGTGTAGTATCACAGCCCAGCTCTATAAGAATAGATCCACCAAGCCCGTGTAGGATACATACCAGCCCTGTAGTATACAGCCAGCACGTAGTAATACAGCCACCAGCCCCTGTGTATACAGCCAGCTCTTACGATACAAGACACCAGGACCGTTTTTGTAGTATACAGTTACCAGCCCCTGTAGTATACAGCCAGCCTGTATAATACAGCCACCAGCCCTGTATGTCTATACAGCCAGATTAAGAATAGAGCCACCAGCCCGTGTAGATTAACTAGTACAGCCCCTGTAGTATACAGCCAGCCTGTATAATACAGCCACCAGCCCCTGTAGTATACAGCCAGCTCCTTAAGAATACAGCCACCAGACCGTGTAGTATACAGTTACCAGCCCCTGTAGTATACAGCCAGCCCTGTATAATACAGCCACCAGCCCGTGTAGTATACAGCCAGCTCCTTAAGAATAGAGCCACCAGACCATGTAGTATACAGTTACCAGCCCCTGTAGTATACAGCCACCAGCCCCTGTAGAAAATAGCCACAAAATAATAAACTTTATACTTACCTCACCTTCCCTTCCAGTGATCCCACAATGCTGCAGGCTATTCCTCGCCACTGAAGACAATGCTGCCCTCGCTGCCAACAGCGTGGCGCCATCATGGGCCACTGCGCAGCTGAGGTGAGTCACTGACTGTCGGAAACTGGGGAAGGCCCCTTAAAAAGTGACAGTGGTGGAGCCCCTCCTTTAATCCGGCCTTGGGTCCATCATATCTGGACAGCAGTTATATCAACTTCAGCAGAAAATGGCTCATTACTTGTCATCGGCATGTGGATTTTCCATATCCATATATTAGACCGTTTTTTCTTAGGTCCACAAATAAAACCTGGTTCCACATACAGCACATCCTCTTATATGAGAATCCCCATCCTGACTGAGAGAGCAGAACTCCTTGACTGTCACAGACTTATGGTTGTTTCAGAATATTTCATTGAGTGGAGGCTGCTGCTGTACATTTTAATGAGGGGAGGCTGCTGTACATTTTAATGAGGGGAGGCTGCTGCTGGTCAATTTATTAATGAGGGCAGGCTGTTGCTGGACATTTTATTGAGGGGAGGCTGCTTCTGGCCATTTATTAGTGAGGGGAGGCAGTTACTGGACAGTAAATATATGGTATATAAGTAAGTTGCTGTGAGTATGTGTCTGCGTAGCATGTATGTGTCCTCACAAGTGTACTTTGCGGGACAAAAGCATGAGTTTAGTTATATGGGGCCCTAATCCAAAGTTGGCATCGGGGCCCACTATTGAGGCATAGATTTTGACTATACTTATGCCGGCCTTAGCTCCTCAGTCTTCTGGTCTTGGGATACAGTTTTTCAGAATATAAAGTATTTTGAATAGCAATGGTAACTGCACTAAGTTTCTGTTCCTCTAGATGGCACTAGAGACTCAATGGTCAATTATGAGTAAATCACATCATACACGAACTTGCCGCATACTCAGTGTATTAATTAATAATGATTGGGAAGGTAAACACTTCATGTAATATTCAATGTGATAATATTGCACCAGTTTTACATTTTTTAATAGTTTCTTGTGGTAATTTTATTACTCCTATTCCAGTTATGAGAGTCCATTTGGCAGAGTAAATGTTAATTACTTTTTAAGACAGGCCAGGAAGGGATGTCTTATCTGATGCCCGACCACCCCAGGAGATTTCTTTGTGACCAAAGGTTGGGAGGAAGCCTGGTTGTACTCATGAGTATTCACACCTCTGCTAACTCATCTCCGAGAAGAGGAGATCAAATAATAGAGGATTTGTATGTTGCTTTCCCTTCTAAAACCCAGACAAAGAGATATCATAGCTGGCCCTTAACTAGGACATAATTCATAATAATTATGGGTTCTCAGTTACAAGGGGCAGTTATAGGATCAAGATGCCCGCATGGCCCGTGTATCAATAATGCTAGGCCTAGTCACCCCAAGTTTGGTATGGGGTGAGAGGTAGCGAGGTGCCCTGACGATTGGAAGCAATGGCTTGTGCCATCTTCCAATCAAAAGTTATGGGATTTTAATAAAAACACAGACACAGAAAGTACCTCTCTGGAGGGAGGAGGAAGATGCAGACTTCCCCCTCTCAGTGACATCACAGCCTGGGGTGGGGGTCAAAAACCCCTGGGTTTAAATTAGTGTATATGCTAAAAGGCCTTCGTCAGTCCAGGCATGCTATTCATTAGAAGGCTGGTCCGATGTCTATGCTGTGTCCTCCAGCCAAGATGCCTCTGTCTATCTCATAGTAAGGGTATTTTGTTTCCTTTATTAGTTAATAATATTAAATTATTTATTATTTCATTTTCTTATTTTTATATCAGTTCTATTTTTTTGTGTGAATTTGCTATGGATCAGAACAGATTTTGCTGAATTACAGGTCCTGTAGTCTCCAGGCTGTTTTCGGAACAGATCGTCACTCTCATATGGGGAGCGGCGAGCCCAACCCACGTGCTGCCATCATTTCCACTGGTGGCATTTAAAGTGTTAACACCCATGATCATAGGTGTCATCGGTGGTTGCTACAATATGAAGCAAGTCCCCTCCATACTCCCTTAATGGCCTTGTGATGTATTATTATGTCAGAAGTCATTAGGGGTTAAAATAAGAAAGAAAGGCAGAGGAAAAAGAAGGACACAGGAATAGATTTCTTTAATAAAGTATTTTATACATTTTGCTACTATTAATTTATGCAAATTTGTTAAAGGTTTAGTAGAACGTTCATATTACTGCTTGCTGTGACGACTCAAAGTTCCTTTTTCCTCTTTCTCTTCTTGGTAAGTCCTTGCCATGTTAGTAAGATAGATTGAACAAAAAGTGGGGTAAATCATAAACATTGAAGAGAATAAACACATCTAGTTAAGTCAATGAAAAAATGAAAGAAAAGCAGATGTGTATATGAGCAAAATCTTTATTGAACAAAAGGCACAGGTTAAAAACACTTTAAAAACCCGAAATGGGTATATAGTCAGAGAACTCCCCAAGTGGTTGTAGTAAGATAGCTCAAAGTAAAGATCAAAAGGTGAGCTGGGTAGGTAGGTAAGTATATAGTATGAATACAATAGAACTGCAAATGATAACATACCACAGCCCCACACACATGGAAAAATACAATGCAATTACATTACCGTTAGTGAAAACCTGGGGAGGAAGAGAGACCCCACGCGTATCGCCCGTCTAGCGGGCTTCGTCAGGGGATAATAGTGTGACGTATTGAATGCCCTTAAATAGCCCTTCTGACTGCCCTGATGCGACTCAGCCGCAAGTGCGGTACGCCGATATGACGCGACGTCACTTCCGGTTTCAACCGGAAGTGCGTCAGTTTGCACACAGCTCGGGATGTTTGCGGTCCATTGGGCGGGAGGAGCATGCGTTCCAGACGCAGCACACCCCCATCCAACGGGAATCAATCAGAAGAAAGGGGAGGTGACAAGAAGCCGAGGCAACGTAGGTAATGATGGAAATAGATATGAATTTTTTGGGCTAATCCTCACATCCCGGCTATCTTTAAGAAAACTTTAATCGGGGGATATGTAAATATTTTTAAGCGGCTACTGGGGCGTGGAGTAGCCGGACATGAAGCTACATGTCGCGGCTACTCCACGCCCCAGTAGCCTCTTTTCTCCGCCTACCATTGCATCTTCAGCGAGTACCAGGCATCTGCGCATGCGCAGTAGCTCTGGCCTCGGATCTGTGGCCGCGCACCCGCAGGCCTACGTTCTTGCATTGCAAAGCAAGCTCCAAGTTTGATCGCACCCTCAATTTTCAGTGCAGTGTTTTCTGAGAACATGTGTTACATCTTCTGGTATTGAGATAAGTGTATAATACAGGCAGTCCCCGGGTTACATACAAGATAGGTTCTGTAGGTTTGTTTTTAAGTTGAATTTGTATGTAAGTCGGAACTGTATACTTTATTATTGTTACCCCAGTCAAACTTTTTTTGGTCTTTGTGACAATTGGATTTTAAAAATGTTGGGTTGTCATAAGAACCAGGATAAACACTAAAGCTTCATTACAGACACCTGTGATAACTGTTATAACTGTTTATTGTAGCCTAGGACTAAAGTACAGCAAATTACCAAAATCCAGAGGTCCGTTTGTAACTAGGGGTCGTATGTAAGTCAGGTGTTCTTAAGTAGGGGACTGCCTGTATAGTGAACACTTACATTGCACTTGTACTTTGTGACTGGTTGCCAAAGGGGCCTTGGTTTCAAAATCTGAAATGGCCTGTAATATAGCATTTTGGAATTTGTCCAGTTGATATAAATGATTGGATATTTTTGGATTTCTACTGTTTAACCCTTACCAGACTTAGCCCTTTTTCAAGTTTATGTTTTTTACTCCCCTCATTCCAAAAGCAATAACTTTTATTGCAATTGTACTTTTTAGTGGCACCATTTAATATTCCAGGCAATGTACTGGAAAACTGGAAAAAAAATTCCAAGTGAAGTGAAATTGACAAAAAAACACATTTGTGGCGTATTCTTATGGGCTTTGTCTTTACAATTTTGTGCTCCAAATGACACTTCCTCTTTATTCTTTGGGTCAATCACAAGAATACCAAATTTATATTGTTTTTTTTAGGTTTTAGATTACCCGGTCCTCTGTTTTAAACAATTTTTGGGAGTGCCACATACAGGCACTCAATCTATTCCATTTTTCTGGAGGGCCACCTACCCGGTCCTCTGTTTTAAAAAATTTTTGGGACTGCCACATACAGGCACTCAATCTATTCCATTTTACTGGAGGGCCACCTACCTGCTCCTCTGGTTTGAAAAATTTTTGGGACTGCCACATACAGGCACTCAATCTATTCCATTTTACTGGAGGGCCACCTACCTGCTCCTCTGGTTTGAAAAATTTTTGGGACTGCCACATACAGGCACTATCCAAATTAAATTGTCTCCATAGACAGGGGCTTGGATTGGCGAAAGCTCGCCTGGCAGCGGAGCGCCAGCTCCATGCCAAGATCCAACTAACATAGTTTTAACTGCAGCACCTTTAATCTACTACTAGTTCACTGCCTCCATACATGGTCCCCTTATCAAACGAGCTGTGTCAGGCAGAATTTTGGGTTGTTTTCATGGATTCCATGTTAACTTTGTCGCCACCCTGCTGTGTAATCCACAAAATATACTGGGAAACTTTTATCATGTAGCGATATTATTTGAGCGCTTCTTGCTCACCTCCTTTGGTTCCTCTCTGCCACCCATTGGTTTGAAGCCTGAGTCCATTTAGGGTATGTCGCCATGACACTCTCTAGCCTGCTGCCGCTGCCTCTGCATGCCGTCCCCTATAGTATACTGGCAAACTTTTATCATTTACCGATATTATTTCAGCGCTTCTTGCGCATCTGTTTACATTCCCCTCACCCGGCATATCCTAAACTTATAAGAACGCTACTACACTTGATCTTATATAAAAGGTTCTTAGAAGTGCTGTTTGTGGAGTAGCCTAGAGACAGGGGCTTGGATTGGCGAAAGCTCGCCTGGCAGCGGAGCGCCAGCTCCATGCCAAGATCCAACTAACATAGTTTTAACTGCAGCACCTTTAATCTACTACTAGTTCACTGCCTCCATACATGGTCCCCTTATCAAACGAGCTGTGTCAGGCAGAATTTTGGGTTGTTTTCATGGATTCCATGTTAACTTTGTCGCCACCCTGCTGTGTAATCCACAAAATATACTGGGAAACTTCTATCATGTAGCGATATTATTTGAGCGCTTCTTGCTCACCTCCTTTGGTTCCTCTCTGCCACCCATTGGTTTGAAGCCTGAGTCCATTTAGGGTATGTCGCCATGCCACTCTCTAGCCTGCCGCTGCTGCCGCTGCCTCTGCATGCCGTCCCCTATAGTGTCAGGGTCAAAACGAGTACCCGAGCATTTTAGTGTTCGCTCATCTCTACTAATAAACTTTTCACACTTTGATGTACAGACCTATGCAAGATGTCATTTTTTGAGGTACATGCTGGCGTTTTAATTTATAATAAATATACCTATATGACCGTTTAATCATTTTTTTAATTCAAATATTCATGGATGTAAAAAAATGGTGACATTTGGGTGCTATTTTCTGTTACATGTTCACAGGAATAATCTTTTTTATATTTTGATAGAACAGGCATTTTTGGATGTGGTGATACCTATGATTTTTACTGTTTATTTTCTATGTGTTCTAGAGAAAGGGGGATGGTTTATGATTTTAGTTTTTACTATTATTTCAGACCCTCTAGGGTACTTTAACCCTGCAGGGTCTGATTGCTTATACTATATACTGCAATACTACTGCGGGCAGGTAAAATAAACTCTGAAGATGGATGTTTAAAGAATGACAGATCTGATACATAATGGAAGAAATCTGCACATAAGCTGGTGTGCTATACTGAATAGCAGGGTCGGCGCCAGCCACTGGGCATACCAGGGCAAGTGCCAGGGCCCAGAGCTGCTGGGGGGCCCACATAAGCCTGTACATAAGTAATCCATAGGTGGGGGGGGCATTTGTATAAAATACCCATGAGGATGCTGTTTGATATGATAAACTAGGGTATATTTTAGGGAACAGAAGACTGTTTTTCGGTTTCTGAATTTTTAATGCTACCACATGAGTTTATTGCAAAGGGGCCCACTGAGGCTCTATCGCCCAGAGGCCTTCTGAAACCTGTAGCCGATCCTGCTTAATAGCTTACATCCTTAAATCACAGCCACATGAAAGTTTATGTTCCTTCTTGTATATGAAGGATATGGTATGATATATGGAACATGAGATTGCTGTATTACAAAGCTCTACTACTTTTAGGAGAAAACTGTGATCCCTGCAGTTCCCTGCCCTAAATGCCATTGTTAATAGTTCAAGACTTCGACAGTGATTCATCACTGCACACCTCAGCTGCTGCACAATACACACCTCAGCTGCTGCAGAACTGAACAATACACACCTCAGCTGCTGAAGAACTCCTTTCTTTAACACCCCCAAGAACATATTCTTTTGTCTTCCATTTCAGACATGTAGCTTTACCCTTCCCACCCTTGCAGGGTCCTGGGCAAAACTAAAAGTGGGGCCCCAAAATAAAACTATTTTCTGATCAGTCACAGTCAGTAAGAGGCTTCTTTATCCCTGCACAATAATAACACTTTGTAGTTACACACAGTAGTAGGTAAGTGTCTGTAATATGGGATAATAGAAGATAAATATGAAAGATGATAGAGATTTATAGATGCAGAAATATAAAGTAGATTATAAATAGATAGATGATAGAAGATGGATAGATATGAGAGATAGAGTAGAAGATAGATTGATTGATTGATTGATTGATTGATAGCTAGATAGATAATAGATTGGAGATATATAGATAAATAGGCAATAAGCTAGATAGATAAATGGTTAGCAAGACAAATTTATAGACAGGAAATAGACAAATTATAGGAGATAGATAAGTAGACGGATAGATAATAGATATATAGATAGGAGATGAGAACAAAGCAGATTCAGGCGGCACTCTGGCCTCCACACAGATAGCACTGTTAAAAATCCTTCTTTATTGTATCATGCGATAAAAGTATAGATGGATACAGCAAGGACCTACGCGTTTCGACGCTGCTGCGTCTTAATCATGATCCTCTAGGAGATGGATGATAAGCAGCTTTACTGGGCATTCAACCAAGGTGTATTAAAGGAGCAATACATCCTCTGCCCACAAAAGTCCACATGCACGGGGCCTCTTTAGGACAGGGGGCCCTGGGCAAATGCCCAGTTTGCCGCCCCTTGCTGCTCCTCACTTACTGCTCCTATTTTCACTGTTATGTCCATACCTAGCAATGCATGATGGAAGACCTGACCTGGGAGGGTCCGGCCTCTCACCCCGAAACTCTGACCCCTTTCTTTACTGCACATCTGAGACCAGGAGAAGGATTGTACAGAGAGTTTATTACTCCCTGTACTGCATAGCATTCAGTAATATCCTTGTCCTTTTGCTGATCATAGAGCAGGGCTGGAGGCAGGAAGGACGGCAGGGACCCCTCCTCCTCCTCACCGGTCAGACAACCTCCATATAACCCAGACCTGCTGCCGCATTGTACTGCATAACACCAGTTAAAGACTTTGATTAGATGGATCCTTGGGTGCATGGGTGGACCATTACCTCCAACCACTCACGAAGGTCACTCCAACATATTTACAAGATACAAAACATGTATTAAGGATAGTGGACATTCTGGAATGGAGGGAGGGATACAATTGGGCCACATGTGACGTCACAGCCCTCTATTCGTCCATTCCTCGCGATAGAGGTCTTTTCTTCCTAAAACGTCATCTAGAGAAATTCAGCACATATAGCACCAACCTCTCGGAATATATCATCATTGTAGTCGAATTCCTTCTAAAACACAATTTTTTCCTATTTGACAATCGTTATTATCTGCAAGTAGAGGGGGCACCCATGGGGGCGAAATTTTCCCCCTCTCTAGCGAATATTTATATGTCACAATGGGAAGATTTGTTTCTATTCTCCACCTGCAATCCATTTAGAGAGTCTATAGTCTGGCTAGGACGCTATATAGACGACTTAGTGTGGATCTGGAAAGGTGATAAGCACCAATTTGAAGTTTTTTGTTCCTATCTTAATGAGAATGACATGAACCTTAAATTCACTCATTGTTTTGGTGGACCACGCATTAATTTCCTTGATTTATGTCTGGAGGGGAAAGAAGGCAGGATTACAACTACTCCCTATAGAAAGGATACGGCGGGTAACTCTATTTTACTCGCATCGTCCTGTCATCCACCACACGTAGTGAAAAATATCCCGTATGGGGAGATGATAAGACTACGCAGAAACTGCACAGAGGACATGACATTTAGGGAAGAGAAAAAGACATTAATCCAAAGACTTTCAGAAAGGGAATACAAATCTAGGGATTTGGAAATAGCCAGCAATAAGATAGATAGGATCAAACAAAAAGACCTTATAACACAGAATTTTGGCAAGAGACACAAAAGTAAACAAGATGCACAAACAATAGTCTTTTCTACCAACTCTAGCAGACAGTTTAACAAAATTAAACAGGTCATAAATAAATATATCCCGATTCTGCTACAGGATGACACGATGGTCCCTATAGTTGCAACAGGCATCAAATGTGTCGCCAAACGGGCCAAAACTATAGGCTCAACGGTATCCCCCAGTCTATTTGACAGCACGCGAGACCAACACACTACCCCCAACTGGCTAAGATTCCCTGGGTGTTTCCGATGCGGTCACAACAAATGCAAAGCCTGCTCGTACATTAAGGTCCAAAATAGCTTCCAGTCTTTTTCCACGGGCAAAGTATACAACATCAAAGGTTACATCAATTGTAATTCAGAGAATACGGTATATCTGGCAGGGTGCTCGATATGCCGACTACAATATGTCGGGCACACCTCTAATGCACTTAAAGTCAGAATACGTAGACACTTGTCGGATGTGGATAGTGATAATGTCAACATTTCCACACTTTCGAGACATTTTAGAGAAGAACACAATAAATCAACTATAGGATTCTCTTGGTGCGGCATAGAGAGAATTTTTCCATCAAAAAGAGGAGGGAACATCAAGAAACTACTTCATAACAGGGAAACATATTGGATGTTCGTTCTCAATAGTCGCCATCCAGAGGGCTTAAATAAAAGATTGGATCTCATAACCACTTATTGAGTCCAACAATCTTGATATATGTTAAATCCCAATTTGAGAGTATAGATACCTCTTCATCCCTTTATGCTTAGAGTTTCAGGCAGATCCCCCTTTTTTCTGTACAGGTATAGGTGCATGTATTATACTGAGAGATCCCACTATTCACTGTACATCGATTTTTAGTTTACAGTCACTCTAATATCACTTCACTTGAAATCGGCCATTTAGTTGTCTAACCATCTTTAATAATACACTAATTATATAGGGCTTCTATCATACTATAAGAATTTGAGAATCATGAGTAAACATCACTCATCATGTGAATCCAGATGTGGGTCTGCTTAGCCGATATGAAAGCTACACTATAACAGTTGACGATTCATCCGTCTGTTAATGAACGTTATGCATGCCCATATTGTATTTATAATCCACATCTACAGGTTTGGTTCCTTTGTTTGGCTTTTTTAAAACTTAACACATCCAGTTATTTTGTGTTTTTTAACTGATTATTGTCAATCATTCTCTCTTACCCAACCAACATTTATTCTCCAGCTGATCCGCGCATTGGGGGAGGCGGAGTTCCCACTATCAATACACAAGTCAGGTGATGATTCACATGACGAATCATGTGACTTAGGAGCACTTCCGGTGGTACGTCACTTCCGGTTTTCCGTGTCCACGAGGTGCACGGGATGAAGTGGGACGCTTACACCGGACTCCACCCCCCCCCCGCGACCAATGGCGAATCGCTGATTGGGTAAGTTAGCACATTTATACTTTGATCTGTGTTATGTTATTTAGGATCATGATTAAGACGCAGCAGCGTCGAAACGCGTAGGTCCTTGTTGTATCCATCTATATTTTTATCGCATGATACAATAAAGAAGAATTTTTAACAGTGCTATCTGTGTGGAGGCCAGAGTGCCGCCTGAATTCGCTTTATAAAATGAAATAAAGGTAAAAAAAAAATAAATCAGCAGACTCTGCCAGGGTTTACAGAGAATGGTCCGAAAAAGAAAAAACATCCAGTGAGCGCCAGTTCTGTGGGCGGAAATGCCTTGTTGATGCCAGAGGTCAGAGGATGTAAGCTCTTGTGTCACCCCCCTCATCCTCATAGACTGTAAGCTCTTGTGTCACCTCCTCATCCTCATAGACTGTAAGCTCTTGTGTCACCCCCTCATCCTCATAGACTGTAAGCTCTTGTCACCCCCTCATCCTCATAGACTGTAAGCTCTTGTGTCCTCCCTTCATCCTCATAGACTGTAAGCTCTTGTGTCCCCCCCTCATCCTCATAGACTGTAAGCTCTTGTCACCCCCTCATCCTCATAGACTGTAAGCTCTTGTGTCTTCTCCTCATCCTCATAGACTGTAAGCTCTTGTGTCACCCCCTCATCCTCATAGACTGTAAGCTCTTGTGTCATCCCCTTATCCTCATAGAATGTAAACTCTTGTGTCCTCCTTTCATCCTCATAGACTGTAAACTCTTGTGTCCTCCTTTCATCCTCATAGACTGTTAGCTCTTGTGTCTGCCCCCTCATCCATATAAACTGTAAGCTTTTGTGTCCTCCCCTCCTTCTCATAGACTGTAAGCTCTTGTGTCACCCCCTACTCCTCATAGACTGTAAGCTCTTGTGTCATCCCCCTCATCCTCATAGACTGTAAGCTCTCGTGTCACCCCCTTCATCCTCATAGAATGTAAGCTCTTGTGTCCTCCCTTCATCCTCATAGACTGTAAGCTCTTGTGTCACCCCCTCATCCTCATAGACTGTAAGCTCTTGTGTCACCCCCCTCATCCTCATAGACTGTAAGCTCTCGTGTCACCACCTTCATCCTCATAGAATGTAAGCTTTTGTGTCCTCCCTTCATCCTCATAGACTGTAAGCTCTCCTGTCCTCCCCCCTCATCCTCATAGACTGTAAGCTCTTTTGTCACCCCCTCATCCTCATAGACTGTAAGCTCTTGTGTCGCCCCCCTCATCCTCATAGACTGTAAGCTCTTGTGTCACTCCCTCATCCTCACAGACTGTAAGCTCTTGTGTCACCCCTCATCCTCATAGACTGTAAGCTCTTGTGTCACCACCTTCATCCTCATAGAATGTAAGCTCTTGTGTCCACCCTTCATCCTCATAGACTGTAAGCTCTCCTGTCCTCCCCCCATTCTTGTAGACTGTAAGCTCTTGTCTCCTCCCTTTATCCTTCATGCTCTTGTGATTAGGGCCTCTTGTTTTATCTGATTATCTGTGCAGAGCCTCGTCCTCCCTGCGCTGTGTTGTGTGCAGAGCCTCGTGCCCGTTGCGCTGTGCCTTAATTTGAGCTGAAGTCTCTTGGGGGCATTTATTAATTTGGGCACAGTGTGGTGCTAGAAACATGCTGTATTTTTCAGCGGGATGTAAGTTTGTTGCGCAAGGGATTAATTATTTGGCGCATGGACCAAAAGGTTAAGAACTGTCTCCACATTCAAGAAGGTGAAATAAATCTCCATAGACATGCTTTTAGCTGATCTAATTGTGCGCCAAAAACCGTGCCACAAAATGAGTCGGAAAAATTAAAGCACCAGAAAAGACACAGAATCTCAAGCGGCGCCACAATATTGCGCCCAAAAAAAGTTGTGAGTGTCGGAAAAACCACCAAAATGGTGGCGCTTACACTTTCTGCCAGTTTTCTGTTTTAAAGGCAATAATAAATGCCCCCCACTGTTTGCCCCTTCTTCTGTTTCCCTCCTCCTTATTTTCCTTCGTAATTCAGTGAGTTGATAGTTTGTCTTCTCTCTCAAGATGTGTTTTCGCTGGGGTTTAGAAGATGACTGATCATTTCCGGAGGCACAGGGGGAGTAAAAGAAGTGGCATTTGAGTGTAAACAGATATTTTTCCCCTTATTAAGATATACAAAGTTTTTGAGATTCAATTGTACTGAGTTGTGCAGTTTTAAGCAGCAGGACATATTTCACCATTATATATTCCATGTCCTTACTGAAGAGCAAAGTATATAAATGGAACATAAGGTGAAATGCGGCAACATGTGCCAGAAAACTGCTGCAATTAAGAGAACGAGTTATATTCAGTATCATGGAAAAAAATATATGAATTTAAGCTTAAGAGCGTTAGGTGAAAAAAAAAATCCTATAAATAAGTATATCAAATGTAATTGGTTACTAGAAGAGGCTCCCATCTCCAGCGGTGAGCACAGCTATGATCACTACAGGTAATTGAAAGGAAAAGTAAAAGGAATTATAATAGAAATAAGTGACTGCAGATCAATGAGAGATCATGTAAAGGGAAAAAGAAAATCAGAAAAACAGCATAATAATAGTCTCAATAATTACAATAATCTGAGAAGATCCCTCCCTATATACCAAGGCAGTATATAGTCATAGTTCTTAGTTACCAAAATTCTCTACCTTGTTAATCACAGAGGCTATAGCTCAGTGGGTTGAGGCGCTGTGTTATTATTGTACATGGACACTGCAGGTTCTGGGTTCAAATCCCAATGAGGATAATTATTTTTCTTTTTTATTGAGATGATTTTTATTATTTTAATATGGCTAAAATTTGGGGCATGGCCAGGGAGTGATTGGGGGTGTGGCTTAGGGGGATCGCCCATTTTGTCCCTCTTTCGTTTTCACAAATGTTGGGAGGTATGCACACACTACACAATACACTACACTCACACAATACAGTACACTACACTCACACAGCACACACTACACAATACACTACACACACTACACTACACTACACTCACACAGCACACACTACACTTGTGTGTAGTAAATGCAGGCAGCTGCGGGCAGGTAGGGAGATGGAGCAGGACAGGGAGCAGCAGCCCCGCTGTCCACAGGTCTCCCGGGGCCTGCGCTCTCGCTCCGGAGCGCTGGTGACACAGATCACTGTGTCACGTGCCCCGCTGAGCGGCCCGGCGCGCGCTGTGATCGCGCTACAGACATTTACCTCTTTTGCAGCGCGCGCCGGGCCGCTCAGCCTGCGCGCTACAGGGAATAATTGCCAAGCGTAACTTTACGCATGGCAATTATTTTGGGGGGTAATGGCGCCTCATCACGCGTCTATGACGCGTGGTGAGGCGTTATGATATGATGAACACCATGATGAATCGACTAGTTATTGGCAGGAGCACAGTATACTTTTATCATCACAAAACCGTCATGTTTGTTATAAGTAAGATTTGGAAGTATTAAAAAGGCCACGGGAACTGTAATAAGGTGAATAGTGTCCCTGATGAACAGGTTCCCTCACAGTACTGTCAGTTTTAAATGTCTTTTATAAACCGTGATAAACAGAAACCTTTATCACACCCCTCAGCTGCCACAGAACCTCGTTATACACACCTCAGCTGGCCACAAGAACCTCTTAATTAATATACACCTCAGCTCCACAGAACCCCTCGTTATACACACCTCAAGCTGCCACAAACCTCTTTTGTGCACCCTCAGCTTCCCACAGGACCTCCTAAATACCACAACTCACTTTGTACTGCCGCAGAACCTCTTATATACACACCTCAGCTGCCACAGAAACATCTTCATACATAACTCAAAGCTACCACAAACATCTTCCATACATAACTCTGCTGTCACCGGATCTCATCTTCATACACAACCTCAGCTACCACAGAACTCTCTATCAACTAACTCAGGACTGCATGCCGACCCGCTTCAGCACCGCACCTCAGCTACCACAGTAACCTCTCATAACACACCTCAGCTGCCACAGAACCCTCTTCATACACACTTTAACTAATTCAAGAAACGGCCACCTGTGTTGTTTCCCGGAGACTGTGCTATCCGATTTAAATGCGGATGACACACGGACCCACGTTTCCCTACGGGCTGTTTCACATTCGTTTTTTCTCACGAATGGTCAACGTGCGATAAAAAATTGTCAACATGGTATCGTCATTTTGTCTCGCATTGTGCTTCACATAATCTTCCATGAAGTCCATGAATCCGCAACAAATGGACGGCACATGCATGATATCCGTATGCAGAGTTTTTTTCCTCACATGTTTGCTAGCAGCAACTGGGCAGGGCAAGAAAATTATAAACCCATCTTTTTTTTGCATGTGAAAAAACCTGAATTACAGACGTTACATGAAAAAAAAAAACCTCATTTTTTTCAGAGCAATATAAATGCGATTCATCTATAGACAGATGCAATGTATCATAAAAAACAACACACGTGGCACTATTAAACGCAAAAGCATCTAAAACTGATGCCCCGCTTTCTGTGACTTGTAACGGACACGCTGTGTGAATGAGCCCCTTAGTAAAAAAACCAAATGGGGTTTTTGTAATGGTCTGTAATCTAGGACATTTCTCAGATCTCTGGGCTCTGCTGCTTGTTGTTCGAAATATTTTTTTCATTTTTGGAAGAGTTTCTGCCAGTTGCACATAAAACCAGAGCTGTCCGGAACCTGGAGCAATTGACAGGAGGTTTATCTTACCTTCACACTACGACTTTCCACACATTGTAAATGTAAACACGCCTTTTTCTTTCCACATACCACAGCTGCAAACTTTCGGCCGTTACTTTTTCTTTTTTATATAGTATAGATTTGCTGAGAGCATAGCACATTTACATAGGAATGTTTGCGCGATGCTCACAGGTACACAGAACTGATTCCTACATGTTAGGATTCCTGCATAATGTAACCTCGTGTTTCCACAACCCACAGCCTGATCACAAGAAAAAAAATCTACCCACATTATTTTCTCAAAAAAATCATGATGACTTTGCTCTGCGATCGGACTAAGGTCCCGCTTTATTATAAGCAATCGCCATCTATTGGATCGTAATAATTGGAAACCATACTTTGAGGCTTCGTGTGGTTTCCTCATGTTTCAGCCTCAATTATTGGTGTTGGTAATCACACTTTAACTTGGCAGTAAACTTCACTTTGTGTTGTTTTTAAGAATGTGTGCAAATCAACAAGTAAAAGAAATTTATATTACATCTGCTTTACCTGTGTTCTCTCAGTGCCAAAGGTAGCAGTCACATAAAACGGCTGCCGTCAGACAGCCCGGACTGTCCAACCATTGGACTGGTGAGGTCCGAACCGGTGGGTCTCCAACACCCATTCCTATGATGGGGTCCCTACATAATATTGCGTGTGGCAGAACTACTATTTCATAGGTTGTAGCGACAAATTTCACATCCTTTAAGATGCCATATATTACGTGTGTCTGTGAGGTCCTTACCCGTCGCACATCACACTTTTGACCCTTGAATGATGTCCATCTTCCATCAAGCTGCACGTAATATGAGGGAAGAATTGGAAAAGACAACAGGGGAGCGGCTGCCCCTCCTCGTGTGACAACACTTGGATGATCGGTCAGGTAAAGTAGCAGAAAATGCCCGACGTTAGTTCTTGGTATACCGTATTTTTCAGACTATACGCCCGTGCGCCTTATATATGAAACCTACTTTACAGAAACCAAACAGCTCCTTGAACTGTGCAGAGCGTCTGCCGCCTGCTGGTCCTTCATCTATAATCAGGTGCGCCTTAATACTCTGGTGCGCTTTATGTACGAACCTAGACGTTTTTACCCCAGTCATTTAATTGATGGTGTGCCTTAGACGCCTCCGTGCGCCTTATATCTGAAAAATACTGTATTTGCGCAACAAGGGGTTATGTTCCTTCAGGAGCCTCAGCAGGCTCCCAAACACTCCAAAACCGATGTCCAATGGAACAGTAAGAACGTGTAGGGTAAAAGAATAAAAATCCAGCCTTCGTGTGCGCTAGATGGACCAACTTATTAGACAGAAAACTGATGCGGTGAAGTTAAGTCAACTGATATTTATTTCTATTTGTCCGGTAAACCATCCCAATTTTGTAACACTTTTCGAGGGTGTGGTACCTTCGTCAGACCCAAACTGATAATAAAATATTAATAATAAAGTACTAAAAGGCACATTAGTAGAGTTTCATTTATTGATAGATTACCAATATAAAAATAAAGTCATAAATGTATGTTAGTAATCAGTAAGAAATACATAGAATCACAATATGATATATTCGGACTAATTAAAACTATATATGTAAGAATGACATATAATCAATGAATTAATAAAAATAGGACAAATGATATATATATATGTATATATGTATTAAGTTATTGGCCCACCTTGCATAACATACGAACAAGTACTCACATTTTTTGGGTATATACCCTTTTTTGGGAAGAATTCATGTCCTATATGCCATATCATGAACTAAGTCGTTGACTTACAGATTTTGCATAGACTATAATTGCATAGGTACTCTTTATCACTTATTTATATATTAGTATTATCTTTCTGTGATTTTTTTATCGTGTGTATTTTTAGTGTGACGTTTATGGGTTATATGTTGGATATCCAGAATATTAGTGTCTAATAAAATATTGAACTTGGTTCTCTGGACACTCTATTGTTATTTTTCTATATGTTTCGGATACCCCAACTATCCATGAGCACAGTTTGTGGATTCCCATTGGCTGGGACGGTTTCCATTGAGTAGCCCCATTCATCCTATTTTTCATCCCTGTACTGGCTTTACCGCCATTCCTACAGAGGATCCCTTGGCACTCCTGCTAATATCCTAATTGCACGTGGCAGAGACACCACTGAGGTAGTAACCACTGAAAAACAAAATAATATCCCATTAACCAATATCCCATTAGCCCCGCCTTTAACCTAACCCAATACAATCGTGTTAAAAGTAAGTGGCGTGGGGCGATTACTGTCCTGCAGCTCCCTATTATACATGTAATAGGGAGCCGTTCAGGGCCCAGGACCGCTCTTCCCCCCTTAGTGAGCGTAGCCTAATTGACCAAATCCCTAAGAAGAGCTGTAATTCACATCACTGGAGGGGTGCCTGCTTTGGGGTCAAATACGAAGGAAGATCACAAAATGAAGGTAGTTCCTGATGATCAATTAGGGAGGGAGCTGGGTGGCACCAATATGAGGCAACAATATCAGAGACCAGAATATTAAATTGAATTTCCAGTGATCTGTGGGGGATATAGTATGGCTGAGATTGGGGTCACTACTGGGTAACATACTGTGTTTGGGGTGGAGAGTACGGGGCAGGGTCAAAGGCCGGGCTTAGGAACTACATTTTACATGATTATTCTACAGGACCATATCTATTATCCCTCTTTTTGTGGCTGCAAAAGTTGGGGTATGAATCCCTTAGATACTCTTACTAATTAAAGACCAGAGTGTGCTAATAGTTGAGGGAGCCGGTCAGCAAACTATCATTTGTGTACAGCAATTGATTGGTAGGGTGCCGTGCAGGAGAAACTGCGTCACAGAGGAGTTAGATTCTCTGTCTGCCCCGTCATGTACCCCTAACCCATAACATAAAACAAAACATGTCGAAACTATAAATTATTTTGTTTATAAGTTGGCATACATACCATGAATGACACTGAAGAGCAGAACTTATCCGGACAATCCATAAATGGAATGACTATCATCAGCAGACGGACCAAACGTTCTCCTTTTTGTCACTTCCATTTAATATTATACAATATAATTATAATTCATTGTTGATGATATTTTCCTTTTTCGGAGAAGCAGGAACATATATGAGACAAAGTACTGGTCACTCATCAGGTTTGTTCTAGTCTTCCGTCTTCTTGATATTCCTATTTTAAGGCAATCCTATTTATCTGCAGGGAACATTATTGTACATTTATATTCATTTTAAAAAAAAAAATTAGTGTTAAATCGGACTTTGAAACATAAAATTGTTTCATGTCTGTCCGGTGACAATATAGGTTCCTCCCGCATACTCCTTATTATGGATAGGCGGATTCTCTTCCTAGTTTATTTGGGATGAATACGTCCACCAGTTTTCTTTTCTATAAATGAGATGATTTTTTCCTCTTCTCCTCCACACAAGGTCTAAGGCCATCCTCCAAATAGTAGTACGCCTACTCTATGGTAAAGGCTATACTCTGCCTCCAGCTCCTAGGGCAACCTCCATATAGTAAGTGCAGCTACTCCGGAGGGTAAGGGCAGCCCTGCCCCAATGCTAAGGTTCACCCTCCCATATCAGTAAGTTTGCGGCTACTTTGAATGGTAACGGGGTATCTTCCTGCCTCCAGTTGCTAACGGCAACCTCCATATATAAGTGTGCCTCCCTGATAGGATCTGGAGAAAGGATACCCCTTTACACTATCAGAGTAATCTGGCACTGACTATATGGAGGTGCCTTTAGCAATCTGGAGGCCAGAGGATACCCCTTTCCACAGAGTAGCCGCCCCTACTATATGGAGGGCCCTAGGATCTGGGAGGAAGAGATACCCCTTTACCTATCAAAGTAACGCGCACTTACTATATGGAGGTGGCCTTATCATCTGGAGGCAGAGGATACCCCTTTACTATCAGAGTAGTCACTTACTATAGGATGTGCCTCAGGACCTGGAGGAAAGATACCCTTTACTAAAGGCATCCCCCATATATTACGTGCAGCTATCTCTTATTTACAAAGGGCTACTCCTCTGCTCCAGATGCTAAGTGCCCACCTCCATATAGTAAGTGCGCCTACGTCTGAAGGGGAAAGGCTACCCCTGCCTCCAGATGCCGAGCGCCACCTCCATATAGTAAGTGCGGCTACTTTGATGGGAAGTGGGTATCCTCTGCCTCCAGATGCAAGGAACCTCCTATAGTAAGTTTGGCCTACTCTGAATGATCTGAAGAAGAGGATACCCCTTTACATCAAGTAGTCTGCACTTACTATATGGTGAGGGCCTTTAGCATCTTGGAGCGCAGAGGATACCCCTTTAAACCATCAGTAGCCGCACCTCCTATATGGAGGTGCCCTTAGGATCTGGAGGAAGAGGATACTCCCCTTAACTATCAAATGTAGCCGCACTTACTATATGTAGCGGCCTTATCATCTGTGAGCAGAGTTAACCCCTTTCTATCCAGGAACTACTGCAAACCCTTCCTATATGGAGGCTGCCCTCAGGATCTGGAGGAAGAGATACCCCTTTACTAAGGGCACCTCCATACAGTAGTGCATCTACTATCTGATGGTAAAGGGCTTATCCTCTGTCCTTCCATATCGCTAAGGCCACTCCATTAGTACTGGCGCCTACTCTGATGGCAAGGTTATTTCTCCCTGCCATCCAGATGCTAGGGGCCCCTCCCTATGGGGCACCTCCATCATCTGACTTAACCCTAGTCAACTCATCATGTGTGTATCTGAGATGAACAGTGGTGAGTATCGGATTACGAAAGGACAAGGGGTTTTTGCCACAATATAAAGGGGAAGATTAACAAGACCCTACCGAGTAGGCAGCCACACAGAGTGGGAATCAGTTTCATCTCCGACACTGGTCAGGTGTCTGGGTTGTAGACCATCTCCAATCCCCCACTGCTGTTATGTGGCACTGCGCCTTGGCACCTCAACCGTCCTTCTTCTCGTTTCTATACGTTTCCTTTCTCTTCATTTAGCCGATGGGCAATAAACTGGACCAAGAGGAGGGGAGACCACCTGGCAGCGTCGGTGTCCACAGAAGCATTTTGAGACCAAAGCAATTATGTCTGAGGGCACCCGAAATGCTGAACCCTGCTGTACCTAATGTGTGTGGACCATACTTAACCCCTTCCCGACTTACGCCATACTAGTCTGTCACATGCAGGTGAGGTGCAGCAGAAGGCTCACGGGCTTGACCGGAAGTGAGGTAGAGGGTAGTCATGGCAATATGATGCTTTAGTTAGCTGTTTAGCGAGGTACATCGATGCGCCAAAAAAATGTGGCGCAGCGCCAAAAATGTGTCGCTGCGCCAAAAATGTGTCGCGGTCAGGCGCATATCGCTGCTGAGTAGGAGAAGATCCTGAAGGCGGCATATGATGAAGATGATGTGTAGGGGTATGAGAAGAATGTAGTGTACAGTGGAATGAGTAATAGAAGCTGGACTGGAACTATAGGATAGTGAATATATGAAGAAGAGGATGGATATGTAAAGCGGCGACAGATCCACTGACTCAAGACAACATCGTTTTTTAGGCCACGGGCGCCCCCCTACCTCTCATCAACACCCAGACTCCCGTACCCAACCAGACCCAAACGACCAACGAGACGAGGACACAAGAAGACAACCTCCTCCTCCCCGATCCCAGACCCGATCCCAGGTGAGTGCGACCAAGTGGTCAACATCTCTTCACAGACATTAACCCCCACAGAGATGACAGTCCTAAGTAAAGGTCTTAGCTTTTGTCCCACAACCTCCTTAAACACCTTCCATTTGGAGGACGACTTAAACCGTTTTTTTCGGTCCCTACGCCTAAAAACTCACTTCTCAGAGATACCACATACCAAAAAAGCTCCTGACAATACCTCTAACATCACCATAGACAAACTGGGACTCCGTAACAAAAGCAATTACACCCCTCCATCTAACCAACATCCAGTAGAGACCTATATTTCTCTAGTCAACAATGATGTAAGTAAATTAACTGAGGATATTAAAAAGAATAGGTATAAACACCACTCAAATCTCAGTCCCCTAGAAAGACAAGCCTTAGCCAACCTACAGGACTCAAAGAACCTTACGATCAAACCGGCAGACAAAGGGGGTGCCATAGTTGTTATGAACAAAACAGACTATGTCAATGAGATACAATCCCAATTAAGTGACTCCTCTACATACCAACCACTTCCCAGGGACCCTACACCCCAGATAGCCGATCTAATCCATAACACCATCTCCAAATACCTATTATCAGGCACAATAGACTCCAAGACAGCTCAATTTCTCACCAACCATCACCCTATCACCCCGGTCTTCTACACCCTTCCCAAAATTCATAAAAGACTTGATAAGCCCCCAGGGAGACCCATTGTAGCCTCCACTAACTCAATTCTGGCACCCCTAGCTATCTACCTTGAAAAAATACTTACTCCCCTTGTCAAAAAAACTCCATTCTTCCTACTAGACACCTCTGAATTTCTTGACTCCATAAAAAACCTATCCCCTCTCCCACAACCTTCCATTTTGGTCACCTGGGATGTGTGTAGTTTATACACATCCATCATCCACAACAAAGGCATAGAGGCAGTTAGACCTCAACCAAGTCATAGGACACGAAAAAGAACTCATCCTTGAGTTCTTGCACATAATTCTTCACAACAATTTCTTCCTTTTCGGTGACCAGTTTTATCTTCAAATCCAAGGAACAGCAATGGGGTCCAATGTGGCCCCTCCATACGCCAACACATATATGGCCTGCTTCGAAGATGAATACATTTACAACAACGAACTCTTCCAACAATTCTCAATATACTGGCGTCGATATATCGACAATGTGTTCTGCGTATGGAGGGGCCCACTGGACTCCCTCTTGAGTTTCCACGACCATCTCAATATCCCATCCTCGTTCTTCATATATTCATAGCCTCTAGTTCCAGTCCAGCTTCTATTACCTCTTCCACGGTACCTACCATTCTTCGCATACCCCTACACATCATCTTCAATCATATGCCGCCTGTCAGGATCTTCTCCTACTCACCTCGATATGCGCCGTGACCGCGACCCATTTTTTTTTTGGCGCAACACACATTTTGGCGCTGCGCCACTTTTTTGGCGCATACGATATACCATCGCTACACCAGCTAACTTACAGCATCATATTTGCCATGACTACCTTACCGGTACCGTCACGTTCCGGTCCATGCGCGCCCTCCATTCCGCCTTTCCGCCAATACTATTTAAGCCGGGGGATCCGGCTGCTGCTCACTTTGCAGCGCTCGACCACTACGTTCGTCCCTGCCGTACCCGTGACTACGCTACTGCAGAAACATGTAATTATCATCCACAGTAATCCGGAGGGGTGTGGACACACCATCCTGGTAATGCTAAGGTATGGCGATCCCAATACTATTCATTTTAAGCCTTCTGCATTCCTATTCCTCTTACATCGCATATGTAACCCTCTCTATTCTTCTACATTCTACCTTGGGATTTTTTCTATGATGTTTTCCAGCAGGTTTTTCTTGGGTTTAAGCCTGGTTACATCATTATGTCAGTGGTATACCTTTCATACAATCTGATCTTCTAATATTGCTCTTATCGTCTACCAATCTTAACCTATGGCATGCAGTTTTTTAGATAGGTTGTAAATCCTGTATTATTACTGTTGTCACTGTAAGGTGAGTGTGATATCCAGCCCCAACCTAACCATAGTCCCTCTATTTTAGCAGGCCCGAATCATGCTTGACCCAAAGTCGAGATTGACCCGAAACGTCGTAGTATTGACTCTTCTCTGTAGATATAATTATCTAACTTTTATGTTGGACAATTTTTTTTACGGTAGGCCTCCACTGTAGTGAGATAATACACATTGAGAAACGCTAAAAATAAAAAATTAAAGAACACCAGATTTGGTGTGTTCCTGGTTCTCTATGGGGAATTATGGATGAGACTGATAATCATAGACATTGAGCACACAAAAACGACCATACAATGGTGTGCGGTCCTATTGTTTCTCGTAACAACGTCCCCACTGTCCTGACAACCGTGGTCTCCTCATCGTCGGACACCGCTTTACACAACACTTTCTTACATAGTCAACAAGGTCATCATCACCCACAAGACTAAAGAGCGACTGGTTGAGGAAACGCTTGCAATCGGAATTGCCTCATGCACCAACGGCGGAGCAGAGCATACTTGTTATGTATGTGGGACTAGTAGGGAAGGGTCCAATAAAAAACAGTTTCTCAGAGTATGCCGGTTCAATGGCAAATTTTTTGGTGGCTGGGAGGGGGCCAACCGCTGTGGGGGGGAGGCTGAGGTGCAGGAGCTGGAGGGTGCCCGATTTTCGGTGACATGGTTTGGGGACGGGCGGTGTAAGACTTAACTGGAGATAGGACCACATTGCTTCGAGAACTTCATTTGGGGGTGTACCCCCGCACGTCCACGATGTGCTCAGGTCCCTGTGTCGCACTGTTTTTTGCGGGGTGGTGTGGGGGGCTGCTGGCCATCAACATTGCGGGGTACAGTAGGGACCACGAACCCACATCCCGTAAGAAGCTTCAACATGAACCAGGTGAGGGCGGTGAGCTCTGCGTCGTTCCCCTGGCTCCCTTCATAAGCGAGTGGGTGTCTCACCCCCGGGGTCGGCCAGGACCGGCGGGTGGGGAACGTGCCTCTGAGGGTTGGGACCAGGGGCCTTGCAGTGAAGGTGGTTTGACTGAGCCCAGGGCGGTTCCACCCCCCCCCCCCCCTGGCCCTCGGTCCTCGTACCCTAGCCCTCGGGTTTAAAACATTTTGGAAAATGATAGTTAAAACTTTATTTTTTTTTTAAACTTTTTTTTGGTGTTTTTTTTTTTTTTTTTTTGTGTTTTTTTTTAAGTTTTTACAACCAAACGATGCTATCCTATGCTATGGCTCTTTTCTAGCCAGTAGGAACACACTGCTATGCCTGATGAATGACGCTGATTTTATGAAAATAAATAAACGTAAAAAATAAAAAGGAAATGGGCAGACGGGTGTGCCTAATTGAAATACAACCCTGGCCCTAATAAATTTTCCCACTTCGGTCTTTTGCATATGGATATAGTGCGTCACTAGCCCAGAACACAGTGGTCGCAATTCCTCACTACAAATTGCTCACAATTGCTAGTGAATCCTGCAAAGCAACTACAGCCCAACAGCAGTATCAACCAGAAATCAATATATATAAACGCTACTGTAGGCGTAAAGTAAGCCGTGTTTTTGGTTTTTTTTTTGTTTTCTCCCCCTATGTGCTAATTTTACTATCCCAAGATGTATGTCCTAGGCACACACGACATGCAGATGGAGATGACACTGAGTTATGAACAAAATAAAACGTAAAATAAAAAGAAACTGGCAGACTGTTGCCTAATTGAAATCCAACCCCCCTATAATTGTCCCACTTTGGGTTGTTTGAGGTGGATTAATGTGTGTCCACTAGCTAAGAAGCTAACACAAAAGACGGCTAGCAAGTCCCCCTGCTAATTCCCACAATATGGTCTAGCTCTGCACCTACTAGTGCCATCACGCCCAGCCCAAGCAAATAAAGAAAAAAAAGTATAACGTTAGTTGTAGCCCTAAGACGGGCTGTTTGGGTTCTTGTAGAATCCTCCTGTCCCCTAACATTAAGCTAAAGAACAAACCCATAAGACGCCTTGTCCCTGACAGCAGCAGCACTCTCCCTAGCGCATCCATACAGAGAATGAAAATCCGATCAATCGCAGGCAGCGGCTAGTCCTACCCATGTCACCTGATCTGCCATCCAACCACTGCTTATCTAGTGTAGGGTACCGGACGTCATTCGTGTTGGTAGTGTAGAAGTCTCCTGGCTTTGTGATTTGCTCCTTTTCTTCTTCTGGCCGCCAAAAGCAAAATGGCGGGAGCTGGCCATTTTGCCTCGAGCCGGGGCGTAAACACTGTCGGCGCGTCTAACGAGTCATAAGAGATTTCTATTCCGCTGTTCTCTCTGAGGATCGTCGATATCAGCCTCGACGAGTATGTTCGCTCATCTCTCTAGTGCTAACTCTCCGCCTCAGACTTTTATATACCCAATTTTTATTTTATTAAGAGCTGATTTTTCTGGATGATGCATACTTGGGCCATGAAGAAACAAGTTCTCAGAGTGTCGTGCCATTGACAACATAACTTGGTATCGCGTTTTATTTAACCTTATATATATACTTCAAGCAATGTCGACGCATGTAACGCCTCACCCCCCCCAACGCGTCCCATAGAACGCGTCTGATAGCTTCCATTGACCACTACCTTGACACCAGCGGCCCCCAAAAATCATTGCCCATTCTTCCAGTTACGCTTGTCATTATTCCCTGTAGCTCGCAGGCTTATCGTGGCCCCGGCCGCGCTGCAAAATCAGGTTAAATGTCTGTCGCGCGCGCACAGCGCTCGCCGTGGGCCTCTCACAGCTTGGCACGTGACCCACGGATCTGTGGTCCCAGCGCTCCGTAGCGATAGCGCACAGTCCCCGGGAGACCTGTGTGACAAATCGGGTCTGCTGCTCCACTGTCCTTGCTCCATCTGCTCCCTACCTGCCCCGCCTCTGCCAGCATTTACTACCAACACAAGTGTCTGTTTTGCGTGTGTGGAGTGTAGTGTAGTTTAGTGTGTATTATGTCATGTGTTATTAATTGTGGGGGGCGTGTTGTTTTGTTAGTGTACTGTTAAGTTTTTGTGGGATTGTATTGGTATTGTGTATAGTGTGGTGCCTACCTTCGCCAACCTTTGTGAAACGAAAGAGGGACCAAAACTGGGCGAATCCCCCTAATAAGAAGCCAACAACCACCCCCAATCGAACTCCCGTTGCCAGTCCCAAATTTTAGCCTATTAAATATAAAAATATCTCAATACAAATAAAGTAATTATTCGTCCTCAATTGGGATTTGGAACCCCAGACCCCCTGCCGTGTCCATGTACCCTACTAACACAGGCCGTATGACGACGAGCTCCTCAAACCCACTGAGCTATAGCCTCTGTGATTACAAGGTAGATAACTTTGGTAAAATTTGTTAACTACTAACTATTCCTATCGTTAGCTTCCGGGAGCTTTTTTCCTATTGGTTGATCTTTATCCGTTCTCACGCTCATTGTCCTTCCTTGCGCCTCTTCTTGCTGGCAGCTTCTTCTTCCTGCTTCTTCTTCTTGCGCATGCTTCTTCTTCTTTTCCTCTTTTCTTCACACTCCCCCTCCCTCCTCCTCCCCTGCTCCCACTTTCTCCTCCTCCTCTCCCGTCTTCGCCTTCCTTCCCCTCCTCATCCCCCTCTACCCTCGTTCGCCAGTCCTCCCTCTCTCTCTCTCTCTCCTTGCAATAGTCTGTATCACAATGTAACACTGGCTGATACCATGTCTTATTACCTCAGAATCCTCAGCTCTGTATCATGGTGGCTGTGCTTTGTATCTCAGTTGTTAAGCTCTTGTCTGCTGTGCCGATGTCCATTTTAGTTTCGGACGAATCTCACACAGCCTGGGCAAAAACTTTATTTAATTTAAAAAAAAATTACTATAAAAGACTTGTTTCTGGGGAAGCCCTGGGAAGACCATGTATGGACAGGTGCTTGATCTGACCCCTGATGATGTTGTTCCCTGTTCCTCTCCCTCTTCTCCGCTATCTCCCTCTAGCAGCGCCTACGCTCTGATGCTTGTCGTTATGGATGTCTCTTTGCCCAGACTTTCTTCGCCTGTCTTATCCCCTATCCTCTATTTGTTCGTATCATCTGTTTTCCCGGGGGAGCTCGGGTCACTCTGTCCTATGCCTGTGTTACCCATATATGGAGAGGAGATCTGACCCTGATTAACTTGTCCCTGCTCTCCTGCCCGCTAAGAGCCCCACGGACACTTCCTGAAACATGATGTTTCACTGCCACGAGGTCTTCTCTGGGGAACCCCTAGAGAAATGCAGTTGGACGCATATCGTGGACATGCCTTGATTCTGAAGCTGATGAGGTGGTCCCTGCTCTCGTCCGCTAATCCAGACACTTCTCTGAAAAAAGGATTCCCTGCCCGTGTCTGCTCCTGGGGAACCCCTAGGAGATGCATTGACCATATAACGGACGATGGCTGATCTTAAGCTGATGACTTGGGTGTTCCCCTGCCTCTCCTCTTTCTAAAAGAATCCGACACTTCTCTTCTCTGAAAAGGTTCCTTCCTCCCGATGTTCTCTCTGGGGAACCCTAGGAGAATGCCTTGACCATAGTGCTGAGACAGTCTTGATCTTAAGCGAATGTACGTGGTCCCCTGCTCTCTCTCTCCTCGATCATCCTCTAATAATTCCACGAAAGAGGGGGACTGTATTAGGGGGAGAAAACATGGGGGCTCCCCTCCCCTAGTTGAGAGGTGTAGGTGTGGGGGGGTCTTGGGAGAGGGAGGTAGTGGGAGCGGATTCTCTTTCCCCCTATGCAAGGGGTTTCCCCGGTCGCCGGGGCCGGGAAATCGACCCTTTTCGTTTCTCCTGGCCCTGTACTTGTACTGTGGGAGTTCAGACTTCCAAAGTATTTACTATGGGGACAAGGGACCACAACAGCGGGGGACCTGCTTGTGGTAAAATAAAATCCGTGACAATATCATAGGCCTTGAGCTTCAACGGGCTGGCCTCTGCTGCCCGTGGACGCGCGGGGCAAGAGGTACTGAAAAAAAAACGGGAAAGTCCCCCCCGTCAAAAATCGAGAAGAACGTGTTTGTGTGGGAGCTAATGAGTGTGTGCTGTGTTAGTGTATTGTGGTAGTGTTGTCTGGTGTGGAGTGTAGTGGCGCTGTGTGAGTTGGTAGTGTCTTTGTGGGTCGGCTTTGTGAGTGTAGTTTAATTTTGGCCGCTTGTGAGTGTAAGTTTCGTGTGTGCTTGTGAGTTAGTGAAGTGTAGTGTGTTGTGCTGGTGTGGAGGGTGTAGTGTGTGCCTGTGTGAAAGTGTAGTGTGTTGAGGGAGCTGTGTGATTGTATGTAGTGGTGGTTCTGTGTTGAAGTGTATTGTAGTGTGTGCTGTGTGAGTTGTATGGGTGTGCTGTGTGGTGGAGTGTTGTGTGCGCTGCGTGAGTGTAGTGTTGTGTTTGTGTCTCTGCGTGTGAGTGTATTGTATTTTGTTTGTGGGTGCGCTGTCGTGAGTGTAGTGGTAGTTTGGTGGTTGTGTGCGCGGCTGATGTAGTGTAGTGTTTGGTTGTTGTGCCGCTGCGTGATGTATGTTGTGGTTGGGGCGCTGTGTGAGTGTAGTGTTTTTGTGGGCGCTGCGGTGAAAGTGTAGTGTTTGTGTTTGTGCCGCTATGGCTTCGAGTTAGGTGTTTTTTTTTAGTGGGCTGGCTCTTGTGATAAGGTTGTTATTTTCTTGTTTTTTTCTCTCAGTCCTTGGGAAGTTTAGGTTTTGGTCTTTTTATTTTTCTCTTGACTTTCGCGTTTATTTTACTTTTTTGTTGTTTTGTGCGCTGCATGAGTGTATTGTTTTTTTGTGTGCGCTGCGTGAGTGTAGTTTGTGGTTTTGTGCGCTGGTGATTGTTAGTGTTGTGTGCCGCGCTGCGTGCGGTGTAGTGGTTTGTTTTGTGTGCCGCTGCGTGAGTGTAAAGTTGTAGTGTTGTGTGCACTGCCGTGAGTGAGTTATGTGTTGTGTTGTGTTGCCTGCGTGAGTAGTGGTAGTGTTGTGTTTGTGTGCGCTGCCGGAAGTGTAGTGTAGTGTTTGTGTTGTGTGCGCTCTGCGTGATGTGTTTAGGTGTTGTGTTGTGGGTTCGCTTGGCGGTGAGTGGTTAGTTTATTTTTGTGTGTTGGTGGCGCTGCGTATGTAATGGGAAGAAAGTGTGTAGATGCAGTACTGTATAAAAGGTGGGAATAGAGAGTAAGAATGGGATAAAGAGAGCAGGGTCTAAGAGATGGGAACCAAAGCTACAGTAAGGGATATGTTGTATAGAGGCTATCATGTTATCCTGGCACAGTCTATATAGTGATTATAACTATGTGTCATATCTTTACCATCACCGGAAGTATGTAGTGATTATAACTATGTGTCATATCTTTACCATCACCGGAAGTATGTAGAGATAACACGATACTGGTTCTATAAGGTTATTTTTTCTGAAAAAGAAGGAAATAATATAAGTTTAGAAAAGGGGTTATTTTTTCTGAAAAAGAAGGAAATAATATAAGTTTAGAAAAGGTATGGTATCAAATAACACAAAAACAACTAGAGAATACTAATTATATCAATAGTTAAAGGTACGGTCGTAAGCTCTATTGAGTCCAAGAGGTTCAATGGTTTGTAGGGTATGGATCCAATATGCTTCACGGTTGCGTAGTAACGATATCCTGTTGCCACCTCTTCGGGGGGTTTCCACCTGTTCAATGATCTGATAGCGGAGCTGCGAGGGATGATGATGGTGACTGATGAAATGTGCAGGGACTGGTAGTAGAGTCTGATTTGTCCGTATGGTGGACTTGTGCTTGCTTATCCTATCTTTCACAGGAGTTGTAGTTTCTCCCACATACAAAAGTCCACACGGGCATTTCAGAAGATATACGACATAACGAGAGTTGCAGGTAAAGTATCCCTGAACTGGGTAGCGCTGCCCAGTCCTAGGATGGCAAAAATATTCGCCGCGAATGACCGCAGAACATTGACTGCAGTCCAGGCAAGGGAATGTCCCCTTTCTTGGGGTGGCAAGGAATGTCTGTTGGGATTTTTTTGAGAAACTACCAATATCAGCACGTACTAGGGTGTCTCTTAGGTTTCTTGTGCGCTTATGGCAGATGAGGGGGGGGAGTTGGAACTCCTGGATGTTAGGGTAAGCCTGTTTGAGGAGGGGCCAGTGCTTTTTGATGGTCCTAGTCAGGAGGGGGGATGTAGGGTGGTAGTGATGAATGAAGGGTATGCGTTTGGGTTTGTTTTCAGGTCTGGTATCTTTTTGTACTGGTAGTCTTTTTTCTGTATCTTTGAGGATATTTGGAGGGTATCCTCTTTTTAGAAATTTGGCTGACATTTCGGTCAGTCTCTCCGTCTTTTTTTGGGGATCAGTGACTATTCTATGGACTCTATTGAATTG